>CM067106.1:1063630-1106936 GCA_034008185.1 Gorsachius magnificus | reverse complement strand
ACCGGCGGGGGGGGGTTGCACCCCAAATCTGGGCTGGGGGGGAGCTCCATGGTCCTGCTCCTGCCCCATCCAGAGGCACATCCTGGGACTAAGGGGGTGCAGTGGGGCTGGAGATGGGGGGGGGTGTCACCCTAAAACAGCCTGGGGCAGCAGAAAGGCTCCTCTGGGTCCTGTGCCCCTCGCTGGGGGTGCGTGGGTGGGGGTCGGGGTGGAGGGGGGGTCAGCTTCGTTCCAAACTTTCCAGCGTGGCCAGGGGGGGTCGCTGGAGCCTGGGGGGGGCCGGAGCAGACAGTGGGGTGCCCCGAACCGCTTACCTGGGCCACCCCTCGCCGTGACAGCGCAGCCAAAGCACAGCGATGGGGAAACAGAGAGGTGAATCAAGGCAGGCCCCCCCCCAAGCAGCTGGGGGCACCGGGGGGGCCAAGCGAGGTGGCTCTGTGCGGGCAGGGGCGGGCAGGGGGGGCCAAGAGCGGGAAGGGTGGGTGGGGGGGCGTCTGGAGGGGTCGAAGCATTGCCGCGGCCAACTGCCACCCCCCCTTGCACCCCCAGATCCCCCCGAGGGGCGGCCCCATTCTGCCCCCCTCTATTGCCCTCCCTCCTGAGGGGGGGGGGCTGGATCCCTCCAGGGATTCTGCTGGTGTAACTGGGATCCTGGCTACCGCCAGTATAAACTGGGGTGGGCAGAATGGGGGGTGGGAAACTGGACTCCTCCCATCATCCAAGCGGCTGCGGACGGGGGCGCGCACGGGGCGGCATCCTGGGGTGGGGGTCTTTGGTAGAACCCTGAGCCAGGGGGAGCCGGCTGGGGGGGGAGAGGCAGCCCTTGCCACCCATGGGCGGGAGGGGGGGTGTCCCCATGCCCCCCCCGCCCTCACAGTCCCTAGAGGCGGAGGGGGGAGCGGAGGCTGGCACCCACCTGCGGGGGGCGCGTGCCGGCCCGCTGGAGGCCGGGGGGGGGCCCCCGGGGGGGTGTCCCCGGGGCCATGGTGGTGGTGGTGGTGGTGATGGTGGTGGTGCCGGTGCTTGCGGTCCTTGGCACGGCCCCGCTCCGGGTCCCGCTCCTTGGGTGGGAGGTCCCCGACTGCGTCGTGACGCTGAGGTCCGTGCCCAGCCCTGTGGGAGATGGGGGGGCGATGGGAGGGGTGGGCACGGCACGGGGAGGGCAGCCAGGGCAGGAGGAGGTGGGGGCGCGATGGCAGAGATGGGGGGGCCCAGGGGACACCCAAGGTGGAAGGGGGCCCCTGGGGCGGGAGGAGATCCCCCAGGTGGGAGGTGTGGGGTGCCCGGGGGGAGGGCGCGGGGGGGGCACCGTGGGGTCCCACCTGTGTCCACGTCGGTGTAGCGGCTGAGGGAGCGCTCGGAGGCGCGGTGGCTCCGTTCCCGCCGGCGCTGGTGGTGCCGCTGGCCGTCCTCGGGATGACGCGCTCCAGCGAGTAGTCATCCAGGCGGATGCCCCGGCCGCGCGGGTGGCCCAGCATGGAGGCCGAGCGCTTCATGGGGCTGGCGTCCGAGATGGTCTGTGGGCGAGAGCAGAGCGGGGACGGTGCGGGGGGGCCGGGGAGGGGCTGGGGGGGGCCGGCTCCCGCAGCAGGGGAGGCTCGAGGGAAGAGTTACCTGCGTGCGCCGGCCTGTTTGTATCTCTTCATCCCTCCAGCTCTCTGTCCGTCCGTCTGTCCATCCATCCATCCACCCATCTGTCCATCTATCCATCCTTCCATCCATCCATCTGTCCATCCATCCGTCCATCCATCCATGCATCTGTCCATCCATCCGTCCGTCTGTCCGTCCATCCATCCATCCACCCACCCACCCACCCATCCATCCATCTGTCTGTCCATCCATCCATCCACCCACCCACCCACCCATCCATCCATCTGTATGTCCATCCATCCATCCGTCCATCCATTTGTCCTCCCCCCCCCCCGCCCTGGCCAACCCCCGGCCCCCCCCCCCCCCCCCCCGGGGGGCCCCCGGCCCCCCCCCGGGCCCCCCCGCTGTCCCCACGGCCCCCAGCCATGGTGGGTGCCCACGCGCTGTGGTCCCTGCTGGGGGTCCCACCGCTGGGCTGGGAGGGACACGGCGTCCCCCGTCACTGCGTCCCCACGGCCCTGGGGATGGGCACGCTCCAGTGTGGTGTCTCAGCCCCCTGGGACAGAATCCCCCGCCCCCGCTGCTCTAACCATTGAGCTGCGTCGCCGCCGGGGACCCCTGAGCATCGCCGGCCACCGGGGGGGGGGGCGGAGAGGGAGGACAGGGGGACGGGGACAGGGATGGGGATGCTGCTCCTCACTGGCCACGCTGGTGCTGGAACATGGGGCCACAGGGTGGGGCAGCAGGGGGTGGCAGGGGGGAGGGAGGACGGAGGGACAGAAGGACGGGACAGAAGGACAGAGGGACAGAGGGATGGAAGGACGGAGGGTACAGGGATGCAGGGAGGGAGGGATGCAGGGATGGAGGGATACAGGGATGCAGGGAGGGAGGGATGCAGGGATGGAGGGATACAGGGATGCAGGGAGGGATACAGGGATGCGTGGAGGGAGGGATGCAGGGAGGGATGGAGGGATACAGGGATGCAGGGAGGGATACAGGGATGCATGGAGGGAGGGATGCAGGGATGGAGGGATGCAGGGAGGGATGGAGGGATACAGGGATGCAGGGAGGGATACAGGGATGCATGGAGGGAGGGATGCAGGGAGGGATGGAGGGATACAGATGGTGATGGAGGGAGGGAGCGGGGGGTTGGGGCAGCTGCACAGGGCAGGGGCCAGGGAAGGGGCAGGCGGGGCGGGGGGCTCTGGTGGGGCCCGGCGGTACCTACACTGAGGTTATTCCCTCGGGGTCGGACCTTCCTCCTCTGCGAGAGCCAGCCCAGGCGGTGCCCGCAGAGCCGGGGGAGAGAGAGAGAGCAGAGTAAACACAGGGCTGGCGGGGGCGAGGGGGGGGACATGGAGCGGGACCGGGGTCACCCCGCACAGAGCCAAGCACTGGCCAGGCGAGCAGCAGCAATGAGCAGAGCAGCCAGAGCATCCCTGTCCCCATCTCTGTCCCCAGCCCTGTCTCCCCAGCCCTGTCTCCCCAGCCCTGGGCATGCAAAGGGGGTGACACCCCCAAAGCCAGTGGCACTCGCTGGCACAGGGGACCCCAGTCTGCCTTGGCGGGGACCAGGGTGGCCGCGGTCCCCCGCTTCGTGGCTGCCGGGGATGATGACGACGATGACGACGTGCGCCTGCGCTGGATCAGGCTCGACTTGGCGCGGGAGCTGATGCGGGAGAGTCCCCACAGGGGGACCAGTGGCCGCCTGGCTGCCCCGTGGCCACAGCTCTGGCTGGGGGCAAGCGGCACCTCTCCCCTCCATGCCCCCCCAGCCCCCTGCCTGCTGCCGCCATGCTCATGCTCCCCCCGAAGCCCCCAGCCCAGCAGCTGCAGCCATTTGGGGGGAGGGACGACGACACGGGACATCGCTCCGGCCATCGGGGTGCATCGGCAGGGTCACACCCCACCGCGACCACCCTGCCCTTGGCCAGTGCAGCACGGACCCCCCAGAAGCGCCCCCCCTAAACTCCCCCATGAAAGCACCAGTGGCCATGGCAGCATGGGAAGGGGCTGTGGGGGGGCATGGGGTCATGCTGCTGAGCCTGGGGACAGCCCCCGGTGTCCCCAGGGGGACAGGGGGAGCCGTGCCGCGTGCCCATGACCGGCACGGGCGGTGGGGCTGTGGCTGTGCCTGGCGGCACCCTGGAAGGGGTCCCCTCACCTGGTTTTCGGCGGGGAGCCGCGGCATGGAGGCGGCGCGGCCGTGCCCCTCCATGGGCAGGTAGTCGCTATCGGAGTAGCCGTCCTTCGCCATCTCGCGCATCTCCACCAACTGCAGGGGACGGGGGGGTCAGCAGGGGAAACTGAGGCACGGGGGGGGGGGGCAGGCAGCACTGAAACCAGGGACTCCCCCCCCCCCCCCCCCCCCCCGCACAGCAGGGTGCCATGCAGAGTTTGGAGGGGGGGGGGGGGGGCAGGAGGGAGATGGAGATGGGACCCAGGGGACCCCGGGACACGGGGGAGATGGGGCTCAGGGGACCCCCAGGGACACAGTGGCCAGAGGGACGTGGGGCTGTCCGGGGCTCGGGGGACCCCAGGGTGGCGCAGCCTCTCACCTGGGAGTTGGGGCGGCTGTTGGGGAGGTCCTCAGGGTGCCCCCGCTCGGGGCTCCAGGTCCCCGTTTTCTGGAACATCTCCTGGGCGCGCTGGGTGACCCAGGACTGACTCTCCTTCAGGCCCCCGTCGCGCGTGGCCCTGGGGGGCAGAGGCGGCTCAGCCCCCTCCTGAATGCCCTGCGCCGGGCAGGGGCAGGATAGGGCCCCTGGCACTTACAGCCCCGCGCCCGGCTCGGCCGTGGGCACCGCGTCCGGCCCCGGGGTCCCCTCCTGCGTGGGGGATGGCGGCTCCATGCGCTGGAACATCAGCGGCGTCCGGTTCTGTGGGGACACGAGAGCGGCTGAGGACGCAGCGGGGACACGGCACGGGGCTGGGACGTGGGGACGGGGGAGGGGATGGGCGGGACAGTCGGGGTGGGAGGGGGGTATAGGAGAGGGACCTGGGGAGGGGCAGAGCTGGGACGGAGACACTGGAGGGATGTGTGGGGATGGGGACACAAAGACGGGATGGAGCTGGGACACCTGGGGATGGGGATGGAGATGCTGGCGAGGCATGGGAAGGGGACAGGGCCGGAACGGGGACGCCAGAGGTGGCAGGGGAGGGGACAGAGCTGGAATAGGGACGCTGGAGGGACGCTTGGGGCCAGGATGGGAACACAGGAGGGACTTGGGAAGGGGACAAGGCTGGGATGGGGATGTGGGAGGGGGCGGAGTCGAGGATGGGGTGGGATGGGGCACAGGGAGGGGACGGAGCTGGGGTGGGGGCGCGTTTGGGGGGGCCCCACCTGCTCCTCCCGCATGGCCTGCAGCTTCTTGGCTTTGCTCTGCCGGTAGTACTCCATGATCATCATCGCCGCGTAGATCTTCCCCACCGTCAGGTCGGTGGCTGCGGGCGCAGAGGGTGAGGGGGGACGGGGACGGGGGACGGGGGATGGGGAGGGGGACGGGGCCAGTCCCTTACACTTGTGGGGGGTGACGAGCAGGTCCAGGTTTTTTGGGGAGAGGTTGGGCCAGATGGCGATCATCTCCTTGCGGAGCTCTGCGTCCATCTGCTGCTTGTCGGCTCCCCCTGCAGAGAGAGGGCTGAGCACCCTGGCCCCTGGGGACCGCCTGTCCCTGTCCCCCCCGGGGATCCCTGGCCACCCCCCACACACCACCCCCCGGGGCCCCCCCCCCCCCCGGGACCCTGTGTCCTCGTCCCCATCCCCCAGGGTCCCGTTCCCCCGCGTCCCTGTCCCCATCCCTCCAGCACCCTGGTCCCCGGGTCCCCCCCCCAAGGCTGCCCCCAGAGTCCCGTCCTCCCCGCCCCCTCCCGGGGTGTCCCCCCCTCTTGCCTTTGGCGATCTTGATGTCGAGGGCGGTGCGGATCAGGGCCATGAGGGTGGAGTTGAAGTGCACGGTGTTGTCGTCGGCCACCGGCAGGTCCATGCGGAGCAGCCGCTGCGGGGCCGAGCAGAGCGGGAGGGGGGGGCATCAGCCGTGGCCCCCTCCCGCCGCGCCCGGGGGCTGGCGAGAAGGCGGGGGCCACCCCGCAGCTGCTGGGGAAACTGAGGCACGCACCCCACCACCACCGCCCCATCGCCCTGTACCCCCTGGCCCACCGCCTTCTCCCCAGGCCGCGGCCCCCGGACCCCCGCCAGACGCCCGGGGGGGGGGGGGCACGGCACGGCCAAGCGGGACCCCGGCGTCCGGGCGGGCAGCGCATGCAGTGGGCAGAGCATGCAGCGGGGGGGGGGAAGGGGGCGGGGGGACAAATCCTTCCCCCCCGCGGGGGGGGGGGGGGGGGGGGGGGGGGCCGGGGGCTCCTGGGTGCAAACTGGCATCCTCGGGGTGGGGGGAGGTCCAGGGGGACATGCCTGGGGGGAGGGGGCGGGGGAAGGAGGAGAAGCGATGAGTTTGCCAGGCCACAGCCCCACGGTGCACTGCGCCCTCCCCAGCTCCCAGTGCCAAGCAGGTGGCGGAAGGTGTCCCCCCCAAAAAAGGGCAGGGACCCCCCCATGCAGCCCCGGGGTGGGGGGATTTGGGGGTGCAGAGCAGCAGGGCAGGGAGCGAGCAATGCCGATGGGGAAACTGAGGCACGGAGCGGTGGCGTCCCCACACCTCGCCCCGGTGCCCGGGTCCCCCCCCCCCTCCACCCCACAATGCAGCTTCCGAGCACCCGTAGCCCCCACGGCTGGGGGGGCACGGGCCGTGCAGGCTGGGGGGGACGGGGGGGTCTCAGGGGGGGGGGGGACGAGGGGGGCCCTGAGCAGGGGCTCCTCCGGGCAAGTAGGGTGAGCCCTGGGGGGGTCCCTAAAAATGCGGGACCCCAAACAGGGGCTCTGGGGGGGCTGGCTGAGCCCCATGGGGGACCCCAAATAGGGGCTCTGGGGGGGGCTGGCTGAGCCCCATGGGGGTCCTAAATAGGGGCTCGGGGGGGGGCTGGCTGAGCCCCATGGGGGACCCCAAACAGGGGCTCGGGGTGGGGGCCTGGCTGAGCCCCATGGGGGTCCCTAAATAGGGGCTTTGGGGGGGGCTGGCCCTGAGCCTCCAGCCCGCAGCGGGCAGGGAAGTGGCGGGGGCGCACGGTCCTCGGGCAGCGGATCTTACCCAGCCCGTCCTGGGGGGACGCGCGGAGGCTCAGTGGGGCCGGCGGCTGCTGCGCCGGTCAGGGCTCGCCGCAGGAGGAGAAAAAACAGCAAAAAAAAACCAAAAACAAAACCAAAACAACCAACAAAAAACCAAAAAAATGGAAAAAAACAAAAAAAAAAGAGGCCAAGAAGCATCGGCCGGGCTGAGTCGGTGCCGCCGCTGGGAACCGGCATGGCTTGGGGGGGCTTGGCTCTGGGGGGAAGGGGTTATTCTACCTTATAAGCAACACGGGGTGGGCATTTCTTGCCTAAACCCAGGGGCGGGGACATATGTCTCAGCATTTCATACATGTCCATGAAAGTCAGCCGGCCCCTGGGAGCGGAGAGAACGAGAAGGAAGAGACATCGGACAGGAAAAGGACAAAAAAGAGGCGAGAGAGACAGAGACGCGGAGAAAAAAAATAATAATAATAAAAAAAAAAAAAACCAATTAGGAAAAAAAAGAAAAGAAAAAAAAAAAAAAAGAGGTTTAAACCCGGCCGGCCACAGCCCAAGGCCCCGCGGAGGAGGAGGAGGAGGAGGAGGGGAGGAAGGCGATGGCCCCATGCAGCCCCGCGGTGCTGGGGGCGGGATGGGGGGGGTCTGGCCACGCCGTCCAGGGGGGGGCTGCGGGGCGCAGCAAGCAGAGCTGGGCAGGAACGGGAACGCCGGGGGTTGGGGGGCTCCATGCGGCGCGCCGGGGGCGGGGGCCGGCCCCGGGGGTGCGGGAGGTGTCTGTGTATGTATAGATATCCGGAGATATCATATATACATCCGAGAAACCGTAAGCAACATTCACCCCGTGGATGCTCGGCAGGTTTTAGCGTAAGTCAAACCTTGCAAGCAACCCTATGGGGGCATTTCTTGCCCAAGCCCAACGGGGGGGAAATCACGCGCAATAAACTGTACATATCCTTATAATGAATGCGGCCGCTGCAAGAAGAATACAGGGGGGTTAGTGCGGGCGCCGGCGACGCGCGCGACCGCGGACGCGCGCCCAGGGGCTGGGGAGGCCGAGGCGCGGACCCCGGGGTGGCGGCGGCGGGCGCTTGACCCCCCCCCTTTCCGCTGCTTGGATGCGGTGGGGATGGGGTGGTTGGGGGGGGGAAGGGTTGGAGCTCCCCAGCTGCATCCCCAGTATGGACCAGTCCAGCCCAGTACAGGGCACTGAGCATTATGGGGCACCCCGAGAGCGGCCAGGGAGCCCCCAGGGTCCCCTGGGACGAGCAGACACCCGTGTCCCCCCCCCAGGGGCGGGCCCGAAGGACCGGGGGGACCCTCCCGGGCCCCCCCCCCCAGTCCGGCCACGCCCCTTGGGGGGGTGGGGGCAAATGGGAGCAATCCGGCAGCCGAGCACCTACAATTGAGAGAGGACAGGTTAATCGGCGCCGCGCCAGGGGCGGCCAGGCCCCCCCCCATGGGTGTGTGGGGATTGCAGACCCGCGGGCCACCCCCTCGGGGTGGTGGTGGGGGAACAGCCCCTATAGGGGACACCTGCCCAGGGCCACTGGCCCCCACGGAGCTGGGGGGGGTCTCGGGCACTCGCTGTGCCCCCCCTGACCCCCCGCCGAGCCCGCTGCACAGCTCGGGGTGGGGGGGACGGTCCGGCCAGCCAAGCCCCCGGGAGCCGCTGCGCCCCGGCGCTGGGAGGGGACCCCGGTATCCAGGGTGCGCCTCCCCCCTCCCGCCTCCCCCCGCCCCGGGGGCGGTCCTTACCAGGCGGCGGGGTCGTACTCAGCCCAGACGCGGACGTACTCGTCCAGGTGGTGGGGGCCCAGGATGGAGGAGTCGCGCGTCAGGTATCGAAGTTGTCCATGATGACGGCGACGAAGGTTCAGCATCTTGGGGGGGGGAGCGGGGAGGTGTGTTGGGGTGGAGGGGGGCCAGGCTGGGGTACTCCCCCCTCCCCGTGCCCCCCGGGGCTCACCAGGAAGGAGCAGAGGAAGATGAAGGAGACGAAGTAGAAGTAGGCGAACTCGTTGCCGCACTCGTCCTCCTTGATGCCCGAGTTCTGGTCGCAGGGCTTCCCGCTGAGGCAGGAGAGCATGATCTCGTGCCAGGCCTCCCCCGTGGCGCTCCTGCAGGGGGGGACACGCTAGGTGACCCCGGCCGGGGAGGGGGCCAAGGGGGGGGGACACGCTGGGTGACCCCGGCCGGGGAGGGGCCAAGGTGGGGGGGGGCACGCTGGGTGACCCCAGCTGGGTAGGGTGTGGGGGGACACACACACGCTGGGTGACCCTGGACAGGGAGGGCACCAGGAAAGGGGGGACACACCGACATGGCACTGGGTGCCCTGGTGGCACTGGGGACAGACCCCCGTGGCACTGGGGGACAGACCTGTGTGTCACTGGGTGCCCTGGTGGCACTGGGCCGTGGGGACAGACCGTGTGTATGGTGCTTGGGATACCCTTGTGGCATGGGCCCTGGTGGCACTGGGGACAGACTGTGTTCATGGGTGCTGGGCACGGGCGTCTGGGAAGACCCGTGTGTCAATGGGTGCTCTGGGGGATAGACCCTTGTGGCACTGGGTGCCCTGGTGGCACTGGGGGACAGACCTGTGTGTCACTGGGTGCCCTGGTGACACTGGGGGACAGACCCATGTGGCACTGGGAGCCCTGGTGACACCAGGGGACAGACCTGTGTGGCACTGGGTGCCCTGGGGGAAGACCCGTGTGGCACTGGGTGCCCTGGTGGCCTGGGGGACAGACTTGTGTGGCACTGGGTGCCCTGGGGGACAGACCCGTGTGGCACTGGGTGCCCTGGTGGCAGCGGGGCCATGCCGGGGGCGCTCACCGGAAGAGGAGCATGAGGGCCTGGAAGAAGGTGCGGAAGTTGTTGTGCTGGGTGATGGCCGACTCCTCATCCTCCTCCTCGATGCCGATGTTGCCGAAGACCTGGGGGTGCCGTGGTGGCTCAGGGGGTGCAGGGAGCCGGGGCGAGGGGCTGGGGGGGGGGACAGGGGGGGGCATCCCGATGATGGCGTAGATGAAGAAGAGCATGGCGATGAGGAGGCAGACGTAGGGCAGCGCCTGGGGGCAGAGCGGGGCCGGTCGCACCCTGCTGGGGCTGGATGCGGCCCCCGGGTGGGGGGGGAGCCAGGAGGGACGTGGGTTTTGGGGGGGGGTGGGGGGTGGGGGGGTCAGGCAGCACCTTGAAGGACTGGACGAAGGTCCAGAGCAGGATGCGGATGGTGTAGCCCTGGCGCAGCAGCTTGATGAGACGCGCCGCCCGGAAGAGCCGCAGGAAGCTGAGGTTGATGAAGTTGTTCTGGGGGGGGGACGGGGACACGGGGGGGGGGGTGAGTGGGGGTGAGCAGACCCCAGCCCCGGGGCTTTGGGGGGGGGGGGGCGGGCTGTGGTGGCTCCCACCTACCCCGAACTCCGTCACCAGGATGTCCGTGATGCTCCCCAGGACCGTGACAAAGTCGAAGATGTTCCAGGCGTCACGGAAGTAATTCTGCGAAGGGAAGGGACACGGGGCAGCGTGCGCCACCTCCCCAGATCCCTGGGTACCCCTGTGCCACCTCCCCAGAGCCCCGGGTCCCCCTGTGCCCGCTCCCCGGATCTCTGGGTCCCCTGCGCCCGCTTCCGCGGATCCGGGTGCCCCCCCTCTGCCCGCTCCCCAGATCCCTGGTACCCCTGTGCCTGCTCCTGGGATCCCCGGGTCCCACTGTGCCTGCTCCCGGGATCCCCGGGTACCCCTGCACCACCTCCTCGGATCCCTGGGTACCCCTGTGCTGGCTCCCTGGCTCCCTGGGTGCCCCTGCGCCCGCTCCCGGGATCCCCGGGTGCCCCTGCGCCCGCTCCCAGGATCCCTGGGTGCCCCTGCGCTCACTCCCGGCCAGTGCGGTGTGGGAAGCCCCAGTGCCGGAGGCGCGGCAGCAGGGGAGCCCAGGGTCCCCGTCCCTGGTGCGCGGTGGCACCTACCAGCACGCCGAAGGCCATGATCTTCAGGAGACACTCGAGGGAGAAGAGGGAGGTGAAGACGTTGTTGAACATCTTCAGGACGTTCTCGTAGGCGTCTGAGGCGTCGTAGAACTGTGGGGACAGGACGGAGGATGGGGACGGGGATGGGAACGGCTCCCGGGGGGGGTACAGGGGTAAATCCTGGGGGGGGGGGGGCCGGGCAGGATAGGTCCTGGGGGACAGGGATGGATCCAGAGGGACAGGGATGGGATCCAGGGAGAAGAACAAGTCCCAGGGGATGGGCCCAAGGAGACACACAGGGGTTGCAGGGGCTGAGGACGCCCCCCCCCCGCCCCCCCCCCCCCCGGCAAAGGACAGACCCAGAGGGGCTGCCTGGGACCCCCAGCCCCTCCCTGCCAACCTTCATCATGAGGACGATGGTGTTGAGGGCGATCATGGCCATGATGGTGTACTCGAAGGGCGGTGACACCACGAACTGCCACATGCGGTACTGGAAGCTCTGCCGGTTCTGCGGCATGTGCCGCGTCAGGGGCTTGGCGCTGATGGCAAAGTCGATGCAGGCTCTCTGCGGCGGGTGGGGGTGGGGGGGGCAAGGGACAAGATGGGTGTTACCACCCCGCCCCCCCGGCCTGGCTGGGGGCTCCCCGAAAGGCATCCAGGGGGGTGGGGGGTGTCTGGAGGTGGCACCTCATTCTTCTCCAAGCTGTACTCCTCCATCATCTTGTCCCCCTGCTCCTGGAAGGTGATGATGATCAAGGCCACAAAGATGTTGACGAAGAAGAAGGGGAAGACCACGAAGTAGACCACGTAGAAGATGGACATCTCCATGCGGTAGCCAGGGCTCGGACCCTGGTTCTCATAGGTGGCATCCACCGAGTGCTTGAGGACCCTGCGGCAGGACGAGGGCAGGGACAGGGTGGGGTCCTGGTGTCCCAAGCCCCCCACCCCCCCGGGTCCCCAGACCCTTACTGCGGCCATCCCTCGCCGGTGGAGACGGTGAAGAGGGTGAGCAGCGCCCAGAGGACGTTGTCATAGTGGAACTCGTACTTCTTCCACTCCCGCTTCTGCGCCTTCACCTCGTTGTCCTTCTCGTAGACCAGGTATTCCCCCCTGGGGAAGGGGAGGAGAGGGGGCGGTGGGACGGGGCTGGGGGGGCGACAGGCCCCCCGCCCGGCCGGGCCCTACCTGCAGTCCTTCTCGAACTCCTTGGACTCGTCGGTGCAGTAGAAGAACTTGCCCTTGAAGAGCTGGACGGCCACCACGGCGAAGATGAACATGAAGAGCATGTAGACGATGAGGATGTTGAGAACGTTCTTCAAGGAGTTCACCACGCAGTCGAAGACGGCCTGGGGACGGGGACCGGGAGGGGGTCGGTGCCAGCTCGGACCCCCCCACCACACAGACGGGGTGGGGAGCGATGCCCACCTTGAGCTTGGGCAGCCTCTTGATGGTCTTCAGGGGCCGGAGGACACGGAGGACGCGGAGGGACTTGATGGTGTTGATGTCCTTCCCCTTGCTGCTGCCACTGCGGGGGGGGACATGGGGAGCCGTGGGGCCCCTGGCGTGGTGGCTTGGGGCACCCCAGTGTCCCAGCAGGACCATGGGGGGGGGGTGTGTGTGTGTGTTCCGTCCCCTCCTCTCCCCAGTGGTGACGGTCCCCTCCCTGCCCGACACCGTTGGGGGGCTCGAGGCTGAGACCCCCCCCAAACTCATCACATGCCAGGGACAGCCTGGTGTTTCCCACAGCCCCGTCCCGAGGCTGCTTGGGGGGGAGGAGGGGGGGCAGGGGGGTGGGGGGGGGGGGGGGCGGGCGCGGGGGGGAAGGCAGAAAGACTTTACCGTGAGCTGCTCCTGCGGGCGGTGGCAGAGGAAGGGGAGAGACAAGGCACGGTGAGAGCCCGGCCCCCGCCCCGCGCCCGCGCCCCCCGCCCCGCCGGACGCTTCCCAGACGGAGCCTGGGTCCCGGCGGGGGGGGGGGGCTGATCAGGGGCCCCTTTGGGGCACACTGGGGGCTGCTCCCCCCTTTACTTCGGGGGATGCTCAGACACTCGATGGATGCTCACCCTTTACTCAAGGGATGCTCCCCCCCTACTTTAGGGGTGCTCAGACACTGGGGGCTGCTCGCCCTTTACTTTAGGGGTGCTCAGTTACTCGGGGATGCCCACCTTGGGTGCCATTACTCGGGGCCCCCCTTTACTCGGGGGCTGCTCACCCTTTGCTTTAAGGATCTTCAATGACTGAGGCACCTCGGACACTCAGGGATCTCACCCTTTACTCGGGGATGCTCAATGACTTGGGGGCTGTTCACCCCCTACTTTATGGATGCTCACTTACTCGACGATGCTCACCCTTTACTCGATGGATGCTCACCCTTTGCTTTAAGGATCCTTAGTGACTCAAGGGATGCTCAGTCACTCGGGGGCTGCTCACCCTTTGCTTTAGGGATGCTCAGACACTCAATGGGTGCTCACCCTTTACTCGGGGGCTGCTCACCCTTTGCTTTAAGGATCTTCAATGACTCGAGGCACGCTCAGACACCCAGGGGATGCTCACCCTTTACTCCAGGGATGCTCAGTCACTCAAGGGATGCTCACCCCCTACTTTAGGGGTGCTCAGTCACTCAGGGGATGCTCACCCTTTGCTTTAGGGATGCTCAGACACTCAATGGATGCTCATTCTTTACTCAAGGGATGCTCTCCCTTTACTCGAGGGGTGCTCACCCATCACTCGGGGGATGCCCTCCCGTCTCCAGGAGCTTCCTCACCCCTCACTAAGAGGCTGCTCAGCCTTTGTGAGGGGATTCCTTGTCTTTATTCAGGGCTTGCTCCAGCCCCACTCACAGCTCTGGGGTGTCCGGGGGGGGGGGGGGGCTGCCGGCCCCGCGGCCCGGGGAGACGGGAGCGGCGCTGCGGGGGGTGCGGGGACACCGGGACGGTGACAGGACGACACAGCGCGGTGGCAAGCGGCCGGGACGGACGTCAAGCGACACGCAGCGGGCACGGGGGGGGCGGCGAGCGGCTGCGCGGCCACGGGACGGACCCCAGCGAGGCTGGGACGGCCCCACTGGGAGGCACTGGGAGAGGCGAGACCCCACCACCTCCATCCCCTCCCCGCCACCCCCCCATCCCCTCCCCAGTGCCCCCCTGGTGTGCCCACTCCTGCCCAGGACGCCCCCTGCGTCCCTGGGGGGGACACTCACGTGAAGGCAAAGGCCACCAGCGCCCCGCTGACCACGATGAAGTCCAGAATGTTCCACAGGTCCCGGAAATAGGCACCTTGGTGAAGCACCAGCCCCAAATCCACCATCTGCGGGGGGGCAAGGGGGGGTGAGGGGGTGCCGGGGGGGGCCCCCCGCCCTGCGTGCCCCACCGCTCACCTTGATCACCATCTCGAAGGTGAAGACGCCCGTGAATACGTAGTCGAAGTAGCGCAAGACCTGGGGGGGAGGAGGGGGAGCAGGTGATCCTTGGGACCCTCTGGCACCCTGACACCCCCCCCCCCGACCCCCGGCACCCGGCCCGTGGACCCGGGGCGTGGGACCCCCCTGGGCATCCTGGGACCCCCTGGCACCCTGGGAACCCCCAGCACCCTGGGACCCCCCCGGGCACCCCCTCCTGGTACCCCTGGCTGTCCTGGGGCTGTGGGACCCCCTGGGACCCCCTCCCAGCAGCCTGGGACCCTCCTGGGACCCGCTCCGGAACCCTGGGACTCCCTCTGGCACCCTGGGATCCCCCCTGGGACCCCCAGCATCCTGGGGGGGGGGGTGTCTCACGTTGTTGCGGGGGGCGTTGGGCTGCACGGGGTCCTCAGCAGCCAGGGCGATGCTGCTCATGGCGATGACCATCAGGATGCACATCTCGAAGTAGCGCAGGTTGACGATGTAGTGGCAGAGCCGGCGGAACCTGGGGGGGGGCACAGGGTGTGTGTGTGGGGGGGGTGGGTGGGTGAGAGGCACCCCCAGGAGCCCCCCCAGCCCCCCCGGCGGCGCTCACGGGTTGGTGGTGGAGAGGATGAACATGGAGCTGTAGGGCACCATGGGCTTGGGGCCGTTCTCCTCCTGCCCGTCCCCTTCCTCCTTCTTCTCCTCCTCCTCCTCCTTGCGGGGCAGCGGCTCGGGGTTGGCGTTCCTGTTCACTGCGGGAGGGAGCGGCGGTGTCACGGCCCCCCCCAGACCCCTCTCCTGCACCCCCACTGCCCTGAGACGCCCACCTGCACCCCGGCCCAGGGTGGGGGGCCCGTGGGACCCCAGGCTTTTGGGGGGGGGGGGGGGGGGGGGGGGGGGCCCCGCGGGGCAGGCGGGTTGCCCATGGCGGGGGGCGCGGGGGGTCGGCGGTCTTCATGTTGTCGATGTCCTCCGCCACGGGGGGCTCCCGGCCCCCCGGGGGCCCCCTGGGAGCCGGAGGAGCTACCCAGCCCCAGGGGGTCCCACCAGCCGGGGGGGCCACCAGCCCCAGGAGGGGGTCCCATTGGCCTTGGGGGGGTCCCAGCAGCCACAGGAGGGGGTCCCACTGGCCCCAGGGGCTCCCACCAGCCTGGGGGGGTCCCACTGGCCCCAGGAGGGGGTCCCACCACCCCAGGGGGGGGTCTGACCACTCTGCTCACCTCCGCCGCCGATGCCGCCTCTCCTTGTCGTCCCGCTTGCCCTCGCCATCGTAGGCAGTCGGTACGCCGTGCCGATGCCGCCGCCGCCGCTCGCCATCCCCGTGCTCCCCGTCCCCCTCACCCCGCGCTGGCCGGCTGCCTTCCCGGGCCCGGCCGCCGTTCGGGCCCCCCCCCCCCCCCCTCGCGCTCGGGGGGGCCGCCGCTCGTGGCTGCCGCTGCGGGGCCGGCGGCAATCGGGGCCAGGGGGGTCCCCGGGGCGGGGGCCGCCGGGGTCAGGGTAGTGCGGCTGCCAGCGGAGCTCCTCGGCGCGGGGCTGGCCGAAGCGGGGCCGGGGCTCGCCGGGGCGCGTCTTGTTGGTGTTGTTGTTGCGGTTCTCCTGGGGGTCCACCACCAGCGGCCGGTCCAGGTGGGTCTTCATGTCGGGGCGCAGGTGGCGGGCGTAGGGCACCTTCCAGCGCTCCTCGGGGTCCAGCTCGCTGTAGAGGGCCTCCCGGCTGGCCAGCAGGTTCTGCTTCCGCAGCTCGCTCGTTCGCTGCTCCCACACCGACTTCGAGGACTTCTGGTTCTTCTGCTGCTCCTTCCTGCAGCGGGGAGCCACAGCCCGCGTCGGGGGAGCCGGAGGCGTGCCGGGACGGAGCCGGGGTGGAGACGGGATGGAGCCGGGATGGAGCTGAGGATGGAGCCGGGATGGAGCTGAGGATGGTGCTGGGATGGAGCTGAGGATGGAGCTGAGGATGGAGCCTGGATGGAGCCGAGGATGGAGCTGGGATGGAGCCAGGGATGGAGCCAGGGAAGGAGCCGGGGATGGGGATGGGCATGGGGATGGAGCCAGGGAAGGAGACAAGGATGGAGCCGGGGACAGAGCCAGGGATGGGGATGGGGATGGAGCTGGGGATGGAGTCAGGGACAGAGCTGGAGATGGAGCCAGGGAAAGAGCCAGGATGGAGTCAGGGACAGAGATGTAGATGGATCCATGGATGGAGCCAGGGACAGAGCTGCAGATGGAGCCCAGGATGGAGTCAGGATGGAGCTGGGGACGGAGCCCAGGATGGAGGCGGGGACGGAGCCAGGATGGATCTGGGGACGGAGCCCAGGGTGGAGCCGGGGACGGAGCCAGGATGGATCTGGGGACGGAGCCCAGGATGGAGCTGGGGACGAGCGGATGGAGCAGGAGGAGCCCAGGATGGAGCTAGGGACAGAGCTGGGGATGGAGCCAGGATGGAGCCACGGACAGATCCTGGGACGGAGCCAGGGATGGGGCTGGGCACAGAATGCACTTACATGGTGACGGACATGTTGGCTGCGGAGAGCGGGCTCACTTCAGCCACCTCCTTGGCCTTCTGCAGCGCCAGCTTTTGGTTGGCAGCCTCCTCCTCCTCCTGCTCGTCCTGCAAAGCCCCAGGCCGTGTCCAGCCCCGAGGCCACGGGCGATGGGCGGGGGTGCCCCCCCCCCCCCCCCATGTCCCCAGTTCTCACCTTGGTGAGCTCCTGCGCGTTGGCCAGGTTGTCCACCGCGATGGCCAAGAAGACGTTGAGGAGGGTGTCTGGGCGCCCCGTCAAGGCAAAGTGAGTCCCAGTGCACCCCCCCCAGGCCCAGCCCCCCCAGCCCCCCCGAGGATACAGTTGCCGAAGAGGGTGAGGACGATGAAGTAGACAGAGAAAACCATCCCCCCCTTGACGCCGCCCTGAGATTTGATCCCGTCGTACATCACCGCGTTCCAGTCTTCGCCCGTCAGGATCTGGGGGGATGAAGGAGCCGTGGGGGGCAGTGGGGGGACCTGCACACCCCCTCCCCCAATTCCTTGGGAACCCTGGGGGGGGGGGAAAGTAGGGGGGGTCCCTACCTGAAACACCGTCATTATTGCTGCTGGGAAAGTGTCGAAGTTGGTGGGAGGGGTCCCGTCGTCAAAATTGAACCTGGGGGTGGGGGGCAGCGGGGGACCCCCACCCCCACCGGGGCCCCCCAGCAGGGACCTGGGGGCACAGAGACCCCCCCACGCGGGGGGGCCGGGGGTGCCCCCGTCCCCCCCCCCCGTTACTCACTGTCCCCCGAAGAGCTGCATCCCCAAAAGGGCAAAGACAACGATGAAGAGGAAGAGGAGGAAGAGGAGGCTGATGATGGACTTCATGGAGTTCAGGAGGGAGACAACCAGGTTCCTCAGGGAAGCCCAGTACCTGCCGGGGCAGAGCCAGGCTGTGGGGCCACGGGGGGACAGGGGACACGGGGGACAAGGGGACACGGGGGGGACATGGGGGTGGGATGGGGGGTTGGTGGCCCGGTTACCCCACGATGGCTCCAGGCACCCACACGCCCACTCCCTCTCACGCCGCCCCTGTGCTCGCAGACCCACAGACACGGGCAGACCCAGGGGCAGACAGACTGACCGACGGACGGACGGACGGACGGGCAGAGCAGCGGCACCCGACCCCTCAGCACTTACTTTGTGACTTTGAAAATGCGCAGTAACCTGAGAGCTCGTAGCACGCTGATCCCGAAGGATGTTCCCGGCTTCACAACAGCCCAGATCACCTCGAAGATGCTTCCGATGATAACCTGGGGGGGGAGGGTCCCCGTCCTGCCCCCATCCCATCCCTCTCCCTGGCCCCATCCCCATCCCTAATACTTCCACATCTTGTCCTCATCCCATCCCATCCCATCCCTGTCCCATCTCCATCCCATCTCCATCCCCATCCCATCCCATCGCTGTCCCATCCCCATCCCCATCCCATCCCATCCCCATCCCAGTTCCCATCCCCATCCCCATCCCATCCCCATCCTATCCCATCCCATCCCCATCCCATCCCCATCCCCATCCCATCCCCATCCCCATCCCATCCCATCCCATCCTATCCCATCCCATCCCCATCCCATCCCATCCCCATCCCAGTTCCCATCCCCATCCCCATCCCCATCCCATCCCCACCCCCCTCCCCCCCCCCTCCCCATCCCCATCCCATTCCACCCCCATCCCCATCCCATTCCCGCTGGCAGCAGCCAGGCCGGGCCGGACTCACGGCACAGTCGAAGCAGTTGAAGGACGAGTGAAAGTAAGGCCGCGTCCCCAGCCCGTACATTTTTATAAACATTTCGGACATAAAGAGTCCCAAGAAAATGAATTCTGCATAGTCTGGGGGGGAGAGAGAGTGAGGGGGGGCTGGGGGCCGGGCGGAGGGGGGGCGGCGGGGGGGGCACTCACAGAGGAAGTCGGAAAGCCAATCTGGCTGGTCGTAGTGAACGATAGCAACACACAGGGTGTTGAGCGCTACCAGACTGAGCACGGTCCAGTAGAAGGCCTGAGTTTTCACCATGCGGCGGATGTGGAAACGCATCCGCCGCTCCCGCTTGTGGAAGAAGGTGGCGTTCTCCAGCTTGGCACTTTTGAGGCTGGCGCGGGCGAAGGGGGAGCCTGCGGGGCATGGGGGGCGGGGCACGGGGGGCACTCATCAGGCCCCCACACGTCACCCCAACCCGCCACCCACCATAAACCTCCCATCTTCACCCCCCCCCCCCCCCCCCCATCACCCCATCACCCTCCCCCCCCCTCACACCTCACCCCATCACCCCCCCATCCATCACCCCATCACCCATAGAATCATAGAATCCCTTTGGTTGGAAAAGCCCTTTAAGATCATCGAGTCCAACCTTTAACCCAACCCTGCCATCCCACCACTAAACCCTGCCCCTCAGCACCTCACCTATCCTTCTTTTATCACCCCCCCATCATCCCCCCACCTGTCACCTCCCCACCCATCACACATCACCCCATCACCCCCCATCCATCACCCCATCACCCATCATACTCCCCCCATCTTCACCCCCCGCCATCACCCCCCGCCATGTCCCCTCCCCATCGCCCCCACCCACCCACGGAGGAGATGTCGGCCAGCTGCTCCTCGGCATCCTCAGGGCTCAGCAGGTCCGTCTTGCTCTTCTTGATGGTGGCCCTCCGGAGAGCTCCCGCAGGGGCGAGGGGCAGAGGGAGGTGGGTGTCACCCGGGGGTCCCCACAAGGACCCCCCCACCCGGGGGTGGCCGCTCCCCGCCCCCGCTGGGGCACGCGCCGGGGCAGGGCACTTACCATCGAAGGGGTGCCGGGGCTCTCCCTCGGTCTCGTCCTCTGCCAGGATCACTTCTTCTGAGAGAAAAGCAGGGGGCTCAGTGGGGTGGGGGGGGTGTCCGGGGGGGTCCCGGGGGGGGGGGGCGCAGTCCTCACCCGCCTTGGAGATCCACTCCATGTATCCGTTGAGTTCCCGCTCGATCTGCTGCTGCCGCCGCAGCTTCAGGAACGCCCGGCGGTTCTCCACCCGCTCCCGCTCTTTGGCAAACTCCCTGCGGTGCCGGCGTTAGGGGGGGGGCCGGGGTGGGCACCCCCTGTCCCACCGAGTGCCCCCCCCCCCCCCCCCCGCTGCTTACCCGGACAGCACCCCCAGCACTAGGTTCAGCATAAAAAAGGAGCCGATGATGATGAGGGGGATGAAGTACAGCCAGTTCCAAGTGTTCCCTGAGGCATCGTTGCTCTGTGGGGGGAGGAAGGAGGGGTCAGGGGTGGGGGTCCCGTGAGCTTGGGGGGGTCCCATGAGCTGGGGGGGTCCCATGAGCCGAGAGGGGGCACGGGCATGGGCACGGCCCCATTTCTGCACCCAGTGGGGTTGGAGCGTGGGAGCAGCGAGCAGGGAGGACCCCTCTGGGGACACCTTGGGGACCCTCGAGGGGACTGGCGAGCCCCTGGGGGACAGAAGCAGAGGATGAGGGGACTCGGGGGGGCGGGGGGGGGGCGCCTGCCCCCGCAGCGCCGGGGCTCACATAGTAGAGGAGGTCGGTCCACCCTTCCATGGTGATGCACTGGAAGACGGTCAGGACAGCGAAGAGGATGTTGTCGAACTGGGTGATGCCGTAGTTGGGGCCCTCCCAGTACTTCTTGCACTTGGTGCCGTTGGGGCAGATCCGGGCCGGCTCGTCCGTCCCGCAGGGGACTTCCACCTTGATCTCATCTGGGGGGGACACACACACAGACCCCAGGATGGCTCCTGTCCCCCCCCCAGCCCAGCTCCCCCATCCCCCTCGGGGCTGCGTTCACCCGGGGGAGTTTGGGGCCCAGGGGTGACCCCCGCAGGGCTGCCAGACACCCCCCCCCCGCGCCCCATGTCCCCCGGCAGCCTCCTTCAGCCCCCCCCCCCCCCCCGACAGTGCTGACGCAGCCGCCGTGCAGAAATAGCTCCCGCCAATTAACAGCATCTTCATCAGGGGAGAGAAGTAATTAGGCCGTTCCATATTGGGCGCGGGCCATGGGCCCAGGGAGCTGGGGGGGGGGGGAAAGGAGATGGCCCCCAGCCCCACTCCCAGCCCCATGGCGTCCCCACGGCGGGGTCCGAGCCCTCCCCAGTGGGGAAAGTGCAGCAGGATGGGTTGTGGTGGGGCAGAGGGTGGTGCGGAGGGATTCGGGGGGACTGGGGGGGCTGGGGGGGCCAGACATACCCGTCACCAGGTCGAAGCAGGTGGTGTGAAATTTGCCCATATAAAACTCTAATCCTATGATTGCAAAAATGAGGATCGCAAAAAACAGGAGGAGGCCGATCTGCAGCAGCGGGATCATCGCCTTCATGATGGACTTCAGGACGACTTGTAAACCTGCGCCAGATGGGGCTGAGCAGCCATGGCCCCGGCCCCCCCCAGCCCCCCTCCCCGGCATCCCCACACCACTCACTTGGGATCCCCGAGACCAGCTTGAGGGGCCGGAGCACGCGCACGGCCCGCAGCGTCCGCAGGTCGAACTGGGAGCCCACCGTGGCCAGGATGCTGCGGGTGAGAGGGGGGTCAGCAGGCAGGGACCCCCCCACCAGCACCCCAACCCAGCCGGGGACCCCCACCAGCCGTGCCACCATGGCCCCAAGAGCCTCCACCCCAGAGCCACACACGGGGCCACCACCCCGGCCACGTCCCTGCCGCATGGCCACGAGACCACGGCCGTGCTGTCACCGCCACCGTGAGCTCCCACGTCCCCGCCGCATGGCCACGTGCCCACGGCCGTGCCGTCAGGGCCGGGAGCCGGTGCTGGCAGCGCGGGCGGCAGCGCTGGGCTATATTTAGCCTTTCCGGGCCGAGCGCAGCAGCGCTGCCGGTGCTGATGCCAGAGCCAGGCCCAGCCCCGGGGGGTCGCAGCCCCCGGCCAGCACCAGCCTGCGGTGTCCCCAAGGACCCGGGGGGCAGCAGAGGGACCCAGGCCCCGGACGCACCCCAGTGGCCCATTGCCAGCCTGTGCCCTCCCCCCCACCCTGTGGAGGGTCCCCTCCCCACCGCCTGTCACCACAGCAACCAGCCGGCCCCATTCACCCCCACCCCCATCCCCCCCATTCATCCCCATTCATCCCCATCCCCATTCTCCCCGTCCCCCCCATTCATCCCCCCTCGGGTCCCCCCGGTTCATTCATCCCCATTGCCCTGGCGACACCGCGGCTCATTCACAGGGGCAGGGCCAGGGCTGGGGGCGAGGGGGGGGGGGGGGGGGGGGGGGCAGGAGGAAGCAGCCAGAGCAGCCCCCGATGTGGCCAAGTGCTCGAGGGGACACAGGACCCGGAGGGGGACAGCCTGGTCTCCAACCTATGACAGACCTGCTGCTCCCTGCCTCAGTTTCCCCACTGGCTCTCCCGGCAGGAGGGCGAATGCTGAGCACGCGGCGGCTGCCGGGGGGGCGGGGCTGGGGGCCGGCCGGGGGGGCGCAGCCAGCGGAGGCGGGGGGCTGCTGCGGCGGGTGCGGGTGCCGGGCCAGTGAGTGGCGGCGCGGGGAAATATTGTGACAGCGCTAAGAGGCAGTTGCTGCCGCCGGGGAAGCGGGACGAGCGCCGCAGGCGATAATTAACGTCTTGCCCGGCCCCGGCCCAGCAGGCGCTGGTGACGCCCGGGGCCGCCAGCGGGTGCAACCCCGCGCACGGGGGCCCTGCACACGCGTGTGCGCGCACACGTACAGGCACACGCATCCTCCGCTCCGCCACGCGGGGTCCTAGGGCTTGCACACGCGCACGCGGGCCTGTGACGTGCGGGGAAGGGCACGGGGCTGTCATGTGTGTGCACGCGCAGCCCCACGGTGGGGTGCGGGGGGGCAGGGGGGTGGTGCGTCCACCCCTGTGTCCCTGGGGCGGGCGGGACGGGGACCTCACCCGGTGAGGACGACCACGAAGTCCATCACGTTCCAGCCGTTGCGCAGGTAGGAGCCTTTGTGGAAGGCGAAGCCCAGCGCGATGATCTTGATCCCCGCCTCGAAGCAAAAGATGCCGATGAAGTACGGCTCCGTGTCGTCCTGGGGAGGGGGACAGGCGTGAGGCCACTGGGTGGGGGATGTGGGGACGCCCCCCCCCCCCCCGGCCGGGGGCCTCCCCCCTCTCCCCAGGTGCCGCCAGGCGGGCCGGCGCGCTCCCCGGGGGGGCCGGCTGCATGCGGGGCCCCCGGAGACCCTCACTGGAGCCCCCAGGGTGGCTGGGGCCCCTCACTGGAGTCCTCAGGGTGGCCGGGGACCCTCACTGGAGTCCTCAGGGTGGCTGGGGACCCGTGCCTGAGCCCTTGGGGTGGCTGGGGACCCTCACTGGAGCCCCCGGGGTGGCCGGAGACCCTCACTGGAGCCCCCCACCAGCCCCGTGCTCACCAGCCGCTCTGACATGGGGGTCTTGTCCTCGTCGGGCAGGTGCTGCTCCAGCGCCAGGACGATGCAGTTCGCGATGATGGTGGCTAAAATCATGTATTCAAAAGGAGTGCGGCCGAGTCAAGGAAAACCCAGCTGGGCTGAGCCCGCGGGGGCTGGGGGGGTCCCCCCCAAACGAGGCTGGCTGGGGAAACCGAGGCAGGAGAGGGGGCAGTGGGGTGCCCAAGTGGAAGCGGGGTTTGGGGCTCCCCCCGCGCTGGTGGCGGTTGGCAGCGGGGACGTGGGGCCTGGCTGCCACCCGCGCCCACGTGCTCCGCGGCTCATTAATTTCCCCATCAAAGGCGCGACCCGGCGGCCCTGGCTCCTCGGCACGAAGCTGCTCGCCTGGCGGGAGCCGGCAGCGATCAAAGCGCCTCAGCGACAGCGGGACCCGGGGAGACCTACACGGCCCCCGGCCGGCCCCGCCGGCTGCCAGGCGAGGATGCCATGCTCGTGCGGTGCTGCCGCCGGGACCCCTGCGCGCTTTGGGGTCTGCGTTCAGTGGGTGCACCCAGCCGGCCGGGGCGTCCTGGCAGCAGTGTGCCTGTACCCTGCCCCGTGGCCCCAGCAGTGGCTGAGCAGGGGCTGGGGCAGGCTGGGGGGGTTCGAGCCCCCCCACCCTGTCCTGCAGCCCCACGGCAAGTCCTGCACCGCGTTACGTGGCCGCAGAGCGGGACCCCCGGTTTGCGCTGCCGGCCCCATGCAGCCATCGGGTGCCGCAGCCCCTGGGCGCCCCGGCAGAGCTGCCCCATGGCCGGGCTCTGCGGAGGTCGTGCCGGTGGCAATGACAGATGCAAAGATGGGAGCGGATCCTGCTCCTGCCCCTCTGCAGCGCAGCCGAGGTGTGGGGGACGGCTGCTGGCCCCGCTGCCTGATGCAGCATGGCTATCCAGCACAGCATGGCTATCCGGCATGGCTCTCCAGCATGGCATGGCTATCTGGCATGGCTATCCGGCACGGCATGGCTATCGGCATGGCTATCCGGCACGGCATGGCTATCTGGATGGCCAGCATGGGGCCGGGGGGCCCGGATGGCAATTCAGCATGGCTATCCGGCCTGGCACAACCCCCCATCACGGCCCAGCACCTGGCCCGGCGCGGTTATGGGGCACAGCTATCCGGCACGGCTATCTGACCTCGTATGGCTACATGGCACGGACGTTTGGCACGGCTATGTGGCCTGGCACGGCTGCCTGGCACGGCAGGGCTACCCGGCACAGCTCAGCCGCCTGGCATGGCTATTCCGCTCGGTGCAGCCATCCAGCACGGCTGTCCGGCACTGTACAGCGATGCAGCACAGCTCTCTGGCACCGCGCGGCTATCCGGCACAGCTCGCTGGTACGGCACAGCTCTCCAGCTGTGGGGACCCCGCGCCCAGGGCCAGCTCTGCCCCCGAAGCCAGGGCTCGGCCTCCCCGGGGCAGCCCCATGGGGATCGGGCAGCGCCCGCTGGCCCCCCGTGCTGTGCCAGCCCCGAGCGGGGCCGTGCCGCTGCCCGCTGCGGGGAGCTGGAATGTGGGTGCCCGGCGGGACGGGCTTTGGGGTGCTGTGGGAGCAACCCCTCCCCCCGACCAAACGGAGCCCACCGCCTCCTCATGCCCGGGCCGTCGTGACGGCGGGGGAGGCTCCGTGCGCCCGCAGGATGGGGCCCACAGGGGCGCGGGGTGGGCGGTGCGATGCATCACCCTCCTTGGCCGCCCTCCGTGCCTGCCGGTGGGGCTGCCCCACCCCCAGCACCCCGGACAGCACCCCCACCCCCCCCCCGCCAGCGGACCAGCGCCAGCCACTGCCCCTCCCCCCGGCCCCGCGCTCCCTCCCCGCCGCCACGAAGCCCCTTCCCCGCAGCACCGCACGGTGACCCCCGCTCGCACGCGGCAGCAGGGACGCCCGCTCGGTGCCAACGGCAGGGCCCGGCATGGCGGGTCTCAGTGTGCCGGGCACCGGATCCTGCCCCTGGGGTGCTACCGCCAGGCCGGTGCTGGCGGCGGTGCCCGTCCTGCTGCGGCACGGCACGGCATGGCCACGCACCGGCAGATTTGCCTCCACGCAGCAAAACCTCCCCCCCCGCCCCCAGGACTTGCTCCCTGCACTGGGGCCGACATTTCGGCGCTGCGCCGGACGCATCCCCCCGCCGCCCATCGCCACAGCACCGTGGCTGCAGTGCACATGCCCAGTGGGGCACCAGCAGCACCCACTGCCCAAACCCTCCCCGGTGGCAGGGGGGGTCCCCGAAAGGCTCAGGGGAGCCATGTGGCAAGGCCAGACCCAGCAGTGAGCTTACGGCTCCCTCGGCATCACCCCAAAACCGCACGGTGCCCCCCCAGCCCATGGTAGGGCCCTCACGGCCACGAGGAGCAGTAACAGTGGCCCTTTTCGGGTGGCAGTGGCCCTTTTGGGGCGCTGCTGCCGGTCGAGGGTTTTGGGGAGCAGGGGTGGGGGGGATGGGACAGGAGGCACCCAAGGGCAGCGGGGCCGGAGCCGCAGCCCCACAGCGATGCCCCGAAACGGCCCGCACCCCCAAATGCCCCAGAGGGTCAGCCCGGGGGAGGGGGGGGCCCGGGGACACCCCAAGGCTGGGGGAACCCTGGGGTGATGGAGATGGGGGGGGTGCCGGTGGGGCTGAGCCCAGCACGAGGGCGGAGGACGGGGCGGGTGCCACCCCCCTGGGAGCCCCCCCAGATAAGTTGGATCCCCCAACTCCCCCAGGCAGGGCCAGGGACTGGGTGGGGCTCGGCCTGGGGTGGGTGCAGGGCAGGGGGGGGGAAGGGGACAGGGACCCCAGCACAGGGCTGGGGACGAAGGGGGCTGGGGACAGGGATGCAGCACGGGGACAGGAACCTGGTGCATGGCAGGGGAGTGGGGACACGGCAGGGGGATGGGGACCTCATGCAAGGCAGGGAGATGGGGACCCCATTATGGGGACGGGGAGCTGGTGCAGGACACAGGATGGGGACCCCACTACAGGGCTGGGGGAGGAGGGGACGTGGGACGGGGAGCTGGTGCAGGGCAGGGAAATGGGGTCCCCAGCATGGGGACGGGGAGCCGGTGCAGGGCACGGGATGGGGACCCCAATGCAGGCACAGGGATGGGGACCCCAGCATGGGGATGGGGACCTCATGCAAGGCAGGGAGATGGGAACCCCAGTATTGGGATGGGGACCCCAGTGCAGGACACGGGATGGGGACCCCAGCATGGGGACAGGGACCTCCTGCAGGGCAGGGGGATGGGGACCCCAATGCAGGTCAGGGGAATGGGGAGGTGGTGGGGGGATGGGGACCCCAATGCAG
Source organism: Gorsachius magnificus (assembly GCA_034008185.1). Lineage (NCBI taxonomy): Eukaryota > Metazoa > Chordata > Aves > Pelecaniformes > Ardeidae > Gorsachius > Gorsachius magnificus. The sequence goes on along the minus strand of CM067106.1, from coordinate 1,080,693 downwards.
GACACGGGGATGGGGACTCCAGCACAGGGCCAGGGCCGGGGCCAGGGCATGGGGCCGGGGTCCCCGGTGCCGGTTGGGAGCCCGGGGCGCGGGCGGCATGCGGCGGGGCGCGGGCCCCCAAGGATATGGCCATTCGGTGATCTTTTTGGCGTATTTCCTCACCACGTTGTCCTCGCTGAAGAGGAAGAGCGAGCGGTTGACGGTCAGGCAGTTCTGCCGGACGGGGATGGGGTTGTAGAGAGCCATGGTGCGGGCTCGCTGGGCCATCGACTGCTTGTACATCCTCTGCGCCCCGGGGGGGCCGCCCTGCCGCGGGCCCCCCGCTCCCCGGCCCCCCGCCGCCGCCCCGGGGCCGCCGGTCCCGCCGCCTCCGGGCCCGTAGCGGGCCGGCACCTCGTCCCCGAAGCGAGCCATCCTGCCGAGAGCCGGGGCTTACGCTGCTGAGGCCGGCACCGGCGCGGAGCTCATCACATCCCATGGGCCGCCGCCGCGGCGGGAGGAGGGGGGGGGGGGGGGGGGGGCCGGGGGGGGGGCCCGCGATCCGGGAGGGGGGGGGGGAGGGGGGGTCCCCGCCGCTGCGGCTCCCAGTGCCCGCGGAGGGGGGGTGGGGGGTGCCCCGATGCAGCAGCGGGGGGGGGGGGCGGCGGCAGCCCCCCGCGCGGCGGCCCCGGCCCCAAACCGGGGCGGGCGGGGGGGGGTGGAACCGCGCCTGGTCAGCGCGTCCCGCCGCCCCCGGCAGCCCCGAGCACCGGCGGGAGGGGCCGAAGGGGGGGGAAAAAAAAAAATTAAAAAAATGTAAAAAAAAATTAAAAAAAAAATCCCCCCCCCAAAAAAAAAAAAAAAATCCCAAATCTCCCAAAATAAAAACCGCTCCAAGAGCGCAGCGGAGGCGGCGGCGCTGCGGGCGCTCCCCCCCCCTCGGGCGCGGCGGGGCCGGGCGGGGGTCGCCGTCGCCCCCCGGCAGCAGCGGGGCGGCGGGGCCCATCGGCCCGGGCTGCGGCAGAGCCTCCGCTGCTGCTGCTGCTCCTCCTCCTCCTCCTCCTCCTCCTCCTCCTCCTCCTTCTCCTCCTCCTCCTCCTCCTCCCCCCGCCTGCCCGCGGGGCTCTTCCTCCCCCCGCCTCCTCCTCCTCCTCCTCTGCCGCCACCGCCCGGGTTGGGGCTAAAACGAGCGCGGTGCTGAGGGGGGGGACGGGGGCGGCGCCGGGGGCAGGGCGAGGGGGGTGGGGGGGGGTGAGGGGGGGAGTGCGCGGGGGGGGGGTGCGCACCCCGGGAGCGCGCGTCCGGCTCCCCCGGGCACAGGCGTGCAAAGCCACGGGCAAGGGGCTGCGGGGCCTCGGGCACGGGGGGGCACGGGGGGATGGGGGACACAGGGGGCACGGGGGGATGGGGGACACAGGGGGCACGGGGTACCGGGGGGCACGGGGGCACAGGGGGCACGGGGCCACAGGAGGCATGGGGGGCACGGGGGCCCAGGGGGACACGGGGGGGCACAGCCACGGCCAGGGTGTGCACAGGCACGGGCCGGACGGCGTGCACTGGCGTGCAAGGCGGCGGGTGGGACCACGTGCGAGGGCGCGCGGGACGGCGTGCGGGATGGCGTGCACGGGCACGCACGGGCACGCACCACGGCGGCCCGGCCCGCGGGTGCGAGGGCGTCGCACCCGCGCACGCCCCGGGGGGGGCCGGCCAGGTGAGGTGCCCGACACGCGTGACGGCGGGCGGGACCCTCGCACAACCCCGGGGCGACGCATGCGGCTGCGTGCACAAGGACGGGCGGCCGCCGGCGAGGGCGGTGACGGGGCCGCGGTGCCCTCACCTTCCTGTCCCCGCACCCCGGCGTTTGTTCGTTAACCGGGGCTTTAATTACGCGCCCACTCCGGCTGACGACCCCCGGCCCCTGCCTCAGTTTCCCCACGGGGAGACCCTGGCGTCGCCCCCACCCAACCCCATCCCGGGGCAGACAGGGGGACGCCGCGGCCGGGCTCTGCCGGGGCTGGGGGGTCTGTCCCCTTGGGGGGGGGGCAGCGCCAGCACCGTGGGGTCCCCCCGCACCCCCTGAGCTGCAGCCCCCCCCCGGCATGGCGGGAATTAGGTCACCCGGTGCCCCCAGCCCCGCGCCTGACGTCAGGGCCCTTTGTCCCGGCGCAGCTTTTGTCCCGGCACCGCGGCTCTGCCACGTGCCCGGCTCGGCGCCGCCAGCTGGGGGGGCGGCTGCGGGGGGAGCGGGGCTGCGGACCCCCACCCCCCTGCGCCCCGAGACTGGGGGATGCTCGGGACCACGGGGCCGGGGCGAGGTGGGACAGAGCCCCCACTGCCTCCCCCCACTGCCCCCCCCCACCGGCCCCCCCCCCCACCCCCCCCTCACCCACAGCGATGCCGGAGGGAGGGGTGACAGTGCCGGGCTGGGACGGGGACACCATCCCCATGCCCAGCGGTGCCCCCCCGCTGCCAGCGACCCAGGGGCACCCCCACAGCCCCCCACGACCCGCCCAGAGCCCCCCACACCCCGGCGTGGCCGCGGGCCGGGCTGCGGCCGGGCCGGGTGCCAGCGGCGGGCCGAGGGCTGGGGGGGCCGGAGCTCCATCCCTGCTCCCCAGCCGTGGTCCCCACTGTCCCCAGCCATGGGGACGTCGCCCCAGGCACAGAGTCAGCGCCGGGGGGTTGCGCCGAGCGTGGCCGTCCCCAGCGCCCACGGCAGGCGTCGAGCCAGGAGCGCTGCCAGCCCCACGGCACGGCCGCCACGGCGTCCCCCCCCGCCGGCGGCATGGCCCGGCACGCGCGTCCGCGGCCCCGCCCCCCCGGGCCCCCCGACGCCCGCACCGGCCCGGCACGTGTGCGCACGGCGGGCAGGCGCGTGCCGGCCGGCGAGCCGCGGGGTCACACGGGGCGCTGCCCCGCTGGACCCGGCCGGGGGCCGCTGGAGCGGGTGCCAACGCCACCCGCCTGCCTGGCCACGGGGACCCCGGCTTGGCCCCCGTCACCCCAGGGGGTCCCGGACCCCCGTAGCTGGCCCTGGCTCCATGGGGTGGGATCGGCAGGCCCTGGCCGCGTGCGTGCCCCCCGTGCCCGGCGCAGATGGGCGTCCCGCGATGCTGGCAGCCGGTGCGGGCACTGCCGGGCACCGCCGGGCACCGCAGCCCCTTGGCCCCGCTGCCGGGGCAGCCGGGGATTTCTCCAAGGCCAGGGGACGGCGGGGGCTGGAGGAGGGAGAGGCCAGCACGGCGGTGGGGGGCATGGAGCAGGATGGCTCCGGCATCGGAGCGGCCATGGGGGGCAGCCGGGATGCCCCGGCCATGCCAGCCCCGTCGCCCCGCTGTGAGCGCATCCTGCGCCACCTCCGAGTCCGGCACCTCCAGCTCCGCAGCCCCGGCTCATTTCCCCCAGGAGAACCCCAGCACCGGCGCCGTCCCCTCTCCAGACCCCTTGGTGTCCCCCCACCGTGGGGCTGGGGAAGCCCGGGCCACCACGGTGCTCGCCCCTGTCCCCGCGGCGAGCCAGGGCCGTGCCAGGCAGCCCAGGGGCATGGCAGGGACAAATCCTGCTCCCCCGGAGATCTGCTGAGCACAGCGCCTTCCCAGCACTTTCGGGGGCAGTGGCAGCGAGGGGTCCTGGGTCAATCCCAGCGTCAGGATCCAGCCCTGGGGAACACGCGGGGCAGCCGCCCTCCGTCCCACACCAATCCCACCCGGCACCGCAGGAGCTGCCAGGAGTCGACGGGGCAAGAAAATTCATTTCTGGGACACGAGGGGCTTCGCCGGGTGGGACAGGGACGGGACGGGGCCACCACGAGGTCCCACTGGGGCCGGGGCGCAGCGGGAGCCCCCAGCCCCGTCCGTCTGTCCGTCCGTCTGCCCCAGCGCGGGGGCGCGGCGGGCGCAGCAGCTCCCGGCGCTCGTTACCGGTTTCCCTGTGATGAAGCAGCTGCCGCCCGCTGCGGCCGGGAGCTCAGCGCCGCCGTGATCAGAGGCCACCGGGGCCGCGCCGGGCCCGCTGGGGCACGGTGGTGGCGGAGGCAAGAGGGCGGGTGTGCGGCCGGGATGGCGGTGGGGACGGGGACCCCTCCATCCCCCTGGGGACACAGGGACCCCCATGATGGGGACAGGGACAGAGGGACCCCTATGGTGGGGACGGGGACCCCTCCATCCCCCTGGGGACACGGGGACCCCCATGATGGGGACAGGGACACAGGGACCCCTATGGTGGGGACGGGGACCCCTCCATCCCCCTGGGGACACGGGGACCCACACCCCGGGGACAGGGACACCCCCTGCCCAAAGGCTCGGGGGGGGGGGGCTCGGGGGGGTCCCTATGTGCCCCTGTCCCCCCATCCCCCCGTTCCAATGTCCCCAGAAGCCCCCGGCGTGGCGGTTACAGGGGCTTGGAGGAAATTCACGGCTTTAATTAAACCAGGAGGCACGGGGGGGGCGTAGGGGCTGGGATGGCGGAGCAGGGGGGCCCTGGGGACCCCGGCCCACGTGCCCTGGCAATGTCACCAGGACGCGGTGTCACCGGGGCGGGGGGGGGGGGTGAAGCCTCGTAGCGGGGCACGGCCCCGTTAGTGCGGGCGACCCCGTCAGCGCAGGGGACCCCTCGTCCTGCTGGGGCCCGGGGGGGGGCCCTCGGCCCCGCGTGGGGGGGGGGGGGGGGCGGGGACCGGGGGCGGGCGGGGGGCGCTGGGCCCCACGGGCATCCCTGGGGCTGGTTGCCAGGGGCCCCGTTGCCATGGCAGCCACGGGTCCTGGTTGCTATGGGCATCCGTGGGTCGGGGTTGCCACGGGCCCCGTTGCTAGGGGCAGTCGGCGGTCCAGGTTGCCACGGGCCCCGTTGCCATGGGCGGCCGTGGGTCCCGTTGCCATGGGCCCCGTTGCCATGGGCGGCCGTAGGTCCCGTTGCCATGGGCCCCGTTGCCATGGGCAGCCGCAGGTGACGGCGCTGCGGCGCCGGAAGCGGAAAGGGGGGGGGGGGGGAGAGAGCGCGCGGCGCGAGTGCACGTGGCGCGCACTGCGCATGCGCGGGGCCGTCCGGGAGGCCCCGCCCCCTTTCGGCGGCAGTGGCCCCGGCCGCACCGGGAGGGGAGGCCCCGTCCCAGTACGGACTGGTGGCCCCGTACTGGGAGGGTGTCCCCGTCCCAGTATGGACTGGTGACCGCTGACCCTGTACTGGGAGGGGTGTCGGTGTTCCCTTATCCCCATACTGGGAGGGTGTTCCTGTCCCAGTACATACTGGTGACCACTGAACCTGTACTGGGAGGGGTGTCGGTGTCCCAGTACAGACTGGTGACCATTAACCCTGTACTGGGAGCCCCCCCCGACAACGGCTCCTCCTCCTCCCCTAGGTCCTGCCGGTCCTGATCCTGTGGCGCTAGAGACCCCCCACCATGGTGAGTGGGGCGGACGCGGCCGGGCCACCGCGGCCATGCCGGGCCCCGGGGCCACCAGGGCCACCGCGGCCATGCCGGGGCCACCGCGGCCATCTGGGGCCACCAGGGCCACCGCGGCCATGCCCGGGGCCACTGCGGCCATGCCTGGGGCCACATCTCCAGGGCCACCGCCAGCGGCACCGTGGCCATGCCTGGGGCCACCAGGGCCACCGCAGCCATGCCTGGGGCCACCGTGGCCATGCCTGGGGCCACCAGGGCCACCGCGGCCTTGCTGGGGCCACCAGGGCCACCGCGGCCATGCCAGGGCCACCGCGGCCATACGTGGGGCCACCAGGGTCACCGCGGCCATGCCTGGGGCCACTAGGGCCACTGTGGCCATGCCTGGGGCCACTGCGGCCGCGCCGGGGTCCCCGTCCGGCTCTAACGCCCCCGTCCCCCCACCAGGGCGAGCGCAAAGGCACGAACAAGTACTACCCCCCCGACTTCGACCCGGCCAAGGTGAGGGGCGGGGGGGACTGGGGGGGTGGGGGGTGGGGGGCTGCGCGGCGCCGCCTGACCCCCACCTCGCCCCCGGCAGCATGGCTCCCTCAACAAGTACCACCACAGCCACCCGCTGCGGGAGCGGGCCCGCAAGCTCTCCCAGGGCATCCTCGTCATCAGGTGAGGGTCCGCGCCGCGCTGGGGGCGCCCCGGGACGCCCCTTCCCCCCAGGGCCGGTGGCTCGGCCCCGTCCCCCCCCCCCCCCCCCCGGTTGAGAGCCCGGGGAACCGGGGGGGTGCTCCCGACAGGGCCCTTCCCCCCACCGGGCCCCTTCCCCCCGCTCCGGTGGCCCCGGGGATCCGGCGTCCCCAGGCCGGGCTGCGGCAAAGGGGGGGTCTGAGCCACCCGTGCCCCCGCGCAGGCGTCCGGTACAACGCGGAGAAGAAGAAGGTCGGCACCTACTACACGACGCCCATCTACAGGTGGGTGCGGCGGCCGCGGCCCCCGTGGCGCTGGGGGGAGGCCCCCCCCTCGCTGACCCCGTCCCCGCGCCCCCTCGCCAGGTTTCGGATGAAGTGCCACCTCTGCGTCAACTACATCGAGATGCAGACGGACCCGGCCGGCTGCGACTACGTCATCGTCAGCGGGGCCCGGCGCAAGGAGGAGCGCTGGGACATGCGGGATAACGAGCAGGTCCTCCCCACCGGTGAGTCCCGCTCCCGCCGGCGGGTCCCGGCCCCGAGGGGGGTGGCAGCCGCCAGTCCCCTGCGTGTCCCCTCTCCCAGAGCGGGAGGAGAAGGAGAAGCTGGAGACGGACGCCATGTTCCGGCTGGAGCACGGGGTGGCTGACCGGGCGGTGCTGCAGAGCGCTGTCCCCACGCTGGCCACGCTGCAGGAGGCCCAGAGCGCCTGGAAGGACGATTTCGCCCTCAACAGCCGGCTCCGGAGGCGATTCCGGGTGAGCCCGGGGGGCCGGGGGGGGCTCCGTGGGGTCCTTCCCGGCCCGGCTGACGGGGCCCTCGTCCCCCTCCCCACCAAGGAGGAGAAGAAGACGCTGCGGGAGGAGGAGGAGGAGGCGGCGGCGCTGCAGGCGAAGGCCGGCCTGAGCATCCCCCTGGTGCGGGAGGCGGAGGAGGACCGGCGCCTGGCCGCGCTGCTCAAGTACCACAGCCCCGACTGTGCGTGGGGGGGGGACGGGGGGGCTTGGGGGGGGGGGTCTGCCCCCTGCCCTGACCCCCAGCCTCTCCCCGTGTTCCCCCCCCCAGCCTACGAGGAGAAGCAGAGGATGAAGCGCACGGAAATCTCCAGCCGCTCCTGGTTCCCCCCGGCTGCTGGCGGCAGAGCAGGCGAGGCGCGCGGAAGCTGGGGCTGGGGGGGCGAGCGCTGCGGGGCCAGGGGGGCCCCCCCGCCACCCCTGCCGGCCTGGGCATCGTCCGGCGCCGCGGCGGGGAGGGCCCTGAGGGACCGGTGGAGCCTGGGGGGCTGGAGCAGGGCGAGACGGCCCCCCACAGCCCCCCCGCACCCCCCAGCGAGCCGCAGGCGGGGGGCGATGTCGGGACAGCCCCCCCCGCTGCGCCCCCAGCCCCCGCGTCCCTCGTCGCCGACTACTCGGACTCCAGCTCCGAGGCCGAGAACGCGTGAGCGGCATTTCGGGGCCGGCCCCCTCCCCCCCTGGCTGGTCTGGGGGGGGGACAGGGGGCACCCAAGCCCCCTCCCCACCTCCTGTAATTTATACGTGTGTGTGTGTGTCCCCCACATTAAAAGGCGCCGCCAGCCCCGGCGCAGTCGTGTCCCTCGCTCGTTGGGGCCGCCCCGCCCCGGCTTCGCCGGGGTCCCCTCCCTTCCCCCCCTCCCCTCCCCGGTGCCTCTCTGAGGTTTGGCCGGGGTTGGGTGGGGGGGGGGGGCAGGAAGCACCGGCGCGGCTTCCGGCACAGCCATGACCCTGGAAGCCATCCGGTACCGCCGCGGCTCCCTCCTCATCCTCAACCAGCTCCTGCTGCCGGAGCAGCTCCGCTATGAGGAGGTGGCGGGGGTGGAGCGCGCCTGGGAGGCCATCCGCGCCATGGAGGTGAGCGGGGGGCGCGGGGGAGCCCCCCCCAGCCCCGCCGGCGGCTGCCCCGGGGGGAACGGCGTCAACGGAGCCGTCGTTGGCGGCTGCTGCTGCGCCCGCAGGTGCGGGGGGCGCCGGCCATCGCCCTGGTGGGCTGCCTGAGCCTGGCGCTGGAGCTGGCGGCGGGCGCGGGGCCGGCGGGGGACGCGGCGGCGCTGGAGGCCTTCGTGGGCGAGCGGCTGCGGTTCCTGCTGACGGCGCGGCCCACCGCCGTCAACCTGGGCCGCGAGGCCGCGCCTTCGCCCGCCGGAGCGCCCAGAGCCCCGGCGCCACCGCCCAGGGGCTGCGGCAGAGGTACGGGGGGGGGTGCACAGGGGGGATTGGGGGGTAGGGAGAGGGAGGGAGGGTAGTGGGGTCCCTGGAGGGGGGGTTTGGGGTGTGGGAGTTCCCTGGGGAATATTTGGGGGGTGGGGAGAGATGGGGATATTGGGGTCCAGGGGGGGATTTGGGGTGTGGGGGAGAGGGATAGTGGGGTCCCCCGAGGGGGCTGTGGGGGTCCCCCCTGAGAGGTTTTGGGGTGCGTGGGTTCCCCCGGGGGGTCCCCAGGGGGTGCAGGGGGAGCTTGGGTGCCCAGGGTCGTGTGTGTGTGTGTCCCCCCCCAGCATCATCGAGTACATTGAGGGGCTGCTGGAGAAGGACCGGGCCGACAACCGCAGCATCGGGGCGCAGGGGGCCCGGCACATCCTCCAGCGCGTCCCCGAGGGCGGCGTCACCGTCCTCACCCACTGCAACACCGGCACCCTGGCCACCGCCGGCTACGGCACCGCCCTGGGTGGCGGGGGGGGGGGGGGGGAGCCGGGTGGCCCCCGGGGCGAGCACCACCCTGCGGTCCCCCCCCCCCCGGTGTCCCCGGCATCGGCGGGCGCTGCACGAGCAGGGCCGGCTGGCGCGGGTGTTTGCACCGAGACGCGGCCCTACAACCAGGGCAGCCGGCTGACGGCCTTCGAGCTGGGCACGAGCGCGTCCCCGCCACCCTCATCGCCGACAGCGCCGCCGCCGCCGCCATGAGGGACCGCGGCGTCCAGGGTCAGCGAGGGGGGGGACGCAGCGGGAGAGGGGGGGGATGGGGATGGGATGGGGATTGGGATTGGGATGGAGGTGGGATGGGGATGGGGACAGGATCCGGGATGGGAACTGGGATTGGGATGGGAACTGGGATGGGGATTGGGATGGGATGGGAACTGGGATGAGAATGGGGATGGGGATGGGGATGGGATGAGAATGGGGATGGGAACTGGGATGGGGATGGGGATGGGAACTGGGATTGGGATGGGATGGGAACTGGGATGAGAATGGGGATGGGGATGGGATGGATGGGGGGGAGGTGATGTCCGTGGTGGTGGGAGCCGACCGAGTGGCCGCCAACGGGGACACGGCCAACAAGATCGGCACCTACCAGCTGGCGGTGGCGGCGCGGCACCACGGCGTCCCCTTCTACGTGGCGGCCCCCAGCTCCTCCTGCGACCCCGCCCTGCCCACCGGCGCCGCCATCCCCCTGGAGGAGCGCCCGGCCCGCGAGCTCACCCACCTCCAGGGCCGGTGCCTGGCTGCCCCGGGTGGGTGCCGCGGGGCCCCCAGGGGGGGTGGGTCCGCGGGGCCCCCCCGCCGAGGGCAGCGGCAGGGCCGGGGGGAGCAGGGGTCCCTGTGCTATTGGGGCGCTGGCAGCCTCAGCGCGAGTCCCCTATAGGGCAGGGGTGTCCCCTGTGGGGCAGGGGGTCCCCTATAGGGCAGGGGGATGCTGTGGGCAGGGGGTCCCTATAGGGCAGGGGGTCCCTATGGGCAGGGGGTCCCTTAGGGCAGGGGTCCCCTATAGGGCAGGGGGATGGGGGGGGAGGGGGGGGGAGGTCCCCTATAGGGCAGGGGGGTCCCTATCCTGGGGGGGGTGTCTGTCAGGACCAGTCTGACCCTGTGCACGTGTTCCCCCGCCCCCCCCCCATCTCCAGGTATCGACGTGTGGAACCCGGCCTTCGACGTCACCCCCCATGACCTCATCACGGGGGGCATCGTCACCGAGTGGGGGGTCTTCGCCCCCGGGGAGCTGCGCCAGGCGCTGGCGGAGCGGGGCGCCGCGGGGGGGCAGTAAAGGACCTTTCCGGGAGGAAACGCTTCCGCCTCGCTGTATCCCGGCGTCCCTTGCGCCGGCCTCGCTGCATCCCAATATCCCTTGCGCCGGCCTCGCAGTATCCCGGCGTGCTTTGCGCCGTGCCGCGTTATATCCCGGCGTCCCTTGCGCCGGCCTCGCGCACCCAACCCTTGCGCCGGCCTCGCAGATCCCGGCGTGCTTTGCGCCGTGCCGCGTTATATCCCGGCGTCCCTTGCGCCGGCCTCGTCCCGCCCCATCCCGGCGTGCCCCGCGCGCGGGAACCCGGAAGCGTGGCGGCGGCGGCGGCGGCGGGGACATGGCCCAGGGCAGGCCCAAAGCGGCGGCCAAGCGGCCCGGCCGGGCGGCGGCGGCAGCGGGGACCTCGGCCCGGGGGACGCGGGGACCGCGGAAGGGAGGTGAGGTGCGGCCGGGGCTGGGGGGGGAGGGGGGGGGGCGGCTCGCGGGAGGGGAGGGGGGTGAGGCGGGGTGGGGGGCGGCTCCCGCCGTGCCCCCCCCCGCGCCCCCCCCGCGCCCACCCGCTTCTCCTCCCCCCCCCCCCCCAGGCCGGACCATCGCCCCCAAGAAGCTCCGCGTGATCCAGCAGCAGAAGCTGAAGAAGGTGAGGGGGGGGGGGGGGGAGCGGGGAAGGGGTCCCGGGAGGGGGGGGGGGCGCCGGCCGTGCCCCCCTCCATGGGCAAAGCCAAGAAGGGCCGGGGCTGAGCCCCGCCCCCCGCGGGACAGCGGCCGCCGGCCTCCCCAAAAAGCTGGCGGTGGTGCCGCGCCCCCCCCCCCCCCCCCCGGGCCCCGGGCCACCGCCACCCCCCACCCCCCCCCCCGAGGTACGGGGGGGCGCGGCGGGAGCGCACGAACGCGCCGCCCAGCGGGGAATTAATAAAAGGGATTTGGGGGAGCCCCCCCCCGCCCCCCCCCTCCCTCCGCTGCTGGTGCCCCTTGGGGGGGGAGGGGCGGGATCGGGATCGCCGCGGGGGGGGGCCCGGGGTGCGCTCCGAGGGGGCTGGGGTCGAGATCTCGGGGGGGGGGGGGGGCGTGGGGTCGGTGCGGCCGGGGGTGCCCGGGGGGGTCCCGTCCTTCCCCGCCCTGCCCCCCCCCCCTCCCCGTACGCCGCCGCTTTTCCCGGCGCCGGCAGCGCTTTATGAATGGGGCTCCCCTCCCCCGGGGCCACGCCCACCGCCCCGCGGGCTCCGCCTCCCCGCTGCTTTCCCCCCCCCCGCTGATTGGCGCGCTGCTCCCTGACTGGCAGCTCGCCCCGCCCCGCGCCGATTGACAGCAGGAATCGCGCCGCCAGCCAATCGGCGGGAGGCGGGGGGCGGGGACTGCGCCGTCGGAGCCTTAAAGGCGCCGCGTCCCGTCGGGGCCGGAGCGGACACGTGGGCAACCCCCTCCCCTCCCCTCCCCCTTCTTTTTGGGTGGGGCGTGGCGGCGGCTGAGCCCCTCCCCCGCCTCTGACGTCAGGGAAATTCCCTGAAATGGGGCGCGGCCCGCGCGGCGCCGCCGGGGTTATTTTGGGAAACAAAACAGGGGGAAAAAAAAAGAAAAAAGAAGGGAGAGGAAGAAAAAAAAAGAAAAAAAGAAAAAGTTTGGGGTGGGCGGGGCTCGGGTGCCCCCGCGGGTCCCGTCCTCCGGGCGCCCCCCGGGGGGGCCCCGTGGGTTGCGGGGCGCCCGCCCCCCCCCCGGTGCCGTGGGTCCCAACCGCCCCCCCCCCCCCCCGGGCCCTCCCTCCCCGTGGGGAACCGATCCCCCTCCCCGGCGGGGGGGGGGGCACCCAGGCATCCACTTCCCCCTGCCCCCTCCCCCCGTTTTTGGGGACCCCCCCCTCGCGGTTTCGGGGTCTCTGCGGTGTGGAAGAACCTGCGGGTCCCGGTGAGCTCGGCCGTGCACGCGGGACCCGGGCAGGGCTCCACCACGGGGGGGGGGGGTGTCCCAGGGGGGTTTGGGGGGGTCCCAGTAGATTTGGAGGGGTCCCAGTAGGTTTGGAGGGGTCCCGGAGGGTTTTGGGGGGGGTCCTGGGGGGGCTGGGGGTCGCCTGGTGCGTGGGGCCAGACTCCTGTTCCTGCTGAACTGAGCCAGTTTAACCAAAGCAACTGCATATCAGCTCAGTAGGCACGGGAGGCAGCGCCCGGGGGGGCTCCTGGCGTCCTGGGGGGGCTCCTTGGCATCCTGGGGGGGGCTCCTGGCGTCCGGGGGGGGCTCCTGGCATCCGCTGTGGGGGGGGGGGTGTCCCAGGCGTCCGGCCGGGAGGGCGCCGGGGAGCGGAACTTAGCCACTGTGAACACGACGCGGCTGCCAACTCTGTTCACAGGTGGGCTAAGCCCTGCCCCACAGCCCCCAGCCCCCCCCCAAATCCCCCCCCACCCCGAGTCCCCCCCCACCCTCCCACCCGCAGCCCCATCCCGGCGGCTCCGGCGTCCCGGCTGCGGGGGCTGGCGCCCGTTGGAAATCCCTGGCAATGTGATTTTGGGTGAGACGGTAAAAAATCGCATCGCCAGGAACCCCGGCGGGCGGCAGCGGGGGGCGGGGGGGGGGGCGGCCTGGGGGGGCCGGTGCTGGTCCCGCGCTGCGGCCGTCAGGGCCGGATCCGGCGCCGCATCCCACCTGGGGAGAGGGGGGGGGGGGTGCAGTCAGCGGTGGGTGGGGGGCGCCCGGGTCTGTGCCAGCTCCCGGCGCCGGGTTCGGGCCGGGTCAGCGTCGTCTGTGCCCGTCCCCGTGTGTCCCCCCCCCCCCCCCCCGCGGAAAAATAACCCCGCGGTCCGGCCGGGAGGGGAGCGCGGCCAGGGCGGCCGGGTGCTGCCGTGCCGGGGGTGGGCACCGCCCCGGAGGAGCCGGCGCGGGTGCGAGCGCACGAGGGCTGAGTCACGGCGCGGGATGGGACGGGCACGTGCCAGCGCCGGACGGTGCCACGGGGGGGACACGTGAGAGCCCGCGGCGGGGGGGTGCCAGCCGGGCCCCGGCCCCGGACGTCCCGGCGGGGCCAGCGCGGCGCCGACACCGGGGACCAGCATGGCGGCTCATGGCCCAGCTCGGTGGGGTGCGGGCACCGGCAGCGTAGCCCCCGCTCCCCCCCCCCCCCCCCCCCCCCCCGCCCATGCGATGCCACTGTGGGACCTCCGGCAAACACCGAAACGCACCGCGGCCCGGCCTGGGTGTGAGGACGCGTCCCCAGCTGCCACCGCGTGCCACGGGGCCCTCGGGCACCCGCCCCCCGCCCGGCCGGGGCCCCCTCGCGGTGGGGAGGGGCCGGCCGCGGCTGGCGCTGCCCCCCGGGGGGTCCCGCGGCCCCCAGCGCCATCGGCGTCACCGCATCCACCTCGCCCGCCGGGCGCCCCTGGGCCGTGGGGCGCGGTGTCCCCAGCCGGGCAGGGGACGCGGGTGTCGGGGCTGCGGCGACGCCGGCGGTGGCAGCCGGGGAGTTCCTGGAAGAAGCGTGTAATGGGGCCGGGGCTCCTCGGCCGCCATGTGGGAGCTGGCGAGGCCCCGCCCGGCCGTGACATCACCGTCACCACGGCAACGGGCGCACTTCAAAGGGAATCGGGTGGAAAGGGCCCAAAAAAATCGGGATAAACAGCGACGGACGGCGGCGGCATAAACAAAATGTCTGGTGGTGCCGCCGGGGGGGCCGGACGCCTGGGTTCCCGCCCGGCGGCCGCGGTGCTGCCGACACCTCGGTGCCAATGGGGTGGCCGTGGGCAGCGGCGCGGCCAGGCCCGCCGAAGCGGAGCCAAACCACGGGGCGCCGGGCACGATGGCGGGCACCCCCCCGGGCCGCATGGCAGAGGATCCGCGGTGGCACCGGCTCACGCTCGCATCGCCCGCCCCGGCGCTTCACCGCCTGCCCGAGCGCGGGACGAGGGCGTTGGGATCGGCCTCCCGCCGTGGGGCGCCCCCGGTTTCGGGGATCCCTGGCGCCCGCGGCCTCTTCGCAGGCGGGCGCCGCCGGCCGGGCTGGGCGCTCTGCCCGCGCGACGCCAGGGCGTTGCCGGCTCGGCAGCCCCGCCGGCTCACGTGGGCCCCGGCGGGCACCGAGCGGGGGCGGCCGCCCGGGCTCCCCACCAGCGGGGTAAGAGGTGGGGGGGCAGCCCCCCCCCCCCCCGCCCAAATCCCCACTTTTCAGCCTGAAAACGGCGAGCGGGAAAAGGCGGCATCGCCGCGCGGCACCTCCCCGACGCCTGCAGCCGGCATGGCGGGATGTGGCCGCCGTGGGGCGGAGCCGCTCCCGTGTGTGGTGTCCCCCCGTGCCCCACGCCCCCCGGGGGGGGCGGGCGTCGGGGGGTCGAGGCCCGGGGGTGCCGGCGCGGTTCCCGGCGTCGGCCGAGCCAAGGCGGGGGCGGGGGCCGAGGCGGAGCGAGGAAGCGGCCGCCCCGTCCGCGCCCGTCGGCGCAGGCAGCGCCGGGGGGAAGGGATGAATCACGCTCCTCGGCGGCGCCCGCCCCGGCGCACCCCCCGCGGCCCCCCCCCCCCCCGGGGGGGTTGGCAGCCCGATGCCCGGGCCGCGCCGCCGCCACCACGCCCCGACGCCCCACCGGGACCCCCCGGCCCCGCGGGGCCCCCGCTCTCAGCCCCGGGGGGACGCGGGCGGCCGCAGCCCCTGCCCGCCATCCCCGGGGCACGGCCTGGCACGGGCCTGGCGCGGTTTGGCACGGCTCGGCACGCGGCGAGCGAGGCCGGCCAGGCCGCGACCCTTCTCCCGCCACCCCGGGGGGACGGTGACTTTCTGCGGGGTCCCCCACCGTGCCGGGGCTGGCCGAGCGGCGGCCTGCGGCCGTTACTCACCGGGAGCGCCGGCAGCCGCGGCCCCGCTGGGGTCCCCCGGGGCGGCGGCGGGCGGGTGGCCGGGGAGCGCGAAGGCTCCCAAGACGCTTCCCAAAACCTTCGCTCCGCCCCGGGAGCGCGGCGAGGCCGCGGCGGCGGCGAGAGGAGGGGCCTGGGCCGCGGCGCCCGGCTCCCGCACCCTTTCGAGGCCAGCCGTGGGCGCGCGGTGCCGCACCGTCTGCGGGGACGGGGAGGGCGATGGCGGCGTGACCCCGCGGCGAGGGCGGCACGTGCCCCACAGCGAGGGGGCTGGGGTGCCCCACGGCGAGGGGATTGGCACCCCACGGCGAGGGGGCTGGGGTGCCCCATGGCGAGGGGATTGGCGCCCCATGGCGAGGGGATTGGGGTGCCCCATGGCGAGGGGATTGGCGCCCCATGGCGAGGGGGCTGGGGTGCCCCATGGCGAGGGGGATTGGCACCCCATGGCGAGGGGATTGGCGCCCCATGGCGAGGGGATTGGCGCCCCATGGCGAGGGGATTGGGGTGCCCCATGGCGAGGGGATTGGCGCCCCATGGCGAGGGGGCTGGGGTGCCCCATGGCGAGGGGGATTGGCACCCCATGGCGAGGGGATTGGGGTGCCCCATGGCGAGGGGATTGGCGCCCCATGGCGAGGGGGCTGGGGTGGCCCCATGGCGAGGGGATTGGGGTGCCCCATGGCGAGGGGCATTGGCGCCCCATGGCGAGGGGGTTTGGTGCCCCATGGCGGGGGGCTGGGGTGCCCCATGGTGTGGGGGATTGGCGCCCCATGGCGCGGGGGATTGGGGTGCCCGGGCGAGGGGTGTGGGCCCCATGGGGGGGGCCGGGCCCCCTTCCCCCTTTCCCCGGGGCGCCCGGCCGGGGAGGGGTCTGGGCTGGTGCTGGGGGGCGCGGGGGTGGTGCCAGGGCACTCGGGTCCCAGGGGATGGGGCGATGCTGGGGGACGGGGGCGATGCCAGGGTGCTGGTGTCGGGGGGACAGAGACGATGCTGAGGGGGCAGGGGGGGACGATGTTGGGGAGCCAGGGCAAGTGGGGGGACAGGAGCAACGCTGGGGGGACTGGGATGATGCTGGGGGGGGACAGGGGTGAAGCTGGGGGGACTGGGATGATGTTGGGGGGGACTGGGACATGTGAGGGGACAGGGGGACGATGTTGGGGAGCCAGGGCAATGTAGGGGGACAGAGCAACGCTGGGGGGACTGGGATGATGCTGGGGGGACAGGGACCATGCTGGGGGGGGACAGGGGTGAAGCTGGGGGGACTGGGATGATGCTGGGGGGGACTGGGACGATGCTGGGGGGGGACAGGGGTGATGCTGGGGGGGGACAGTTATGAAGCTGGGGGGACTGGGATGAAGATGGGGACTGGGGGCGGTGGCGGGGGTCCCTCGGGGCAGCCCCAGCCAGGCGAGGGCTCCGACCCCAGCCCCGGGGGAGCGGGCAGGATGCGGCCCCCGGCCGGGGGGAGCCAGCGGCGGGGGGGCCGGTGGGGGGGGCCGGGTCCCGGGGTCTCCATGGCGATGCCGCACACACAGACATTAAACAGTTTTGCCTCGGAAGTCGGCAAAACCACAGCGCGTCACTGCGGCGCCGCCAGCCTGGGCCCCCCCGGCCCCCCCCCCGCCTGCCCCACAGCGGCCCCGCCCGCCCCACGCCCTGCGCCCCAGCACCCCAACCCCCCCCAACCCCCCCCCCAGGCCCCCAGGGGACGGGGAGCGTGGGTACAGATGGGGGACACGGACGGGGCTGGTGCCACCCGGGGCAGCCCCCTGACAGCTCTGCCCAGCCCCACAGCCCCCGGAGCCGCCGCTGGGCACCAGCCCCACTGGGACCCACGGGGCCCAGCATCCCCCCGATCCCTGGGACCCATGGAGCAGAGCATCCCCCGGTTCCCCGGGACCCACAGGGCCCAGCATCGCCCCAGTTCTCTGGGACCCATGGAGCCCAACATCCCCCAGTTCCCTGGGACCCACGGAGCCGAGCATCCCATCGGTCCCACAGGACCCATGGGGCCCAGCATCCCCCGGTTCCCTGGGACCACGGGGCTGAGCATCCCGCAGTTCCCCAGGACCCATGGGACCCACGGAGCAGAGCATTCCATGGGTCCCACGGGGCCCAGCATCCCCCCGATCCCTGGGACCCACGGAGCAGAGCATCCCCCGGTTCCCCGGGACCCACAGGGCCCAGCATCGCCCCACCGGGGCCCC
>CM067106.1:1035189-1063130 GCA_034008185.1 Gorsachius magnificus | reverse complement strand
CCCCCCCACCCCCAAAGGGACCCAGGCATCCGGGCACCCTCCCCCCCCCGCAGGCAGCGGGGCGAGAACACAGGCGCCCAGGCCACCCCGCCCTGCTAACCGCGCGTCCTGGGCAGACTGGGGCAGACTGGGACTAACTGGGGGGGTGACCATGCACCTCAGGCTGGGGTGGGGTGAGGCTGGGGGGACTGGGGGGACCCGGGGGGGTGCTCAGGGGGACCCAGGCAGCCCCACAGCCATCGGGAACTGGGAGGCTCCGTGGGGTGGGAATTTCCCAGCATGCCCCGGGCCTGGACAGTGGGGTTCACAGTGGTGGTGACAGCCGGGGGGGGACACACACTGGGGCCGGACTGGGAGCACTGGGAGGGTCTTGGGGCCGGGCTGGGACAGGGAGCAAAGCCCGCGGGGCACTGGGAGGTCCCGGGCCGGACTGGGGCACTGGGGGCCGGGGGGGCAAGGGGGGGGGGGGGGGCGCGGTTTTACCATGGCGACGCCGCTGACACCCGCCCCCCCCCCCCCCCCAACGCCTGGGTCCCCTGGGATCGGTTCCCGCCACCCCCCGCCCCGCGGCGGTGACGCAACCGGAGTCGCCGAGTTCGTCGCTGACGTCAGCGGGGGCGGCGCCACCAATCCCGCCCGCGGGGGGAACGGAACGGCCCGGCCTGACCCCGCGGGCCCGGCGCGGCCTCCCCCGGCCCCCCCCCTTCCCCCCCCCGCACCTGGCGGCTGCCGGTCCCCGACGGGGCGGGCCCGGCCGGGCCAGACGGGAGCGGCCGGAGGGGCGGGGGCGGGCGGTGACGCGGGGCTGAGTCAGCGGCGGGGCCGGCAGGGGGCGGTGCTGGGCACAAGATGGCGGCGGGGCGGGGCCGGAAGGGGGCGGGGCCGGCAGGGACGGCCGTCTGGGGGGGGGGGCCGGAGGGGGCGGGGCGGCAGGGCGGCCGCTCTGGGCGCGACTCTGTAGCCCGGGGGCGGGGCCGGAGGGGGCGGGGCCGGCGGTGCGGCCGCTCTGGGCGCGGCTCGGTGCCCCGGGCGGACCGGCCCCGAGATGGCGGCCGCGGCGGCCGGGCGGGACGCGTGGGGGGGCCGGGCCCCCCCGGGCCCCCGGGCGGGACCCCCCGGGGCCCGGATTCCCCCCGGGCCCCTGTGCCCCCCCCCAGCACCCAGTGACCCCCCCCGGCGCCCTTTGCCCCCCGCTGATGTTGGGGGGGTGGAGGGGGGGGGCAGCCGGTGGGGTCAGAGCCCCCCGTGCCTGGGGGGACGCTCCCCCCCGGGGGGGGGGGCCCCCCCCCCCAGCTGCAGACCTTTGCCCCCCCCACGCCCTGCGCCTCCTCCCGGGACCTGGCCAGCGGGGTGGCCCTCGCCCACGTCCTGCACAGCATGTGAGTTGGGGGGGGGACACACACACGCTGACCCCCACCTTGGGGACACGCCTAGGGCCCCCCCAGGGGGTCCAGGGGCACCCCCGGGCAGGGCTGGGGGCAGTGCGAGGGGAGGAGACCTGATTTTGGGGACCTCCCCCCCTCCTTGTTCCCCCCAGCGACGCCTCGTGGTTCAACGAGACGTGGCTGGGCCGGATCCGGGACGACGCTGAGGATAACTGGCGGCTGAAGGTGGGGGGGCACGTGGGGGGGTGGGGGGCACATTTGGGGGTGCCCATGCTGCTGGGGGGGTCGTGGGGGGGGTGTTGGGGCGGGTCGTGGGGGGGGGTGTTTTGGGGACCTGAGGCAGGGCCACAGTGGCGGGGGGGGCATTTTTGGGTCGCCAGCAGTGTGTGTGTGGGTATTTTGGGGATCCAGGGGGTCCCACCTTTCCCCCCCCCAGGTGAGCAACCTGCGGAAGGTGCTGCAGAGCGTCCTGGAGTACTGGCAGGATGTGAGTGTGGGGTCACGTGGGGGACCCAGGAGTCCGGGCCCCCTGTTTTGGGGTGGGGAGGGGGTCCCCTGGAGTGGGGCTGACCCCTGGTCCCCCCTCCCGGCCCCCCCAGGTGCTGGGCCAGGCGGTGGCGGAGCAGCACGTGCCCGATGTGGTGCTGGCGGCCCAACATGCTGACCCAGAGCAACTGGGCAAACTGGTGCGGCTGGTGCTGGGGTGCGCCGTGAGCTGCGAGAGGCGGGAAGGTGGGTGCAAGGCTGGGGGCCCCCACCCCCCTGAAGTGCCCCCCGACCTCCCTAAACCCCCCTCATCCCCCCCCTTGTAGAGCACATCCAGCGCATCATGACCCTGGAGGAGTCGGTGCAGCACGTGGTGATGACAGCCATCCAGGAGGTGGGGGCCGGGGGCCCCAGGGGGCTGCTGGGGTTTCCAGGGATGGGTTTTGGGGTTCCGGGGGGCGAGCACTTTTTGTGGCGGAGCTTTTGGAAAGGGGGGCCTGAAGAGCTCCCCCTGAACCCCACTTTATATTTGTGTTCTTTCACACAGCTTTTGGATAAAGAGCCGTCAGAGACAATGGTGGTGGAGACGTACGGGAACTTTGACACACAGGTGGGGGGACAGGGGGGCAGGTTGGGGGGGGGGGGGGTTGAGGGGGCTGGGCGGGGAACGGGGGGGGGGGACTTGGGGGGGGGGGGGGAACAGGGAGCCCTGAGACTGGGGCAGGTGGGGGTGTCCCCCCCAGCACTGACCCCCCCTTCCCTCCCCGCAGTCACGGCGTTATTACTTCCTGAGCGAGGAGCCCGAGGAGGCTGGGGGGCCACAGCAGCGCTGCCTGGAGCTGGAGCAGCAGGTGGGGCCCGGATGCCTGCGTCCCCCCCAGGGGGGTGGGAGATCCCCCCATCACCTGGGTCCCTCAGTCCTATCCCCCCCTCATCTCTAGGGCTGGGGTGAGGGCACACAAAATGGTCGCGCCGAGCGGGAGGGGGTTCTTTGCTGTCTTGTATGAGGGTTGGGTGCACCCCCACCCGCTGGGATTCCCTGGGAGTGGAGCCTGGATGCCTGGGGGGTCCCCGTCCCGGATGCCTGGGGGGTCCCCGTCCCGGATGCCTGGGAGGTCCCCGTCCCGGACACCCGGGTCCTGCCGGCGGGGGCAGGTGGCGGCGGGGGGAAGGGCAGCCTGGCAGAGGAGAACCGGGTGCTGCGGGAGGAGAAGGCGCAGCTGGAGGCCGACGCCGCTGGTGCCGGGTTGGGGGGCTCGACACAGGGGGGGGGGGGAACACACAAAATGGGGGACGGGGGGGGGCGCCCTGCACCCCTGTGCCACGGGGTGTCCCCTGACGCTGGGGTGCCCCCCCCCCGGGCAGGCTGGAGAGCGGGAAGGAGGAGCTGCGGGCGCGCTGCAGCCAGCTGGAGCGGGAGGCGCGGGGGCTGCAGGCGCGGGCGGAGGAGCTGAGCGACCTGGCCGGGGAGGCGCGGGCCCTGCGCGACGAGATGGACGTGCTGAGGTGGGACGGGGTCCCGCGGTGGGGTGGGTGTGTGTGTGATGGCGGGGTGCCCCCCGGGCGTTGGGGTGCCCACCCAGCGCAGGGGGCGTCAGCGGTGCCCCGTCCGTCCGTCCGGCAGGGCGTCGTCGGCCCGTGCGGGGCGGGGGGCGCGCTGCGGCGCTGGGTGCGGGCGCGGAGGACGCCATGCCGCTCAGCTGCGCCGCGCCGCCGCCCTGCAGCAGCAGCTGGGGCGGGCACAGGCCGGCTGCGCCAGGCTGGAGGCGGCCCGCAGGCAGGTGGGCGGGGCCTTGGGGCGGGGGGGGGGGGGCTTTGTTGAAATGGGCGGGGCTTTGTGGCGATGGGAGGGGCCTCCAGCAGGGGGGCAGGGGGGGGGGCCTTGGCGGGGGCGGGGCCTTGTGGTGATGGGAGGGCCTTGTGGGGCGGGCTTTGTTGATGGGAGGGGCTTTGTGGTGATGGGAGGGGCCTCTGAAAGGGGGTGGGGCTTTGTGGGGGGGCGGGGGCTCTGGAGGGGGCGGGGCTTTGTGGTGATGGGAGGGGCTTTGTGGCAGGGGCGGGGCATCTGGCAGGAGGTGGGGCTTTGCTGAAATGGGAGGGGCCTCTGGCAGGGGGCGGGGATTTGTGTTGGTGGGTGGGGCCAGAGCAGGGATGGGCAGGGAGGTGGGGCTACAGGCTGGTGGGTGGGGTCTCAGGAGAAGGGGCGGGGCTACAGGCTGGTGGGTGGGGTCTCAGGAGAAGGGGCGGGGCTACAGGCTGGTGGGTGGGGTCTCAGGAGAAGGGGCGGGGCTACAGGCTGGTGGGTGGGGTCTCAGGAGAAGGGGCGGGGCTACAGGCTGGTGGGTGGGGTCTCAGGAGAAGGGGCGGGGCTACAGGATGGTGGGTGGGGGCTCTGGAGGGGGCGGGGCTACTGCTAGGTGGGCTGAGATGGAGCTATAGGCTGGTGGGCGTGGCCTCAGGCAATGTGGGCGGGGCTGAGCTGGGCGGGGAGGCGGGACTATAGGCTGGTGGGCGGGGCTGCAGCCCGGGGGCGGGGTTGTGGTTGGTGTCTGATGCAGCAGGAGGGCCGTGGGGGGCTTTGGGGGGGGGGGGCCCCGGGGTGCGGGGGCGGGGCCGTGGGGCGGGGCGGCGGGGCGTGGTCATCCGCGGCCCCGCCCAGGTGGAGGAGCTGAGCGGGCAGCAGGCGGAGGCGGCGCTGCGGGCGCAGAAGTGGCAGGCGGAGCTGCGGGGGCTGCGGGAGGAGTTCGAGGCGCTGAGCCAGGAGAAGGAGGTGGGTGTCTGCCTGTCCGGCCCGGCTGTGTGTCCCCCCCCCGGGGCACCTGGGGGGTGCCTGGGCCCCCCCCAGTGACGCCCCCCACCCCACCCCACGGCAGCGGCTGCTGGAGGAGCGGGACGCCCTGCGCGAGGCCAACGAGGAGCTGCGCTGCGCTCAGGTGCAGCAGAGCTGCCTGCGCCAGGCAGGTGGGTGGGGGACCTGGACGGGGGGGGTGGGAGGTGACAAACCATCTGGGTACAGACCCCCGGGGAGGTAGACCCGTGGGGAGGTGAGAAACCCCCTGGGGGGGGGGTACAGACCCCACAGGAGGGAGGAGCCTTGCTGAGCTCAACCCTCATACGAGACACCAGAGAACCCCCATTCGAGGCAGGGGCTTTGGGCTGGGAGCTGGGGGGGTAACCCCAGTTTGGGGGGGCACACAGTACTGTTTCAGGGGGACTGGGGTGCAGTGGGGGTCCCCGGGGTGCAGGTTGGGGGTGTCACCTGCCCCGACCCCCGCCAGCTAGCCATTTTCCCCCCCACCAGATGCAGTGCTGGAGGGCAGCACAGTCCCGGTGGGAAACTTGGCGGCTGAAATCCTCCCTGCGGAGCTGAGGTGAGTGCGGGGGGGGGGCTCCCCAACCTTGGGGTCCACCCCCCAGACCCCCTGACCCCCCCCTAAACCCCCCCCCCAGGGAGACGGTGGCACGGCTGCAGCAGGAGAACCAGCGGCTGCAGGCGCAGCAGGCGACGCTGCGGCTCCAGCGGGACCAGCTCCAGCGGCGGCTGCGCGACGCCGACCGGCAGAGGTGGGGGCCACGGGGGGGGTCATTGTGTCCCAAATGCTCCCCCCAGACCCCCTACATCCCTAACGCTCCCCACACCCACAGGCTGGGAGCCACGGGGGCAGCGGAGCCGTGGACAAAACTGGGGGATGAGGGGGACCCCCCTGAGGAGGTGAGGGGGGGGGAGCGTGGGGGCTCCCTTGAGGGCTTGGGGGGTTTAGGGGGTGGGATAATGTTGTTACGTGGTTTTGGGGGGATCCCAGTGTTCTTGGGGGTCCCCAATTTATTGGGGGGGTCCTGATGTTCTGGGGGAGGTTGTATTTTGGGGGCGGGGCAGGTGTCCCTCATTTGGGGCAAGTGGGGTTTGCAGTTTGGGGGTGCAGGGCCTGAGTCCCCTCAGATTTCGGGGGGGATGCCAAGGTTTGGTGGGCCAGGGGCTTCTCAGGACCCCCCCAAGCTTTGGGGGTGCTGGGGCCCCCCCTCACCCATCTCTTCCCCCCCAGTTGTTGCCGCTGGAGGATTCACTGGAGGAGCTGTGAGTGTGTGTGTGTGGGGGGAGCCAGCCTGGGCCCCCCAGGCGGGGTGGGGGGACGGGGCAGCCCGTCCCCACATCCCCAACCTGTGACCCCCCCGGTCCCCCAGGGAGGAGCTGCCCGAGGCAGGGCCAGAGCTGCAAGGGAAGGAGGAGCTGGAGCCACGTGGGGATGGCAGCGGTACGGGGGGGCCGGGGGGCGCGGGGAGGAGGGAGGGGGCCCCCTTTCCCCAGGAAGGCTCTGGGTCCAGGGGGAGGGAGTAGATGTGGGGCCCCCGGGGGAAGGGGGATTTGGGAGCCCCCCTCTGCCTCGACCTCCTTTCGGCCCCCCTCCCCGCCCTGTCCCCCTTTGTGCCCCCCCCAGGGTGCGCGCGTGGAGGAGCTGCAGCGCAGCCTGCGCCAGCGGGAGGAGGCCCTGCGCGACCTGGAGCAGCGCTGCCGGGGGGCCCGCACGGTGCGGGGCCAGGGACCCCCCGGGCTGGCCTGGGGGCGGGCCTGGGGGCGTGGGGTGGGGGGGGGGGGGGGGGGGGTTGGGACACGGGGGCTCCGGGGGGGGCGGGGGCTCAGGGCCCCCTAGGGATCTCCTGGGTGTGGGGGGGGGGGCTCAGGGACCCCCTAGGGATGCCCTGGGTTTGGGGGGGGCTGGGACCCTCAGGGCATTTTTGGGTGCAGGGGACTTTGGCGGGGTGGAGGGTCTTTGGGGTGGGACAGGACCCTGGGGGGGCTCCTCTGTGTCAGAGTTTGGGGGTCCCACACTGTCGCCTCCCCCAGGTGACGCGGGCACTGGAGCCGAAGCCCCCGGGCCCCGCCGCAGCCCCCGCCCTCCGCGCCCTCCGCAATCAGCTGCAGGAGAAGGACGCCCTGATCCAGCACCTGGAGGTGAGGGGGGGGCCAGGCAGGGGGCAGGGGGGGGTCCCGGGGGTTCCCAACTCTGGCTGAACCCCCCCTTGACCCCTTTCCCCCCCCCCAGAATGACTACGAGCGGAGCCGGGCGCAGCGGGAGCGGGAGGGCGGCTGCTCGTCCTGCCGGTACAACTGGAGGTGTGGGGGGGCCAGGGGGGCAACTGCTTTTGGGGGGGGGGGGGGGGCATGGATACACCCCCCCTCCCCGGGCAAGGGCTTCGTGGTTGGGGCACAGACATTCTCGGGGACAGCAGATACCCCCGGGGGGGGGTCATGGGTACCCTGGGGGGGGGGGGTGTGAAGGCACACAAGGAGGGACCCAGGTATTTGGGGGGGGACGACACGACTTGGTGGGGTAAATGCATCCAACTGGGAGGGTCGGGTGCCTGTGCTGGGGGTCCCTATGGCCCCCCCCAGGCACTGTGGCTTTGGGGGGAGGGGGGTCTGACACTCAACCCGTGCCCCCCCCCCCCAGGGCCTGGCGCTCCAGCAGCAAATGAGTGAGGGGGCTGGGCCGCGGGGCCCCCCCGGGGGGGCTCAGTCCTTCCTGGCCCAGCAGCGCTTGGCCACAGCTGCCCGCCGTGCCCGGCACCCCCACGGCCGCCCCCCCAACCGCTGACTGGGGGCCTGGGGGGGCCCCCCCCAACTGCTGACCTCAAGGGGGGAGTTCCCCCTTTCTCTGGGCTGGTCCCATTTTAGACACTACTGACTTGGCGTTGCCCCCCGCCCTCTGGGGAGGGGGTGGACCCTGCACCCCTCTTTCGGGGGGCTTTTAGCACTTCTATTTTTGTACCCCTTTTCTGCGGGGCAGGGGGTCTTGGCCCCCCCCCCCAATCCTTTCAATAAAGCCACAGGACTCGGGGCTGGGGGTTTATTCCCAGTGGGGATTCTTGGGGGGGCTCGTACAGGGCTGCGGGGGGGGGGGGGGCGTTTTGGGGCTCCCCCCCTTAAACCATGTCATCGGCACTGGGGTGCAGGAGCCAGCGGTCGTGGGGGGCGCTGCCTTCTCCCGGGGTGTCCCCCAGGAGGACGGCTGTGTCCCCCCCTAGGCTGTCCCCGTCCTCTGGGGTGGCAGGCGCAGGGGGGGCCCCTGGGGGGGGCTCGGGACTGAGCCCCCCCTCGGAGCCAGCGCTGTTCTTGCGGCGTAGGAGGGAGAAGCGTCGGGTGAAGGTGCCTGGGGGGAGCCGGGGGGGGGGCTCGAGGGTGTCCCCAAGGGTCTCCCCAATGTCCTCCAGCGGCTGGAACTGCATCTCCTCCTTGGCGAGCCTGCGGGACGCTGTGGTCACCCCCAACCTCCCCCTGGCATTGGGGTCACCCCAAACCCCCCTCCCCAGATATCAGGGACACCCCCAGCCCCCAGGACTGGCTGTGGGGGTTGTCCCAGGCTCAGCCATGGGGTCCCTGGGGGTGTTTTGGGGTCCCGAGGGGAGTGCAGGTCCCTGGGGGAGTTTGGGTCCCTAGGAGTTTTGGGCCCGGGGGCAGTGTGGGGGACCTGGGGGGGCTGCGGGGGGTTTGGGGTGGGTCCCTGGGGCAGTCTGGGGTTTTGGGGGACCCCGGGGAGTTGCTTGGGTTTCCCGGGCCCCTCCTGGGAGGATCAGAGGTAGGTGGGTGGGTGGGGGGGTGTCCTGGGGTCGGGGGGGTCCCGCCCCCTCAGTCACGTCGAAGGCAGGCCACGGAAGGCGGGCTGGCGCAGGGGGGCGGCCGCGGCCGTGTAGGGCGCCCGGGGGCTGGCGGCGTCCCAGTACAGGTCCCGTTCCAGCGCCGGCACTTCCCCGTACAGCTCGTCCACTGCCAGCATAGAGACCTGCGGGCCGGATGCCTGGGTGTTGTGTCCCCCCCAGACGCCTGGGTGTTGTGTCCCCCCCTGGGGACCCCGCCGGAGCGGGACGAGGGTACCTGGAAGTTGCGGTCGATGAGCGTGTTGGTCTCGAAGTCGTCGTCGTCCTCGCCGAAGGGGTTGATGAGCTGCTCAGCCACCTGCGGCAGGGCCACCGTGTCCCTGGAGCTGCCCTGTGTCCCCAGGACCCCCTCCCTGTCCCGCCCCCCCCGCCCCCAAGCCACCTTGAGCCACCCCACGTAGAAGAAGAACTGGAGGAGGGTGAAGACGGGGACCCCCAGGTCCAGCTCGTGCCCCGCGTAGCCCTGGGCCGGGTCCAGGAACTGCCGCCCGATGAGGCAGGTGACGAAGAAGGTGTAGACAGCGATGGTCACCACCTGCGGCAGGGGAACAGTCACCCGCGTGTCCCCCCACGTCCCCTCATGTCCTTACATCCCTGTCTATGTCCCCCCATGTCCCGCCAGCCCCCATCCAGCCCCCCCCGTGTCCCTCTGTCCCCCTTGGGTCCTTTCTGTGTCCCCCTGTGTCCCTCCAGGCCCCCCCATGTCCCTCCATCCCCCTTGGGTCCTTTCCGTGTCCCCCTGTGTCCCTTCATGTCCCCTCATGTCCTTACATCCCTGTCTGTGTCCCCCCATGTCCCTCCAGCCCCATCAGCCCCCCCCCGTGTCCCTCTGTCCCCCTTGGGTCCTTTCCGTGTCCCCCTGTGTCCCCCCCCCCCCCCCCCCCCCTCTGTGCCCCCTCTATCCCCCCGTCCCCATTCCTGCCACCCTTCCCCTTCCCAGTGCTCCCAGTCCCCACCTGGGTGTACACCAGTGGGACGCTGATCCAGTCGTAGTGGAAGAGGAGGCTGCAGTGGCCCCGAAAGCGGTTCAGCTCCTGGGGGGGGCACAGGAGGGTTTGGGGGGGCTCGGAGGGGGGTGTGTGGGGGGAGTCAGGGCGTTTGGGGGGGGGGTACCTCCATGAGCAGCTTGAGGGCACAGTCGTCGCGCACGCGCCCCTCCCGCCGCGCCTGCCCCGCCAGCGCCCCGAACCAGGCGCAGGGCACCCAGAATTTGTTGTAGGGCGAGCGCAGCCCCTCCAGCCGTCGCCGCTCCTCCCGCGTCAGGAACCCTGCGGGGGCCATTGTCACCGTCCACCCCCCACACCCTCCCCCCCCGTGACATCACCCCACTGCCCCACGAGGTCACCGCCCGGCAGCGCTGACACCCGGTGACGTCAGGGTGCCACATGATGTCACACCACAGAGCTTAGGGGAACCTGGTGCCCAGCCCTGTGATGACATCACTGCCCCCACGGTGACATCACTGCCATGACACCACCCCCAGGGGGGGTCCCCACCTCCCTGCCACCCTCCTGCTGGTCCCGCCAGCCCATTTCTGCCCCCTGTGCTGATGTCACCCCCTCCAGTGAGGTCACAGCCGGGCCATGGGGACGCACCGGCCTCGACGAGGTGGTCGGTGGTGGGGAAGCGCTTGTAGACGGCGGTGCTGACAGCGCGCAGCACCAGCAGCGCGGCCAGGCTGCCGTAGCGCATCAGCGTGCGGCGCAGGATGCGGCCTCGTGCGTCGGCCCCGTGGACGTTGCCCGCCACGGCCACCATCAGCCCATCCGGTGCCGGGACGCTGCGGAACTGCCCCCACCAGCGCTCCAGCACCAGCGCCACGTAGAAACCTGTGGGACTGGGATGCACTGGGGGCACTGGGAGGACTGGGAGGGGGTGGCGGGGGGGGGGGTCAGCGGCACTGGGAGCGCTGGGGATGTGGAGGGTGGGGAGCCGGGGCACTGGGGACAGTGGGAGCACTGGGAGAAGGTGCTGGGGACACTGGGATAGTGGGAGCACTGGAAGGCGGCACTGGGGGCACTGGGGACAGTGGGAGCACTGGAAGGGGGAGGACTAGCGGAGGAAGGGGAGGTTGGGATTTGTCGCAGTAGAGCACCAGCTTCTCGAAGAGCCGCTTCTGCGCTTCCGACAGCAGGAACCTGCAGGGGGGACGTGGGGGGACACGGGGGGGGGGGTGTGTGTGTCACCCTCCCGGCCCCTCCCTCCGGCTGCCTGTGTCCCCCCCCCCACGCCCCCATGTGCCTCCATACAGGGTACTGCGCCCCCCCCCATGCACCCCATGTGTCCCCATACATCCCCGTTCCCATGCACCCCCCATGTCCCCCCACACCATGTCGTCCCCCCCCGTGTCCCCCCCTGTCCCCCCCCGCACCGGTAGGCCAGGCTGAGCCCCAGGTAGGCGGCGAGGAAGAGCAGCAGCTCCCGGTAGAGCAGCTTGTAGATGCTCCCGCGCCAGAGCAGCAGCAGCTGCGAGAAGCCCCCGAAGCGAGCGGTGGCCACCCGCGAGGTGTACGTCACCGTCATCGTGGCCGCGGGGACACCTGGGTGGCACCCTGGGGACAGCAAAACCCTGGGCAATGGGGAAACGGAACCCTGGGGACACCCAGCACAGCCTGGGGGACACCCAAACCCTGGGGACACCCAACATAACCTGGGAACCCCCTGGGGACAGGAAAATGGGACCCTGGGGACACCCGAACCCTGGGGACACCCAAACCCTAGGGACACCCAGCACGGCCTGGGGACCCCTGGAGTCACTGCCACCCTGGGGACGTGTCACAGGGCACCAGGGCCCGCGGGGGGGATGGGGCCCGCCCGCCCGGGGCCATACCGGCTGGGGGCTGGCCCTGCCCCGGGGCTGGGGGTGTGGAGAGGGGGGGGGACACGCCCGGGTCCCCCTGCGCTGGCCTGGCTCCGTCCCCGCAGCCTCGCGCCAGCAGCAGGGTCGTGGGGACAGATCACGCGGGACGCGGGACACGGGGCTGGGCCCGTGCGGGGCAGGGGGGGCCACCGCCACACGGCCCCCCCAAAACACCAGAGCCTGGCTGCTTCAGCCCCGTCATCCCCCCCGCCCCGGGCCCCCCCCCCCCCCCGGAACCCCGGTGTCTGGGCTCCCCCCTCCCAGTTAATCCGCCCCGAGCGCTAATGAGGGTCCCTGCGATGAGGGTCCCTGCGTCCTGCTGGGCCCGGTGCCAGCCAGCGCTGACGTCCCCCCCCCCAGTGCCGGCTGAGCCCCACGGCCCCCCAAGGGACCCAAGCATCTGCCCCCCCCCCCCCCCAAATTGCTGCACAGTGAACCCAGGCGTCCGGACCCCCCCAAAACACCCCAGAGCCGCCTCCACTTCCCAAATTTATTATTTACACAAGGTCCCCTGGGGGGTCCCGTCTCTGCCCCCCCAGCCTGGGGGGGGACGACGGGGAGGGAGGGGGGATGGAGCAGCCCCGGGGGGGGCCACGGTGCTGGTTGGCTGCAGCCTGGAGGTGGGGGCTGCATGTGGGGGGGTGGGCAGAGCCATCCTGCCCCTCCTGGGGGGGGAATAAATATCGGCTGCCCCCACACCCCCCCAGGGGCGCAGGGGAGGTTATTTGGGGCTGGGGGGCTGGTAGGGGTCCAGCAGGAGGGAGGAGAAGGTATTGACTTTGTCGGCCCCCCGCACCTCGTGGGGCAGCAGCGGCAGCTTCACGATGTGGAAATCCTCGTACAGGTCCTCCATCTGCGGGGAGAGCGGGGCGGGGTGCAGGACCAGGCCTCCAGGACCCCCACCCCCCCCGGCCTCAGGGAGGGTCCTGGGCTCCCCAAATCCCACACCCCCAGGCTCCCTCCCCCCCCCCCCGGGCCCCCAAACCAGCCCCCCCCGTGGTGAGAACCCCCCCGGTACCTGGTCGAGGTACTTGGCCTGGATCTTGTGCCGGGCCTCGCACATCTTGCAGGGCCGTTGGGGGTCGGGGAAGACGAGCTGGTTCACCACGATGTTGTGGGTGTCGATGCGGCACTTGGCCAGCTCCTGGATCAGCCGTTCGGTCTCGTAGAGGGAGAGGAACTCGGCGATGCACACGCAGATGAAGGTCGTCTGTTCCTGCCCCCCCCGGCCCCCACGCCGTGCTCAGCGACACGGTGACACCGCAGCTCAGCGTCCCCTCCGTGGACCCAGCTGCCCAGCATGGAGGCCCCGAGGGGTCCCCGCCCAGCCCCGCGGCGGAGGATTCCCCGCAGGAATGCGCACAGACCGGCTTGGCCCCCATCCCCCCCTCTCCCGGTGTCCCCAGGCCCTCCAGAGGAGGCCCCCTCCCTGCCACTGGTCTCACCGGGTCCTTGAACTGCTCGCTGACGGAGCGGATGACGGGGAGCGTCTCCTCCAGCTTGGAGGCCAGCTGGTCGGCGTTCATGTCCCCCAGCCCCAGCATGTTGCACATCTGGGGGAGGCGGTGGTGAGATTCACCCCCCCGAGGCCACGCACGTCCCGTCCCCGCAGCCCCTGTCCTCACCTGGGAGATGAAGGGGCTGATCTGGTTCTTGATCTGCATGAGGCGGCCCAGGCCCCGCTCCACAATGGTGGGGAAATTGAGCAGCCGCAGCGTGTGGCCGGTGGGTGCCGTGTCGAAGACAACCACCGAGAAATTCATGCCTTTCACCAGCCTGCGGGGCCGGCGGGGGGGTCAGCGGGGCCACAACCTCCCCCCTGCTCAGCCCCCCATGGGCCCCCCCAGCCCTGTACAGCCCCGCTCACCTCATCACCTCAGCGTAGCTCATGGCCTCGTCGATGCCGGGGAAGGCGCTCATGGCCTCCTGCATCATCTTCTTGCCCATGCTC
This sequence comes from Gorsachius magnificus, assembly GCA_034008185.1. Lineage (NCBI taxonomy): Eukaryota > Metazoa > Chordata > Aves > Pelecaniformes > Ardeidae > Gorsachius > Gorsachius magnificus. The sequence continues at coordinate 1,049,794 of CM067106.1, read as the reverse complement.
AGCATGTTGTCCTCCTCGAAGAACTCGTCGGGCAGTTCCGCCACCCCCAGGCTGGGGTCGATCTCCTGCCGGGGTTGGGAGGGTGAGAGGGGCCGTGGTGGGGGCTGGGCGCCCGGGTCCGTCCCGGACTCACCATGGCGAAGAGGTTGTCGTAGCCCTTGACTTTGGTGGGGACCTTGGAGAACTTCTGGTCAAAAGCATCGGAGATGTTGTGCGCGGGGTCGGTGGAGATGATGAGGACGCTCTCCCGCACCTTCGAGAGCTGCACGGCCAGGCTGCAGCTGGGGGGACAGCGGTGACGGCGGGGGGGCTGCCGCCGGCGGGGGGGGTCCCGGTGGCCACCTTGGGTGTGGAGCTGCCCACCACGGCCCCTCGCGTGGGGGTGGCCCCACGGGCGGCTGCGTCCGCGTTCTCCCCGAAGGGATCAGGCCCCGTCCCTTCCCCCTGAGGGGCTCCAGCCCAATTCCCCCCCGCCCCCCCCGGGCCCGGCCCGGCCCCGCCGCACCTGCAGGTGGTTTTGCCCACGCCGCCCTTCCCGCCCACGAAGATCCACTTGAGGCTCCGCTGCTCGATGATGTTCGCCAGCGTCGGTTCCAGCGGCTCCACGTCGGGCGCATCCTCGAACTCCTCCGCCTCCGGCCCCCACCCGCCCGCCGCCGCCGCCATCTTCCCCCGCGCCGCCGCGCCGCCGGCCCGCCCGCGCCCTGATTGGCCGCCGCCCAGCCGCGCTGTCCCGCCCCCTCCTATCGATTGGTCGCCGCGTCTGGCGATCCGCAGGGGGGCGGGACGGCGCGGCGAGCGCCCCGCGCGTTGCCCGGCAACGCCGCCCCGACGTCGCGCTGACGTCATCTCCCGGCGCCGCCCCGGCCGCTTCCCGGCGTCCCCCGCGGCGCGGCGTTCGCGGCGGACAAGATGGAGGCGCACGGAGGGGGGGCGGCAGCGGCGGCCGCGGAGGCCCCTGGCGGCGCCGGGCCCGGCCCGCACCGCTCGTCCGACGGCTCGAAGAGGAGCGGCGGAGCCCTCACTTTCGTAAGGACGCGGGGCCCGCGGCCTCCTCCCGCTCCCGCCCGGCCTGCCCGCCCGCTGCGGCTGAGGGTTCGCGGCGGCGGGGCCGGCGGCGGTTTCCTCCCGGCAGCGGCTGTCTCCGGCGGGAGAACTTCCCCGCGCCAGCTCGGTCCCCGGGCGCAGGCCCCGGTCTTGCCGGCGGCGCGTCCCGGGGGTTGGGCCAGGGGTCCTCGGCAGGGCCGGAGCCCGGGGCCTCGGAGCTCTGCGGGCACCTGCGTCGTCGGGCTGGGGGGTGCGTTCCGGGGGGGCTGTGCTGCCGCCCTGCAGCGCTCCAGGGGGCCCCCGGTGCCGGTCGTGGCTCCCTGCCCGCTTCCTGCCCTGCTGCCTTTTTTTTGTTTTGTTTTTTTTTTTTTTTTTCTCTTGTTAAACCACATCAAACAGCACCAAAGTCTTCTGTTCCTGGGGAATGAGGGTGGCTTCGGCTGCTCCTGCACTGCTGTTCCCTGGGGGACGTCACTCCCGCCCTCAGGGGTGGCAGTGGCTACTGGCAACACCCCGGGGTCCCCGTGGTGCTGCCCGCCGCGGACAGACGGACGGCCACTGGCTGGGGTCTGATGGACGTCCCTCCTGTTCCGTTGTGCAGGGGGCGGCGCTGTCCCCGCGGCGCGCGTAACGGTGGCAGTTCTGTCCCTTCCCCCAGGTGGGCAGGCGGCGAGGGGGGAACAAGCTGGCCCTGAAGACAGGAGTGGTGGCCAAGAAGCAAAAGACGGACGAGGAGGTGGGTGCGCCCGGACCCCCGACCCCTCCCGGCAGGGGACACGGTGCTGCCAGAGGGTCCCGCGCTCACCAACCTCCTTTTCCCCTCGTTTTCTTGCAGGTGTTGACGAGTAAAGGCGACGCCTGGGCCAAGTACATGGCGGAGGTGAAAAAGTACAAGGCGCACCAGTGCAGCGACGACGACAAAACCCGGCCCCTGGTGAAATAGTGCCCGTGCCCGGACTCGCCCCTGTATATACTTATTTAAGGGCGGGGGAGGTGCCGGCCCCGCCCCTTTTATATCTATAAATACCGATCACGCGTCTGGGGCCGCTGCTCCCGCCCTGCCGGCAACCAGGACTTGATGCTGGTTGGCAAATTGCCGCCGCTGCCGCCTGCTGGGACCCGTCGCCGCTCCTCCCCCCCGGCCCGGCCCCGGGGGGGGTGTGGTTTTGGGGTAGAAAATGGAGAAATGGGGAGGGGAGGGGCCGCTGTCGCAGCATTAAAGACCTCGGAGATTTCAGAGCTGCTGAGCGACTTGTGGGTGTTCTTGGGGAGGGGGCTGCCCCTCCCCCCCCCCCCGCTGCTGTCACCCTGCTCTCACGGGTTTGGAGTTTGGGGGTGAGATGCTGGGACCCCTGGTGTTACCACCACGCTGGGGTGACACAAATGCCCTGTGCTGTCACCCGCTGAGGGGGCGCCGCCACCCCGGCTGTGGTACCAGCTGACCCCGAGCCTTCAGCCTTATTTATTGTCATCCCCAGTGCTGGACTTGCACCATTTTTGGCTTTTTTCCCCCCAAGAAAGCCTGGGTGGGAGGTGGCTGTGCCTCGGGGTGGAGGGGGGGAAAGAGGGGGACCTGTGGGGAGGGGTGGGGGTGCAGGCAGCGCTGGGCCCTCCTGGGGCAAGCTCCAGTAGAGGGCCCCGTCTGCTTTGTGCTCCCAGTTCCCCCCATGTGCTGTGATCACCCCAATTCCTCTACCCACTGTTCCCGTTTCCCCCTCCCAGTCCCCTCCGTTTCCCCCTCCCAGTCCCCTCCGTTTCCCCCTCCCAGTCCCCTCCGTTTCCCCCTCCCAGTCCCCTCCGTTTCCCCCTCCCAGTCCCCTCCGTTTCCCCCTCCCAGTCCCCCCAGTGCTCCCGGACCTGGCAGGCCCCGGCTGGCACCGCCCACCCGGCGCTGGGTAGGGGGAGGGTCCCTTTCCCCCCCCCCCCCCCCCCCCGTAGTGGTACGGCCCGCGCCGCGGGGCGCGCTGGGAGTTGCAGTCGGGTGCGGCGGCGGGGGGGCCTCCACGCATGCGCGCAGCCGGCCCTGCCCCTTCCCCACGTGGCCCCGCCTCCATCCCACGTGACGCGGCGCCGCCGTTCCCGCGCGTTCACGTGGTGCCCGCGGCGGGGCGGACGGTGGCCGGCGGGGGTCAGCCCCCCCCCCCCCGGCCCCCCCCCGGCGGACGGGCCCAGCGGGGGCGGCGGGGGCGGGGGGGGGGGCGCCGGTGCCCGCGGCTGCGCGAGCCCGACCGAGCCCCCTCCGCCCCCCCCACCCCCGGGGGGGCTGCGGGGGCGAGAGGATCGAACCGGGGGGAGGGAGCTGGGTTGGGGGGCGAGGGGGGGGGGCGCGCTGGCACGGCCGGGGGCGTTATGGCCTCGGGGGAAGCAGCGGGGGGGGATCTTCCCCCCCCCCCCCGTTTCCCCCCCGCCTTTAACGGGGCATCCCCGTCCCCACGTGCGCGGTGCGGCCCCGCCGCGTGGACGGGCCCCGTTGCGCCCCCGGCCGCGGGGGGGGGGGGGGGGAGCGTGGGCCCGCCGCCCCCCCCTCCCCGAGAGCCGTGCTCATCTCAGGCGCCTCCGCTCCCGCTCGCTCCCGCCGCCGCCGGTAGAGCCGTGACCCGCTTCCCGTTTCCTCCCCCCCTCCGCAGGCATCCGGGGGCGCACCCCCCCCCCCCCGGCTGCTGACCCCCCCCCCCCCCCCAGCGCCATGGACTGGCAGCCGGACGAGCAGGGCCTGCAGCAGGTCCTGCAGCTGCTGAAGGACTCGCAGTCGCCCAACACGGCCACGCAGCGCGTGGTGCAGGACGTATCCTCAGCCCCGGACCCCCGGGGGGCACGGGGAGTGCGGGGGCGGGGGGGACAGGTGACGCTCCCCCCCCATCCCCGTTTGAGCTGGGGAAAGGGGAGCTGGGGATTTCCTCTGCTAACGGGGACAGCGGCCACGGGAGATGGGGCTGGCTCAACCTCAGAGGGGCTGGACTTGGGGAAGTGGGGGGGGGAGGTTTCGGCCACGTTAATCCGGGACAGCGTCCCCGTCCTCGTCCCCGTCCTTAACCGCCCGGAGCAGAAGCTGAAGCAGCTGAACCAATTCCCCGACTTCAACAACTACCTGATCTTCGTGCTGACACGGCTCAAGTCCGAAGGTGTGGCTGGGCGGGGGGAGTCGGGGTCTCCAGGTCCCAGGGGGGCGTGGGGGGGGTGGAAGAGGCATTTGGGGGGTGGTAGAGATGGATGTGGGAGCTGAGCCTGCCCATTTTGGGCTCAGGGCGGTGGAAGTGGAGAAGCGGAGGGGATGTGCATTGCGGCCCCCCCCTTAATGACTCATCCCCCCCCCCCCAGATGAGCCGACGCGGTCGCTCAGCGGTCTGATCCTGAAGAACAACGTCAAGGCGCACTACCAGAGCTTCCCCCAGCCCGTGGCCGAGTTCATCAAGCAGGAGTGTCTCAACAACATCGGGGACGCGTCCTCCCTCATCCGGGCCACCATCGGTGAGACGGGGCGGGGGCCGCCGCGGGGAACCCCAGCCCCCCCGCGCTAACGACCCCCCCGCAGGCATCCTCATCACCACCATCGCCTCCAAGGGGGAGCTGCAGATGTGGCCGGAGCTGCTGCCGCAGCTCTGCAACCTGCTCAACTCGGAGGACTACAACACGTGCGAGGTGCGTGGGGCCAGCTGGGGGGGCTGGGGCGGAGGCGGGGGGACTGCGGCTGGTGCTGACCCCCCTCTGGTGCACAGGGGGCGTTCGGGGCCCTGCAGAAGATCTGCGAGGATTCCTCCGAGCTTCTGGACAGCGACGCGCTCAACCGGCCCCTCAACATCATGATCCCGAAGTTCCTCCAGTTCTTCAAACACTGCAGCCCCAAGATCAGGTAGGGATGTGCGGGGGGGGGGGGGGCACACGTCCTCCTGCAGCCCCACGGTTGGGTGCGGAGGGGCCGGGGGGGCCTGGCTGGGGGGGGGAACATCGGGGGGCCGTGCCCAGAACCTGTCACATCACTCTTTGATGAGATGGGGTGGGGAATGAGCTGTTCCTGGTTGTGGTTTGCCTCGGGGTCCCCTTGTCCACATCCTTCCCCCCGATGGGTGGTCCGGCTCCATCTGTGCCCTCGTGGGGGTGATGCAGGGATTTGGGCCCCCCCAGATGGGGCTGCTCCAGCTCAGCCCATCCCCATGCCCCTGGATTATCCCACAGGGACCCTGTGCGTGTCCCCAAGTCAGGGCTGGGGCAGGAGGTTATTCCAGCCCAGAGCACATTTGGCCCTCATTCATTAACTCCATAGGGTATCGCTAACGAGCCGTGCCTGCTGCTTGCTAACGAACGTCTGCTAACGAGCCTGCCTGCCGGACACTCCACTCCATGGTCTTTCTTCCCCCAGGTCACACGCCATCGCCTGCGTCAACCAGTTCATCATGGACCGGGCTCAGGCGCTGATGGAAAACATCGACACCTTCATTGAGGTGAGCGGCTGGGTGGGGGGAACCCCCCGGAACCCCGCCAGCACGGCCCTGAGGGTGGTTGGGGGTGAGTGGGCTCCCCTGTGTACCCCCCCCAGCACCTCTTCGCTCTGGCGGTGGACGAGGACCCTGAGGTGCGGAAGAACGTGTGCCGCGCGCTGGTGATGCTGCTGGAGGTCCGCATCGACCGCCTCATCCCCCACATGCACAGCATCATCCGGTGAGGCGGTGGGGGGCAGGCGGGCATCCATGGGGCCCCCCGAGTGGGTGGGTTGGGGGGGCTGATGCGCCCTCCCTGCCCCCTGCAGTACATGCTGCAGCGGACGCAGGACAGCGACGAGAATGTGGCGCTGGAGGCCTGCGAGTTCTGGCTGACGCTGGCCGAGCAGCCCATCTGCAAGGAGGTGCTGACCTCCCACCTGCTGCAGTGAGTGCTCGGGACCGGCCCCTCGTCCCCAGACCCCCCCCAGATCCCCCCAGCCCCTCACTTCCCCCCTCCGCCCCCCACAGGCTCATCCCCATCCTGGTGAACGGCATGAAGTACTCCGAGATCGACATCATCCTGCTCAAGGTATGAGTTTGGGGTGACAACGTGAGAGTGCCCGGCTCCCCCATCCCTCCTCCAGCTCCATGGGGCTGGTACTGGTTGGACTGGAGGGACTGGGGCAAGGCGGGAGCTGCCCCGAGACCTCCCGGATGGGATGACAGATTCAGAGCTGATGCCAGTGATGGCTGTTGTGTTCGTACTGTCTGATCTGTGGGGGCTGGGGGTCCCTGGGACGGGGTGGTTGAGGGTCCCTGTGACGCGACGTGGTGTCCCCTGTCCCCACAGGGTGACGTGGAGGAGGACGAGGCCATTCCCGACAGCGAGCAGGACATCAAGCCCCGCTTCCACAAGTCCCGCACGGTGACGCTGCAGCATGAGGAGGAGCGGCCGCAGGACCCCGATGACGCGGAGGATGAGGATGATGACGACACGCTCTCAGACTGGAACCTGAGTACGGGCTTGCTGGGGGGTCCTGGCCCCAGGCTTCTGCAGCGAACTCTGGGCAGTTTGGGGGTTAATCGCACCCCGAGGGGCGATGGCGCCAGTTTGGGAGGGATTAACCCCGTGCCCTCTTGCCCTGCCCGGCAGGGAAGTGCTCGGCTGCCGCGCTGGACGTCCTGGCCAACGTCTTCCGGGAAGAGCTGCTCCCCCACCTCCTCCCACTGCTCAAGGAGCTCCTCTTCCACCCCGAGTGGGTCATCAAGGAGTCAGGCATCCTCGTCCTGGGGGCCATTGCGGAAGGTGGGTGCCGTGCTGCCTGCAGCGGGCTGCCCCCGAGCCACCGACGTGGCAGAGCTGGGGGTCTCTGAGCCTCCCTGTGCCCCCCAGGCTGCATGCAGGGCATGGTGCCCTACCTGCCGGAGCTGATCCCCCACCTCATCCAATGCCTGTCGGACAAGAAGGCGCTGGTGCGCTCCATCGCCTGCTGGACCCTGAGCCGCTATGCCCACTGGGTGGTCAGCCAGCCCCCCGACATGTACCTCAAGCCCCTCATGACCGAGCTGCTCAAACGCATCCTCGACAGCAACAAGCGGGTGCAGGAGGCGGCCTGCAGGTAAGGGCGGGGGGTCTGTGTGTGTGATTTGGGGCCTCCCGTGGTGTTTTTGGGGCAGGATCCGCCGGATCCGAGCTCCTCTCTGGGTGGGATGATGAACCTGACGTGTTGAGTGGCTGTGACAATGTCGTATTCGTACTGTCTGACCCAGAGCGGGGGCACGTGGGGGGGCTCGGCCGGGGCGGGGGGCTGCTGACCCTTTCTCCCCCTGCCCAGCGCCTTCGCCACGCTGGAGGAGGAGGCCTGCACGGAGCTGGTGCCGTACCTCAGCTTCATCCTGGACACGCTGGTCTTCGCCTTCGGCAAGTACCAGCACAAGAACCTGCTGATCCTCTACGACGCCATCGGGACCCTCGCCGACTCTGTGGGGCACCACCTCAACCAGCCGGTACGGCCTGGGGGTGTCCCCCCACCCCGCCCCGGGGGTCCCCTCGCCCCCCGGTGCGCCCCTCCCCACGCCCCAGCCCAGGACCGGGGCTGAGGGTCCCTGGGCTGTGGGGGAGCGGCCCCCCACGTCCCCCTGCCGTGTCCCCCCCCGTGACAGCCTCTCTCCCCGGGGCGCAGGAGTACATCCAGAAGCTGATGCCTCCACTCATCCAGAAGTGGAATGAGCTGAAGGACGAGGACAAGGACCTCTTCCCGCTGCTGGAGGTGAGCTGTGGGGCGCAGAGGGTGGTGGCGGGGGGAGCTGTGTCCCCTCGGCCCCCTCCCACTCCCCCCCCTGCCTGCAGTGCCTGTCCTCGGTGGCCACCGCCCTGCAGAGCGGCTTCCTGCCCTACTGTGAGCCTGTCTACCAGCGCTGCGTCACCCTGGTCCAGAAGACACTGGCCCAGGCCATGGTGAGCCACGGCCTCTCCCCGCCTCCCCGGGCACCGTGGGGTGACCCCCTGTGGGGTCTGACCCCCCCGTGGGGTGACCGTGGGCCCCCCCTCCAGATGTACAACCAGCACCCCGAGCAGTACGAGGCCCCCGACAAGGACTTCATGATCGTGGCCCTGGACCTGCTGAGCGGTTTGGCCGAGGGTCTTGGCTGCCACGTGGAGCAGCTGGTGGCTCGCAGCAACATCATGACGCTGCTCTTCCAGTGCATGCAGGTGAGGGGCCCCCCCTGGGACACCCCCACCCTGGCCTGGGGGCTGCCGGGACCCCCCCACCCCGCTCACCCGTTGCACTCCCTCTGCAGGACACCATGCCCGAGGTGCGGCAGAGCTCCTTCGCCCTCCTGGGCGACCTCACCAAGGCCTGCTTCGTGCACGTCAAGCCCTGCATCGGTGGGTGATCAGTGGGGATTCCCCCCTGGGGGGGGGGCAAAGCGGGGGGACCCCAAAAGGACGTCGTGGGGGGGCCCTGCTGCTGACCCTGCCTCCCCCCAGCCGAGTTCATGCCCATCCTGGGCACCAACCTCAACCCCGAGTTCATCTCCGTCTGCAACAACGCGACCTGGGCCATCGGAGAGATCTGCATGCAGATGGGTGAGCGCCTCGGGGGCCCCCCCCCAGCCCCCCAGGAGCTCAGCAGAGCCCCTCACCCTGACAACCTCCCCCCCATTGTGTCCCCCCCCCCGGCAGGGGCGGAGATGCAGCCCTACGTCCAGATGGTCCTGAACAACCTGGTGGAGATCATCAACCGCCCCAATACCCCCAAAACCCTCCTGGAGAACACAGGTGAGGGGGGGGGGGGGGGGCTGCAGCAGGACCCCCAGGTGGGGGTTTGGGGGGGCAGTTTGTTATGGGGGCCCCCCCCAGGCTGGCCATGCCCCCCAAAACCCCCTCCCTGTGCCCGCAGCCATCACCATCGGGCGCCTGGGCTTCGTCTGCCCGCAGGAGGTGGCCCCCATGCTGCAGCAATTCATCCGGCCCTGGTGAGTTTGGGGGGGCGGGGGGGCTGTTCTGGGGGGTCCTTGCACCCCCCCAAGAAGGAGGGAAGGGGGGTGGGAGGGCACTGAACCCCAATTCCCCCCCCCTGCTTCAAGGTGCACGTCCCTCCGTAACATCCGGGACAATGAGGAGAAGGATTCAGCTTTCCGTGGCATCTGCGTGATGATCGGGGTGAACCCCGGGGGGGTCGTGCAGGTATGGGGGGGGCACCCAGAAGATCTGGGGGGGGGGCTGGGGGCTACCCCCGAGCCGTGGGGGGAGTGTGGCTCGGGGGGCAGCCACCAGCCCCCCATCAGGGAGGTTTTTCTGGGGGACTCGGCTGCTGCTTGGCTCTACCCAAAATGGGGGTGTGTCCCATTTCGTCCCCCCCATTTTGTCCCCTTATCCTCCCCCCAGGACTTCATCTTCTTCTGCGACGCCGTCGCCTCCTGGGTGAGCCCCAAGGACGACCTGCGGGACATGTTCTATAAGGTCAGGGAGGGGGTAATTGGGGATCCCACACACTGCGGGGGGGGGGGGGGGCCCACCGGGGCCCCCCCCCCCAATTTCCTCCCCCCGCCAGATCCTCCATGGCTTCAAGGACCAGGTGGGCGAGGAAAACTGGCAGCAGTTTTCGGAGCAGTTCCCGCCCCTGCTCAAGGACCGGCTGGCGGCGTTTTATGGGGTCTAAGCCAGGCAGAGGCACCAGAACCAGGTCTGGGGGGGGGGGCAGCACCCCAAAAAAAGGGGGGCAGACAGGTGGACACCCCCCCCCCCTCGGACGGACAGACCCCCCCTGACCTCTCTCCCCTCTCCCGCAGGTCGGCGCCGGGAGGCCGTCGGGACGGCGGCCGTGAGAGGGCGACCCCGTGCCGCGCCCGGGTGGGTTCGGGGGGGCGGGAGGAGCCGCGTGGGGGGGCCACGGCGCGGTGCTCCCCCACCCCCCCCCCCCGTGCCCGGGGGGGCCCCGCTCGGTGTCCCCCTGGGGGGGCGGCCAAAACCGGGGCAAAAGGGTCCAAAACTGGGGTGGCCGGGGGGTGCCCCCCCCTTCCGCTGTAGGATGTTCCCATTCACCCCCCGCATGGTGCCCCCCCACCCCATACCCATGCACACGTTTATGGCGATAAACCTATAGGGACGTATAGGGCAGCCCCGGCCGGGGGGGAGGGCGCGGGGGGGGCCCCGGGGGGGGCGGGAGGGCCCCGGGGGGGGGGGCGGGAGGGCAGGGGGCCGGGGGGGGGAGCCGAGCCGCCGCCGTTGTGCTTTGTCGTGAGCGAGTCGGTGCCACGTTTCTTGTGTTTTTTTTCCCCGTTTCGTTCCGTTTTTTACCGTTTACAGGGCGGGGGTGGGGGTGGGCGAACGGGACGGCCCCGCAGGTACCGGCTGCGGCGGGGGGGCGGGCGGGGGGGAGGGGAGGGCGGGCCCGGTTGTGCCGCGACCCCGCGTTCCTGCTCGGCAAAGAGAGTCCGTTGTTGACCGTCCGCCGCCTCGGTGCCGTTTGTTCCCGCCGCGGGGCGGGGGGGGGGGGGCGGGGGGGCGGGTTTAACCGGGGGTCGCTGCCGCACGTGGCTGCCTTCCGGCGCCCTTGGATGGCGTCGCGGCGCGCGCCGCGTCCGGGCGCGGGCCGGGGGGCCCGTGCGCCGGAAGCGGATCCCGCCGTGGCCGTGGCGACGGGCGCGGCGGGGCGGGCCGCGCCCGGGGGGGCTCGGGGGGGCCCCAAACCCGGGGGGGGGGGGGGGGCAGCGGGGCTTCGAAAAGGGGGGGGGGGGGGCCGGGGGGGGGGGGCGTTGGGGGCGTATCTGGGGTTGGGGTATCCCGAGTTGGGGGGGCCCGGTACCGGCGGCTTTGGGGGGATCTCGGGCCCGGTACCGGGGGCTCTGGGGGGATCTGGGTCCCGGTACCGGGGGCTTTGGGGGGGAGGGGATCTGGGTCCCGGTACCGGGGGCTTTGGGGAAGGGGATCTGGGTCCCGGTACCGGGGGCTTTGGGGGGGAGGGGATCTGGGTCCCGGTACCGGGGGCTTTGGGGGGGAGGGGATCTGGGTCCCGGTACCGGGGGCTTTGGGGAAGGGGATCTAGGTCCCGGTACTGGGGTTGGACGAGTCCCGGGGCGGGGTGGGGTGTCCCACTGTTGGGGGGGTCCCGGTTTGGGGGGGGGGCCGGTTCCAGGGGCAGCAGTAACGGGCGGGGGCCCGCCCAGGGCGCGGGGGTTCCCCGGCTCCGGCGCCGCGGGAGGTGCTGACCCCCCCCCCCGCCCCCAGCCATGGAGGGGGCCCCGCGCCCGACGACCCTGACCGGCAGGCGCAGGAGTACATCGCCCGGCTGCGGGGCCCGGGGACCCCTCCCGACCGCGCCCCGCCGCCCCCCGCCGCCACCCCGGCGCCCCCCCTCCCCGCGCCCCCCCCGCGCCGCCCCCCGGGGCCGAGGCGGCCGCCCCCGGGCGGGGGGGGCGCGGCGGGGCTGCTGGCGCTGCCGCTGGAGCTGCTGCTGGAGATCTGCGGGTACCTGGGGGCGCGGGAGGTGCGGGACGTCCTGCCCCGCGTCTGCCAGGCGCTGCGGGAGGTGGCTCGGGACACCGTGGCCTGGCGGCTCCGTCTGCAGCGCAGCGCCCGCGGCCCTTTCCCCGTCCTGGAAGGTGGGTCTGGGGGGGGGGACGACAAACCCCCATGCTGGTTTGGGGACCCTGGAGCGTTTCCCCATCCTGGGTTGGGGCCATTGCTAATGCTTCACTTCCCAGCTCTGCTGTTCCCAAGGGGCTTTGGGGTGCTGCGGAGGGTGAACGTGGGGGGTTTGGGCCCCCCTCTGCTCCCCACGTCCCTGTGGCAGATTGGGGGTGCTCTCTGAGCCCCCTTTTCCCCACAGTGGGTTGGAATCCCCCCCTCCCCCCCCCAAACACCTCATTTCCCCTACTCTGCTGGCCCTGAGGTGGCTACAGGGCGCTGCATGGGGTGAAGGGGGTGGGTTGGGGACCCCCCATCAGTTTGAGGGCCCCCCCGACACCCCCATTTCCCTGCAGAGGAGGGGTTCGACTGGTCGGACGCCTGTGTGGACCTGGAGGAGCACCTGCAGCGCTGGGGGGGCGGCGGGGCCCCCATGGAGCACTTCTCCCTGGACGAGGGACACTTCGCCTCCGTCGATTCCGTCCTCCTGCTGCAGGTGGGGATGTGCCGGGCCTGGGAGGGGGTCCCCCAGTTCTTGCGGGGGGTGTCCCTGCCTCACCCCCACTTCCCCCTGCCTGGCAGGGAGGGACCCTCTGCATTTCGGGTGCTCGCGACCGCAACGTCAACCTGTGGGACCTGCGGCAGCTGGGCCAGGCCCCCGGGAAGGTGCTGGTGAAGGCGCTGGGCACCGAGCGCAACGGGACGCACAAGGTGGGGGGCACAGCTCTTATCCCCCCTCCTCGCACCTCAGTTCCCCTCCTTGGGGAGCTGCTGCGGGGTCTTGGAGCGGTTTTGGGACCGGTCGTGGGTTTGGATTTTCCCTTGCAGGGCTGGGTCTGGTGTTTGGCCTCCCGAGACAACAAGGTGTGCTCAGGCTCCTGGGACAGCACAGTGAAGCTGTGGGACCTGGAGGCCGAGGGGCAACAGTTTGGGGAGATCAGGTAACACCTGGGGGGCTCGGGGAGGGGCCCTGGGTGGCCCTGGCTGAGCCCAACCCCTCGTTCCCAGGGAGAAGGCGGCTGTGCTGTGCCTCTCCTACCGCCCCGACGTCCTCGTCACTGGGACTTATGACAAGACGGTGACGGTCTACGACCCACGAGGTTGGCCCTGCCTGGGGTGGGGGTGTCTCAGTGGGGAAGGGGGGGATCCTGGGGGGGCCCCCGTCTCAAGCCCCTTCCTCCGGCAGCTGGCCAGGCCCTAGTGCGCAGCTACAAGCCCCACGCCAGCGCTGTCCTGTCCCTGGCGGCTGACGACCGGCTCATTGTGTCAGGCAGCGGGACCGGCCCTCGTTGTCTTCGACCGCCGTACCGATGGGGTCCTCCAGCGGCTGCAGGTGGGTCCTGCTGCCCCCCAGAACTCGGGGGGGGGGGGGCTCGGGGCTCTGTCCCCCACCACCTGCAGCCCAATGCCTCTCTCCACGCACCCAGCTGGAAAATTACCTGCTCTCCATGTCGTACCGGGGGACGCAGCTCTGGGCCGGGGACAACCAGGGCCGGGTGTACGTCTTTGGGAACAGCACCGGCAGCTTCCAGCCCGCCCGGGTAGGGACCTCAAGGGGGCTGGGGGGGGCTGGGGGCAGCCGGGTGCCCCCCAACGCCTCACCGTGTGGGTTTTTTTGTGTCTCCCCTCCCACAGTATTTCGACGTGGGGCACCGGCTGCAGATCACAGGGCTCTGGCACTCGCTTGGGTCCCTCTACACCACATCCACCGACAGGACGCTGCGGGTGAGGGTCCCACCGTCCCCGTCAGGTGGCGCCGGGCCGGGGGGGGGTGGGGGGGAGCTGCTGACCCCGTTCAGGGGGGGTTGGGGGGCTGCCAACAGCTTTTGCTCTCTTGCAGATCCACGTCCCCACAGACCCTCCCCGCACCATCTGCTCCTGGACACACGACGACGTGCTCAACGGGGTAAGGAGGCGCTGGCCCCCTCGCACACGCGTGTGTGCATGTGCCCCCCCCGCGCACGCCTGTGCATGCGCCCCAGCTCTCCCCACCTCAGCCCCGCTGCGGTGTCTGCCACGCTGTCTGCGGCTCCCCGGGGCGGAGGGGGGCCCGTGGGGCGGGGGTCCCCCCTAGGCCCCCCCGCCGCCCGATGCGCCTCCGTCCCCCCCGATCAGCGTGGAGGGCGACATGGTGGCAGCCGCCTCCGGGGGCCTCTCGGTCGAGGTGTGGAGACTCCGGAGGTGACGTGCTGCTGCGGCCCCGTGCTTGCACTGCCCGGGAAGGGGGGGGTCCCCGCCACCGGGGGCGTCTGTCCCCGCTCCCAGCGAGCTCCTGCCGGGTGCAGGGACCCCTCCATACCCCCCAACATGGAGGAGACGGGCCCAGCCCAGGGCCCTCCGTGAGGCTGGGAGCTGCTGCCTTCTTCGTGGGTATTAAAAGGATTTGACTGGAGCGGAGGTTGCGTCTCCTCGCGCGTGTTTTTGGGGCGAAGTTGGGCTGTTTTGGGGCGCCGTAGGGGACGGAGGTTTCGGGTTAACCCCAGCCCAGCGCTGCGCCGAGGCATTTCGCTTCCGGGCCTGTATTGCCCCTCCGCGGCCACCGTCCCCTCTTCAAGATGGCGGCGCGCAGCTGTACGGCGGAGAGCGCGGCGCTCGAGCAAGATGGCGGCGCGCAGCCGTACGGCGGAGCGCGCGGAGCAAGATGTCGGCGCGCAGCCGCGGTGCGCGGCGCGGAGCCGGCGCGCGGGGGGGGGCAGGGCAAGATGGCGGCGCGCAGCGGCGGCGCGGCGGAGTGAGGCGGCCGGAGCCCGATGGCGACGCCGGGGCAGGCTCCCGCCGCGGCACTGCGGGCCGTGCTGAAGCCGAGCGGGCCCCTCCCGGCCGAGAGCCTCCCGGTGCGCGGCTATGACTTCGCCGGCGGCCCGGACCACGCCGCGCTGCTCCGCTCCTTCCTCACCACCGGCTTCCAGGCCACCAGCTTCGCCCAGGCCGTCGCCGAGATCCACCGGATGGTGGGGACACCGGGGACGGGGGGCGGCGGCGGCGGCGGGAGGGGGGCTCGAGGGGG
>CM067106.1:1007064-1034689 GCA_034008185.1 Gorsachius magnificus | reverse complement strand
AACAGACCTCACGGTGAGCGCCGGCTCGGCCACGGGCGGGTGGGGGGGCTGGCCTCCCTTCTGGGGGCACGGGGGATGCTTTTGGGGAATCACGGGATCGTTTGGGTTGGCAAAGCCCTTAAGCTCCCCCAGCCCAGCCGTCCCCCTACCCCTGCCATCCCACCCCCAAACCCCGGCCCTCAGCACCGCCTCTGCCCGGCTGTTAAATCCCCCCCGGGCTGGGGACTCGCCCCCTTCCCTGGGCAGCCCCTTCCAGCCCCTGACAGCCCTTTGGGGAAGGAATTGTTCCCCAGGGCCAACCTCCCCCTGCCCTGGCACAACTTGAGGCCCTTGCCCCTCGTCCCATCGCCCCTTCCCTGGGAGCAGAGCCCGACCCCCCCGGCCCCCCCCCCCAGGGGCCCCAGCCTCCCAGCTCCGCTGCCCTCTCTGGACACGCTCCAGCCCCCCCAGCTCCTTCGGGGAGGGGGGGGCCCAACCCTGACCCCAGCAGTCGAGGGGCAGCCCCACCAGTGCCGACCATTTTGGTGCGGTTTGATCCTCGCCACCCCCCCGCTGTCGCCCAGTTTAGGTTTTCCATTTTCACCCCTCGCAGCCGTCAGCTTTCCAGGGGCTGGGACTTTGGGATTCATCCCGCCCGGCTGCTCTCGAAGCAGGGAGGCTGCACCGGGCAGTTTTGGGGGGCGGGAGGGCTGATTCGTGCCCCCCACACTGTCTCCACTGGGTGGGGGGGTGCACGCCGGGGGGTTTACGCTCTTGCCAAAAGGCCTGCGTGCAGATCAGGCTCTCCTAAGCACGAGGAGAGACTTCACTCCTGGTTACACAACACCTTAATGTGGTTTTTTTTTTTAATTTTTATTTTTATTTTCCCTTTCGGCCCCTCTGCAGGTATAGGAGGGCCTAACATGCCCCCTCCCGGACCCTCAGGAGTTCCCCCAGGAATGCCTGGGCAACCCCCCGGCGGCCCCCCCAAGCCCTGGCCGGAAGGTGAGACCCGGTGGCTCGTTGGCAACCTTAATTTGTGACAGCAGAAGTGTGAGCTCGTTAGGGGCTGGCAGTTAACGAAGCGATGTGCTGGGGTTGGTGGGGGGGAACCTGCTGTCCGTGCGGTGGAAGGAGCTTGGAGATTCCCGGTTAAAGTCCCATAAATGGCTCCGTCGGCGCGTCGCTCTGCCGCAGCTTTCCGAGCCGGCCCGGCTGGGTTCGGAGCCTCCCCCCCCCCCGGGGAAGGGAGCCCGCTGGGGGGAGGCGCCGCCAATTTACGGTGGCTTCGGGTGGGGGGGAGGCCAGCGCGCCGTGCCGAAGCCGGGCTTGGCACGCGCGCCGCCGCTTCCCTTTCCGCAGGGAGGGAGCTCGGGGTGGTTTTCTTTTTCCTCGCCGCTTTCTTCAGTGCTTGGGTTTTTTTTTTGGTTTTTTTTTTACACCCCCCCTCCCTGCGGACCAAGGCGAATGCTGCAGCCCCCACTAGCACACCTCAGAAACTGATCCCCCCCCAGCCCACCGGCCGGCCCCGCCGCCCCGCCGGCCGTGCCTCCCGCGGCGTCGCCCGTCATGCCGCCCCAGACGCAGTCTCCCGGGCAGCCGGCCCAGCCGGCCCCCATGGTGCAGCTCCACCAGAAGCAGAACCGCATCACGCCCATCCAGAAACCCCGAGGGCTCGATCCGGTGGAAATCCTGCAGGAGAGGGAGTACAGGTAGGGGCCGGGCCGCGCCTCGGGCTCCGGAGCGGCTCGCTCTTGCTTTTCCTCCCGCCGCCGGTGCCTCAATCCTCTCCAGGCGTACCTTAACGATTCCCCGTCCCGTTTTATTAATGTGCGGAGATTTGGAGGGATGTGGGGCGGGGTGGGGGGGGCGTACATTTTCCCTGAGGCTCCTCGAGCCACCTCCCGAAATCTCGTCCCTCCTCCTCCGGTCACAAGTGGTGTCCCCCAGGGCTCAGTTCTAGGGCCGGTCTTGTTTAATATCTTTATCAATGACCTGGAGAGGGGATCCAGGGCAACCTCAGTAAATTTGCAGATGACACCAAGCTGGGTGGGAGTGTGGATCTGCTGGGGGGGAGGCTGGATCCACGGGGGGCCCAAGGCCGGGCTGGATCCACGGGGGGCCCAAGGCCGGGCTGGATCCACGGGGTCCCTGGCCGGGTGGTCGGGGCCCCCCAAGGGGAAGCCCTGGGGTCACCACAACCCCAGGCAAGGCTCCAGGCGTGGGGACAGGGGCTGGAAAGCTGCCCGGCGGGAAAGGAGCTGGGGGGGTTGGTCGCCAGGCGGCTGAAGAGGAGCCAGCAGGGTGCCCAGGTGGCCAAGGGGGCCAGCGGCATCCTGGCTTGTATCAGGAGTGGTGTGGCCAGCAGGAGCAGGGCAGGGACCGTGCCCCTGTGCTGGGCACTGGGGGGGCCGCCCCTCGACTGCTGGGGTCAGGGTTGGGCCCCCCCCTCCCCGAAGGCCCTGGGGGGGCTGGAGCGTGTCCAGAGAAGGGCAGCGGAGCTGGGGAGGGGTCTGGAGCCCCAGGCTGCTGGGGAGCGGCTGGGGGAGCTGGGGGGGTTCAGCCTGGAGCAGAGGGGGCTGAGGGGAGCCCTTCTGGCTGCCTACCAGTGCCTGAGAGGAGGGGGGAGCCGGGGGGGTCGGGCTCTGCTCCCAGGGAAGGGGCGATGGGACGAGGGGCAAGGGCCTCCAGTTGTGCCAGGGCAGGGGGAGGTTGGCCCTGGGGAACAATTCCTTCCCCAAAGGGCTGTCAGGGGCTGGAAGGGGCTGCCCAGGGAAGGGGGCGAGTCCCCAGCCCGGGGGGGAATTAAAAGAAGGATGGATGAGGTGCTGAGGGCCGGGGTTTGGGGGTGGGATGGCAGGGGTAGAATCGTAGAATCATAGAACGTTTTAGGTTGGAAGGGACCCCTAGAGGTCATCTAGTCCAACCCCCTTTAACCTTAGGTTAAAAGTTGGACTTGATGATCTTAAAGGTCTTTTCCAACCAAAGCGATTCCATGATTGTCACCGCGGATGGTTTATTAGAGACCGCGGCGGGGGGGAAGGGTCTCTGCTGTGCCGGTCGGTTAAAAACCGCGTTAAAGCTCTGGATGCCGCGCCGCTGCCGGCAGCCTCCGCGAGACGGGGCCTCCACGCGCCGGCGCCATCCGCGATAAAGCTCCTTCGTCGGGAGAAGAGCGGCCGCCGCGCGCCGGGCCCTGCCCGCCTGACGCCCCGTCCCCTTCCTCCCCAGGCTGCAGGCTCGCATCGCCCACCGCATCCAAGAGCTGGAAAACCTGCCCGGCTCCCTGGCTGGCGACCTGAGAACCAAAGCTACCATTGAACTTAAAGCACTACGGCTGCTCAATTTTCAGCGACAGGTAAGCTGCCGGGCACGGGAAACGCGGTCGAGCGCCGCGCATGGGACTTGCGCTTCTCGTAATTGCTTTTCGGTGCCGCCCGCGCTCTTTTAATTCCCTCAATTTTTATTTTTTTTTTTTCTTTTCTTTTCTTTTTTTTTAACCCGAATCTCTCCCCTAAAGCTGCGTCAGGAAGTCGTGGTGTGCATGAGGCGAGACACGGCCTTGGAAACGGCCCTCAACGCCAAGGCGTACAAGCGCAGCAAGCGGCAGTCCCTGCGCGAGGCTCGCATCACCGAGAAGCTGGAGAAGCAGCAGAAGATCGAGCAGGAACGGAAACGCAGGCAGAAGCACCAGGTCGGCTGCCACGCACGGCGTTGCGGGGGCACCGGAGGGACTGGGCGGCTGGGACGGGCTTCTTTAGGGAATTCCCTTTTTTTTTAGAGGATTAGGGAAAGATCCTCTTTGAGCTGGCGGCTCGATGCCCCAGGGCTGGGCTCCGCTCGCCGCCGGTCCCTTCCCCACCGCCCCGGGGACCCCGCTCGCCGCCGGTCCCTTCCCCACCGCCCCGGGGCCGGGGCCCCGCTCGCCGCCGGTCCCTTCCCACCGCCCCGTAGCCAGGGCTCCGCTCACCACCAGTCCCTTCCTATGCCCTGGGGCCAGGGCTCCACTTGCCGCTGGCTCCCTTCCCCGCTGCCCCAGGGCCCCGGCTTGCCGCCGGTCCCTTCCAACCAAAATACAACACAAAATACAAAATCACACCTAAGAGCAGCCAGTCTCCCTCCGCTCGTGGCGTTAGGGTGCCTTACCTTCACGGAACAGCGCTGCGCACGAATCCTGACGCCGCCCCTTTGTCGCTCCCCCCCCCCCCCCCCCTAGGAATACCTCAACAGCATTCTCCAGCACGCTAAAGATTTCAAGGAATACCATCGCTCCGTCACGGGCAAGATCCAAAAGCTGACCAAGGCAGTGGCCACCTACCACGCCAACACGGAGCGGGAGCAGAAGAAGGAAAACGAGAGGATCGAGAAGGAGCGGATGCGACGCCTGATGGTAAGCGGCGGCGCCAGAGGGAGCCGTGCGCCTGCCCGGCGCCTTGGGTGCTGTTGGGATGTGCACAGGGAGGGCTCCTCTCGCTCGGTGGGGTGCTAACGATCCGCCCCCCACCGCAGGCTGAGGATGAGGAGGGCTACCGCAAGCTCATCGATCAGAAGAAGGACAAGCGCTTGGCCTACCTGCTGCAGCAGACGGACGAGTACGTGGCCAACCTGACGGAGCTGGTGCGGCAGCACAAGGCCGCCCAGGTGGCCAAGGAGAAGAAGAAGAAAAAGAAAAAGAAGGTGCGTGGCGGGCGCCGCCGCCGCGGGGAGCCGGAGCGTTGCCCGCGCTGAGGCGCCGGCTTTGTCGCTGGGTCGCTAATGAGCGTCTTCCTCCTCTTGCAGAAGGCGGAGAACGCGGAAGGGCAGACGCCAGCGATCGGGCCAGACGGCGAGGTGAGCCCAATAAGATGGTTTCACGCCGTGGCGCGTGGGGCAGGGAACGTCAGCCACGCGCCGCAACGGCCCCTCGCAATCCTCCCCGCTGCGAGGCCGATGATGAGCTCAACTGAGCCGTCCCGAAACGGAACGGACACCGGGATGGAGGGTTGGCGGAAGGGTTGGCGGAAGGGTTGGCGGAAGGGTTGGCACTGGTGGTGCCGCAGGGGAGGGCGGCTCGGGGATTGGGGACGCAGGGGAGCTCGGGAGCTTGGGTTCCTCCCCCCAGCCCGTCTCGCTCACCTACGCGGGATCCGTAACTCTGCACGTGCGAGCGGCTCCGGCGTCGCGCCGGGATCAAAACCTGCGCGTTGACCTTGGGGCGCTCGGCGCTTTCCCTCGCTGGCGGAAGAGCTTTTGATGTTAATTGCTCCCCCACAAACGAGCTTTGGCGTCTCAGCGTGCAAGGATTCACAGCTTCCCCGCTGGGTTTTTCCGAAGGGGAATGTGGGTCGGCTTCCGAGCCTTGCCGGTCCTCTGGTGGCGTGGTGTTGGGAGCGGCCGGCCGTGCCGTTCTTCCCGGCGGCCGTCGCGGCGGCGGGTTTGGCGCTAAGCGGTAGGTGTTGATGTTCGGAGGTGGGGAAAATCAAAGCCACTTTGATCCCTCAGCCGCTGGATGAGACGAGCCAAATGAGTGACCTCCCTGTCAAAGTGATCCACGTGGAGAGCGGCAAGATCCTCACCGGCACCGACGCTCCCAAGGCCGGGCAGCTGGAGGCCTGGCTGGAGATGAACCCTGGGTAGGTGCCGGGCGGATGCCGCCGGGCGATTCCCCCCCTCCATGCCTCGTCTCCGCGGCTCCAAGGGGATCCTGCACCGGGATCCTGCCCGTAGCGACGCTCTTCGGGGGGGCTGGGATCGGCGTTCGGCTCGGGATCGGCGGGGAGGGAAGCGCTTGGCCCGGGCCTGAGCCCTGGGAAGCACGGGGAGTCGGAAGCAGCGGATCGGGAAGGTCAAGATTTCCGTGGTGGGTGGTCCCGGGCGCCGGCGCTTTCCGAGAGCGCATGCGGTAACGGAGAGGGGGGGAAACCCATCAACTCATCAGCATTTTATTTAAAAAAAACCCAACAAAATAGCGATAACAAATCCCGAGCTGCGATGCCAGGGGTTTCCGGAATGGCGGGCTGCGCGTGGCGGGTTCCCAATTAAGCATTTGTATTTAATTAGGTACGAAGTGGCTCCGAGGTCTGACAGCGAAGAAAGCGGGTCAGAGGAGGAGGAGGAGGTAAGGGGAAACGCTGCCGCCCGCCCTCACGCGTCCCTGGTTTGGATAGATTGGGGGGGGAGGGAAACAGCCAGAGGTCCCGTGCTGAGCTCCAGAGTTCCTTTTTCCAGCACGGATCTGGGTCGGTCGGCTCCGATAAATGTGTTTATAATAAACCAAAGGGTGGGAAGGAAGGGAGGGGCCGGGCACGCTCCGTGGATGCTCCGTTCATGCTCCATGGATGCTCTGTCGGCACTCCGTTCGTTTGCCGCCCGCTTTTCTCCCCGGATATTTCTCCCGTGACTTTTTGGACCCGTTGGCGTTGACTCTGCACCCTCCGGTAGCCTCCGGCTTCCTTAGCGGCCGCGCTCACAGCATGCGGTCGTTGCGGGGAGCGCGGCCCCGGCTGCCACCGTTGGCGTTGTACGGAGGAGGAGGAGCAGCCTGGGGCTGAGCGGGGCCGTGCGCTGTCTCTCCCCGGCAGGAGGAGGAAGAGGAGCAGCCGCAGCCGGCCCAGCCCGCCATGCCGGTGGAGGAGAAGAAGAAGATTCCCGATCCGGACAGCGACGACGTCTCGGAAGTGGACGCCAGGCACATTATCGAGTGAGCCCTCTTCGCCCGCCCTCGTGGCGCGTGCCGGCGGCCGCTTCCCCGTCGCCCTCGGGCGCTTTCTGTCAAAGGAGCAAAATTTGGGGGGGGGGGGGGGGGGGGGGGTTTGCTCCGCTCCTGCTTTTGGCGAGCAGCTCTTCCAAATTTGGCATTTGTTGGGGAAGACGACTGATTTGGCATTTGTTGGGGAAGACGACTGATTTGGCATTTGTTGGGGAAGACGACTGATTCGGCATTTGTTGGGGAAGTTATTCGGCATTTGTTGGGGAAGACGATTGATTCGGCATTTTTGGGGAAGACGATTGATTCGGCATTTGTTGGGGAAAATTGACCACCGTGCCGCTGTGGGGCTCCCCTGGGGATTTTCCTCCAATGGAATCATCTTTCTGATCCCTGATTTTTTTCTTCCCCCCGCGCAGGAACGCGAAGCAGGACGTGGATGACGAGTACGGGGTGTCGCAGGCGCTGGCGAGGGGCCTGCAGTCGTACTACGCCGTGGCCCACGCCGTCACCGAGAGGGTGGACAAGCAGTCCACGCTGATGGTCAACGGCGTCCTCAAGCAGTACCAGGTGAGCGGCCAGGGGAGGGGAGCGCCTGCTGTGCCCGTTTTGGGGGGGGGCGGGGATGTGTTTGGGCTGGGCCAAGACTCTCCCATGGGAGCCAAGGGTAGAGAGGAATTCGTTAACGGCAGTGGCTGGCTTGAAATAATTAACTGACCACCTGAGGAACCTGAACGCACATAAGTCCATGGGACCTGATGAGATGCATCCCAGAGTCCTGAGGGAATTGGCCGATGTAGTCGCCAAGCCACTCTCCATGATATTTGAAAAGTCATGGCAGTCTGGTGAAGTCCCCGGTGACTGGAAGAAGGGAAACATTGTGCCCCTTTTCAAAAAGGGTCGAAAGGAAGACCCTGGGAACTACCGACCTGTCAGCCTCACCTCTGTGCCTGGGAAGATCATGGAACAGATCCTCCTAGAAGCTGTGCTAAGGCACATGGAGGCCAGGGAGGTGATTCGAGACAGCCAGCATGGCTTCACCAAGGGCAAGTCCTGCCTGACCAACCTAGTGGCTTTCTATGATGGTGGGACAGCATCAGTGGACAAGGGAAAACCAATGGATGTCATCTACCTGGACTTCTGCAAAGCCTTCGACATGGTCCCCCCCAACATCCTTCTCTCTACATTGGAGAGCTGTGGATTGGATGGGTGGACTGTTGGGTGGATAAGGAACTGGCTGGATGGCCGCATCCAGAGGGCAGTGGTCAATGGCTCGATGTCCGGATGGAGACCGGTGACGAGTGGTGTCCCTCAGGGGTCCCTACTGGGACCGGTGCTGTTTAACGTCATCAGTGACGTAGACAGTGAGATCGAGTGCACCCTCAGCAAGTTTGCGGATGACACCAAACCGAGTGGTGCGGTTGACACACCACAAGGACGGGATGGCATCCAGAGAGACCTGGCCAGGCTGGAGAGGTGGGGCCATGGGAACCTCATGAGGGTCAACAAGGCCAAGTGCAAGGTCCTGCCCCTGGGTGGGGGTAACCCCCGGTATCAGTACAGGCTGGGGGAAGAAAGGATGGAGAGCAGCCCTGCCCGAGGGACTTGGGGGTGCTGGGGGATGAAAAGCTGGCCATGAGCCGGCCATGGGCGCTGGTAGCCCAGAAGCCAACCCTGCCCTGGGCTGCATCAGGAGAAGCGTGGCCAGCGTGGAGGGAGGGGATTGTGCCCCTCTGCTCTGCTCTGGGGAGACCTCCCCTGGAGCCCTGCGTCCAGCTCGGGAGCCCTCAGCACAAGGAGGACATGGAGCTGTTGGAGCGGGGCCAGGGGGGCTACTAAAATGCTCCGAGGGGCTACTAAAATGCTCCGAGGGCTGGAGCCCCTCTGCTATGGGGCCAGGCTGGGAGAGTTGGGGGTGTTCAGCCTGGAGCAGAGGAGGCTGCGGGCAGAGCTGAGTGCGGCCGCTCAGGGCTTCAAGGGGGCCCAGAGGAAAGGGGGGGACAAGCTTTTTAGCAGGGCCAGCTGGGACAGGACAAGGGGGGATGGCTTTAAACTGAAGCAGGGCAGGTTTAGGCTGGATCTAAGGCAGAAATTCTTTCCAGTGAGGGTGGTGAGACCCTGGCAGGGGTTGCCCAGAGAGGGGGTGGAGGCCCCATCCCTGGGACCATTCCAGGCCAGGTTGGCCGGGGCTGTGAGCAACCTGATGTGGTTCAAGGTGTCCCTGCTCCTGCGGGGGGCTTGGATGGGTGACCTCTGGGGGTCCCTTCCCACCCAAAACATTCTATGAACTTGGGGAGGGGAGGGGGGCTCATCTGCATAAGGCATGAGGGGGGGGGGGTGGGTGCATCGTTAGCCACGGCTCCTCCGCCTGCAGCCTGATTATTGATTGATTTCCCTGTTTGGTTGGTTTTTTTGTTCCATCCCCCCCCCCTGCCCCAGATCAAAGGCCTGGAGTGGCTGGTGTCCCTGTACAACAACAACCTGAACGGCATCCTGGCGGACGAGATGGGGCTGGGCAAGACCATCCAGACCATCGCGTTGATCACATACCTCATGGAGCACAAGCGCATCAACGGGCCCTTCCTCATCATCGTACCCCTCTCGTAAGTGCCCGGCACCCCACCCCCGCCCCCCCCCCCCCCCCCCGGCGCTGCCCTGTGCTTCCACAAGGCCCCAGCTTGACCATTTCTTGGTTTTTGTCATTTTTTTTTTTTTTTTCCCCCCCAGAACTCTGTCGAATTGGGCGTACGAGTTTGACAAATGGGCTCCTTCCGTGGTGAAAGTCTCCTACAAGGCAAGTACCGGCGCCGCGCTTGCACGCACATCCCGGGCCCCTCCGGCCCCTCATTCCCGGAGGATTCCTTGCGTGCCGGTTCCCCTTTTCCTCCTCCCACCCAGACGATGTTTCCGTCATCCCGGGGAAGCCGGGGCGCTCCCTGGCTCTAAATCAATGAAACCCACGTTTGGTTTTCATTCCATCGCGGCGCAAGGCGTCCAGCCGCGCCAACGTTCCCGCTGCCTTTCCCTAACCGGGACAATCCCGTGTGGATAAACGGCCGCTTCCCACCGCCGCCCTTCTCCCGGGAATCTCCTCCTGGTTTAACCCCGCTGACCTTTCCTTTCCCCAGGGCTCTCCGGCAGCAAGACGAGCTTTCGTACCTCAGCTCCGAAGCGGGAAATTCAACGTCTTGCTCACCACGTACGAGTACATCATCAAGGACAAGCACATCCTGGCCAAGGTGAGCGCCGGGCACGGCCGCTCCCGCTCCGCTCCAGCTCGGGCTGTGGCACGAGCAGCGCCCGCGCGGGCCCCGTCGGACAAATCCTGCCTCTTCCCTGAGGTTTTTCCATCTGCGCCTCGCGGCGGGGCGGCAGGCGAGGAGCCGCCGCTCGCCCTCGGCACCCAAGAGCCCCTGTAGCGCTCCCGTCTACGGCAAATCTCCCTTCCCCTTTTTCATACGGCAATTAGCGGGGCGATGAATATTTATTAGACCCCCCGTGGGGCTGTCGCTGACCCCGTACCTCGCCCGTGGGGCGCAGGTTGGGCGCCAAGGCTTCCCCCAGCCTGCGGGAATCGTGCCGTCTCCGAGGCGCACGGGCGATGCGCCGAGGCAAAAGCCTGGGGGTAACGGGCTCGACGCGCCCGGCCACGGTTGGGCTTGACGCGCCGAAGCCAACGGCTCTTACCTCAGCGCGGCTTCGGAGGGAGCGGTTTTCCCTTCTCCCTTCGTTTTGGGGGGAGTTCAGCACCGTTTGCTTGAGGCCAAAAACCTCAGAGACCAGAAAATTCTGAAAACACTGGAAATTCCCCAAGGCTGGCACCGGGCTCTGCCGGCCCTTTGGCGTTGGCGCCCTTCCTTTCCCCCCCACCCCATCTCCCAGCCGGAGGCGCCCAGCGCTCCCGACGGGAGCACGGCTTGGGGGAGAAGTCAGAGCGGATTTCGGCGATCGGCGTTAGCCCGGATCAAACCCCGGCCGCCTGCGGAGCGCCGCCGCCGCCGTGCCCACGCCGCCCTTCCCCTTCCCGCAGATCCGCTGGAAGTACATGATCGTGGACGAGGGCCACAGGATGAAAAACCACCACTGCAAGCTCACCCAGGTCCTCAACACCCACTACGTGGCCCCGCGCCGGCTGCTGCTGACGGGCACCCCCCTGCAGAACAAGCTCCCCGAGCTCTGGGCCCTGCTCAACTTCCTCCTGCCCACCATCTTCAAGAGCTGCAGCACCTTCGAGCAGTGGTTTAACGCTCCCTTCGCCATGACCGGAGAAAAGGTATTGGGGGGGGGGGGACGGGGGGGGGACACACACACACCTCAGGCCGGCGCTCGGGTGTTTCGGGCAGCGCCGCGCGCTTGCCAAGGCTCCCAACCCCTCCCTGCCCGCGAGGCGCGGAGCGCCGTCCCCCAAAATGTAGGGTTTTTTAGGATGGGGGGGTTTACTGGGAGAGTGGAAAATGGGGAGCGTGAGATTCAGACCCTGGAGGCAACGCGCGGGGGACACACCGGTTGGTAGTTTTTTTGGGATGGGGGGGTTTACTGGGAGATTGGAAACTGGGGAGCGTGAGATTCAGGTCCTGGAGGCGAGGGGCGGACACCGGTTGGTATTTTTTTTTGGGATGGGGGGGTTTACTGGGAGAGTGGAAAATGGGGAGCGTGAGTCTTGGGTCCTGGAGGTGAGGGGCGGCGAGCGCTCCTCTCCACACTGGGGGGGACACCGGTTGGTATTTTTTTTTGGGATGGGGGGGTTTACTGGGAGAGTGGAAAATGGGGAGCGTGAGATTAGGGTCCTGGAGGCAAGGGGCGGACACCAGTTGGTATTTTTTTTTGGGATGGGGGGGTTTACTGGGAGAGTGGAAAATGGGGAGCGTGAGATTCAGGTCCTGGAGGCAAGGGGCGGGAGCGCTCCTCCCCGCGCTGGGGGGGATGCTGGTTCATAGGTTTTTTTGGGATGGGGGGGTTTACTGGGAGATGGAAAATGGGGAGCGTGAGATTCGGGTCCTGGAGGTGAGGGGCGGACACCGGTTGGTATTTTTTTTTGGGATGGGGGGGTTTACTGGGAGAGTGGAAAATGGGGAGCGTGAGTCTTGGGTCCTGGAGGCGAGGGGCGGCGAGCGCTCCTCTCCACACTGGGGGGGACACCGGTTGGTATTTTTTTTTGGGATGGGGGGGGGGGGGGGGGGGGGCGACGAGCGAGCCCGGGCTTTAAAACCCAACCAAAAAAACCAAAAATCAGCGCAGAAACCTCAGGTGGCGATGACGCCGTCAAAGAGACCCCGGGCGCCCCTGCTCCGCGCGGCGCCGCGCTTTACACCCCCGCCGACCCCGGGGTGCTCGCCGCCCTCCATTCGGGGGGTTTCCAGCTCTCTTGGGGTAACGCTTCCCTTTTTTTTTTTTTATTTTTCGGTGCCGCAGGTGGACCTGAACGAGGAGGAAACCATCCTGATCATTCGGCGCCTGCACAAGGTGCTGCGCCCCTTCCTGCTGCGCAGGCTGAAGAAGGAAGTCGAAGCTCAGTTGCCCGAAAAGGTAACGCCCGGCAGAATCCGTCCCCCGCCTCGGCGGAGGGGGTGCGTGCGCACGCGGAGCTTTATTCGGGTCCCAAAAAAGGTGGTTGGGGCTCCCCGGGTGAATTCGGGGAGGATCCAGGGGGGGTTGGGGTGGCGCTCGCACGCGTCCCGTGTCCCCCCCCAGGACTGAATGTCCCCCGTCCCCCCACCCCCGCAGGTGGAGTACGTGATCAAGTGCGACATGTCCGCCCTGCAGCGGGTGCTCTACCGGCACATGCAGGCCAAGGGGGTGCTGCTCACCGACGGCTCCGAAAAGGACAAAAAGGTTTGGCCACCGTCGCCGCGGGGTGGGGGGGGGACAGCAGGGGGGGGACACCGTTGGGGACATCGGCACGCTGTGGGCGTGGGGCCGGGAGCGCCTGCGGGCCCCCCCACTCGCTGCGTTGAGAGATGGAGCCAAATAAAAAAAACCACAAAAAAAAAACCAAAAAAAAAAAACCCTTTTTTTGGAAGGGAGCTGAGCCCTGGGGGGGGGTTGGGGGCCGGGCCAGCACCCCCCTTGGGGTGCAGAGCCGTGGGTTGGGTTTGGTGGGACCCCGCGGTGGCCACCGGTGGGCGTTGCGAAGCGGTCAGCAAAGCGGCTTTAAATATCAATAAATACTTAAAAAAAAAAATAAAAATAAAAAATAAAAAGGTGGTTTGGGCAGAAGGGGAAGGGGGGGGGCGGAGAGGCGCCCCCCTCGCCCGCTCTGCTCCCCCAGGCTGCAGCCTCCGTTGTGTGGGCTCCTTGGGGGGGGGGAGGGGGGGGGGGGGGTTAACCTCTCCTAAAACCTTGAACTTGGCCCCTCGCTGGTGGGGGGGGCGCCCACCCAGGCAGCCCCCGCTCCGGGCGGCGCATCCGGCGCCTTCCGACACCGCGCTGAGCCCCTCGGGGTTGCCAATCCCCCCCCATCCCAAAACCCCAAATCCACAACCCCACCCCCCCGGGGACCACCCTCGGAAGGGGGGGGTGGGGTGTGAAGCTCCGACGCCCCTTCCAAATTTTGCCTTTCCCGTTTGCGCAGGGCAAGGGCGGGACCAAAACCTTGATGAACACCATCATGCAGCTGCGCAAGATCTGCAACCACCCCTACATGTTCCAGCACATCGAGGTAACGAGGGCCCGGCGCCCGCCGACGCCGCGCGCTCCCCGCCGACGCCGAAAACCGCCCTTCTGCGTGTGTCCCCCCCCCCCTCTTTTCGGCGGGGAGGGAACCAAATGGGGCTCCCGTGGCTGCGGCGCGGGCCAAGAATTATTTTTTTTTTTTTTTTTTTTTTTTTCCCCCCCACCACCCATAACGCCCCGAGCTCGCTTCCCCCGGCGCCCGTCGCGTTTCCGTCATAGCCGTCCTTTTGCGCCGCCCGTAACGCCCCGAGCTCTGTTCCCCCCACCCCCCCCCCCCCCAAAAAAGAGCGAGACCGGGCGCTACATCCCCTCGGGCCCGTCTTTTTGGGCACGAACGCGGCGCCTCAGCAGCCAGGCGTCGCGCTCCGACACCTAAAATGGCTCCGTTCCCACGAGGCGCGTCGGGCGCGGGGGCCTCTCCAGCCCCGGGGGCCACGTCTTTTTTTTTTTTTTTTTTTTTTTTAGGGCGGTTCCAGGAATTTTTCTGGGTTTCTTTACGTAACCGGGGACGCGCTCTGACATCACTGTCTCTTTCTCTTTTCGCAGGAATCCTTTTCCGAGCACTTGGGCTTCACGGGAGGCATCGTGCAGGGGTGAGTGGGGCCCTGCGGGGGGCCGGGGGGGGACGTGGGGGGGTTGGTGCCCTTCCCGCGCGGTTTGGGGGCGCCCGCTAAAGCAGGCGGCGCCGCCGCGCGGTGTCCTTTTTTTGGGGGTGGACGCCGTCCCTTTTTTTGGGGGGCACGGGGCGCCTTTTTTGGGACGGATAGCGTCCTTTTTTGGGCACGGGGCGTCCTTTTTTTGGGGTGGATGGCATCCTTTTTGGGGCAACTGGCGTCCCTTTTTGGGGGGGCGGACGGCATCCTTTTTGGGGCGACAGCATCTTTTTGGGGGCGCAACTGGCATCCCTTTTTTTGGGGGGGGCGGACGGCGTCCCTTGTTTGGGGGGCGGACGACGTCCCTTTTTTGGGGGGGGCGGACGGCGTCCCTTTTTGGGGGGGCAATGGGCGTCCTTTTTGGGGGCGACTGGCCTCTTTTTGGGGGGGGACGGCATCCTTTTGGGGGGCGGACAGCGTCCCTTTTTTGGGGGGGACGTCATCCTTTTTGGGGGCAACTGGCGTCTTTTTGGGGGGCGGATGGCCTGCCTTTTTTGGGGGGCGGACGGCATCCTTTTTGGGGGGCAGACGGCGTCCTTTTTTGGGCACGGGGCGTCCTTTTTGGGGGCGACTGGCATCTTTTTGGGGTGGACGTCATCCTTTTGGGGGGCGGATGGCGTCCCTTTTTGGGGGGCGGACGGCGTCCCTTTTTTTGGGGGCACGGTGTCCTCATTTCCCTCTTTTTCCCGCCCCCAGACTGGATTTGTACCGAGCCTCCGGCAAATTTGAGCTCCTCGACAGGATTCTCCCCAAACTGCGAGCCACCAACCACAAGGTGCTGCTCTTCTGCCAGATGACCTCGCTCATGACCATCATGGAGGATTATTTCGCTTACCGCGGATTCAAATACCTCAGGCTGGACGGTGAGTGCCCCCGGCGCGCCGCGGGGGGCGGCGGGGCAGCGCCTCCCCCCCGACCGCGGGCTACTTTAAAAAAAAAATAAAAAAAAAAACCAAAAACCCTCTCCTGGGGCCGAGCGGCGAGGTAAGGCTCCGCCGGGTTCCTCTCGCAAAGGAAGAAGCGCGCCCGGAACTTTTTGGGCATCGTGAAGCGACGCCCCCGGCGGTCGCCGGTTAAAAGCCGCAAACCTTGCGGATGCGAGGCGCGGCCTTGGACGTTACCGGCTGCCGATGCTGACGCCGCGGCTTTGCCGCTTTAATTCCGGAGCCCCAACGGATGCCGCGAAGGGCCCGGCGTTATTAAATCGAAACGACCCGGCCGCGTTCCGGGGGCCGAGGCGGAAGGCGTTCGCCTTCGTCCGCGCGCAGATCGGATCTGGTAGGGGGAGGGAAGCCCGCCCGCCGCTCCCGGTCGGAATAAACCGCCGAGCCCCCCCCGTAGCGCAGACCCCGACCCCCTTTGCCGGCGAAGCGCGGCGCCGGCTCGTTAAAGGAGCTCCCTTCCCATCAGTCTCTTGGAGCGCCTCGCTCCTTCCGTCACGATGTTTAACGACGTTAATGAGCGCGGGGGGGGAAGGGGGGGGGGAGCCCCCCGAGTGGGCCGGGTCACGGCCCCCGCGGTGCAGCCGGTGCCGCCGCAGGCGCTCGCACGCCGCAGCCGGCGTCAACATCTCCAACGGTTCCCTGCGAGGTGGGGGTGAGCTCTCGCCTCGCACCCGCGGCGTTCCGGAGCCCGCGTGTGGTTTATGGAGCTGCGTTCCCCAAAAGAGAGGGGGGACTGGGGGGGACACGTGCTGGGTGAGACACGCCCCCCCCCCCAGTCGCTGGGCCTGGCCTCCTCCTGCTGCCCTCCCCATGACCACGTCAAACGTTCCGAACGCCGCCCTAAATCCGGCCGCGTTCCCGGGACCGCGGGTCCGATCCGCACCCGGACGCCCGCTCGGGATCGCAGTGCCCCCCCCTTGGGCCAAAAGCGGCCGCACGCCCCCCATCCGCACGCCCCCCACCCTTCCCCAGGGCGCTCGCCCGCCCCCCACGTCGCAGGCGTTGACCCCCCCTCTCCCCCCGTAGGCACCACGAAAGCGGAGGACCGGGGGATGTTGTTAAAGACGTTCAACGAGCCGGGCTCCGAATATTTCATTTTTCTGCTGAGCACTCGGGCGGGCGGGCTGGGCCTCAACCTCCAGTCCGCCGACACCGTCATCATCTTCGACAGCGACTGGAACCCCCACCAGGTAAAAAAAAAACAAAACAAAAACCCCAAAAAACCAACCACAGACCAACGACCAACCAAAACCGCTGCGAAACCAGGCACAAAAAAAATAAAAATAAAAAAACCAGCGGAACGGGGGTGGAGAAGACGGCGCCGTCCCCACGCGCCACGAAGAGCAACCGCGCTCCGAGCGCTGGCGCCATGACAAAGACCCTCGGCCCGAACCCCGGGGCGTTGGCCCCTCCCGGCGGCGAGCGGGGCTCGGCTCTGGAGGAGAAGCCCGGCGGCCTCGTGCAGCCGCGGCCCAACGCATCATCGCGCCGGGGGTGAACCCCCCCCAACCCTTCCCGAGGCCGGAGCGCTCCCCAGCGCGGCGTTGAAACTCCGCCGCCCCCCGAGCCCGCAGGCGCGCTCCCGCAAGAGGCTGGGAGTCACACCCCCCCCCCCCATCCCGCCTGCGGCCGGCGCGTGGGCATTTTTTTGGGGGGTATTTTTCCCCTTTTTTTTTTTTTTTTTTTTTTTTTTTTTTTCCCCCCCCCCTCACGCGCTCATCTGAGGAGCGAGCGGCCACCGCGCCGCCGCCGCCGCCCTCCGTTAACGGAATTCCCCGCGAGCGCGCCCCAATCCGGAGCGATCGCTGAGAGCGCAGCCCCCGTCTGGCCAGGGAGGTGTTCTCTGAGGAGAAAAGGGCGTGGGTTTTTGGGGTTTTTGGTTTGGTTTTGGGGTGGGTTTTTTGTGGTTTTTGGGGGGGTTTTGGGTGGGACTTTTTTTTTTTTGGTTTTTTGGGTTTTTTGGGGTGACTGGTTTTTTGGGGTGACTGGTTTTTTGGGGTGACTGGTTTTTTGGGGTGACTTTTTTTTGCTTTTTTGGGGTGACTTTTTGGTTTTTTGGGGTGACTTTTTGGTTTTTTGGGGTGACTTTTTTTTTTGGTTTTTTTGGGGTGACTTTGGTTTTTTGGGGTGACTTTTTTCTTGGTTTTTTGGGGTGACTTTTTGGTTTTTTGGGGTGACTTTGTTTTTTTGGGGTGACTTTGTTTTTGGTTTTTTGGGGTGAGTTTTTTTGGTTTTTTGGGGTGACTTTTTGGTTTTTTGGTTTTTTGGTTTTGGTTTTTTTTTTTGGGGGGTTTCTTGGGGTGACCTTTTTTTTGGGGGGTTTCTTGGGGTGGGGTTTCTTGGGGTGACCTTTTTTTTGGGGGGGTTTCGTGGGGCTTTTTTGGGGTTTTTTTTTGCCTCCCGGCGGGAGCCGGCTGCGAGAGCTCTCGGCAAACATCCGCGCTCGCTTCCCCGGCAGGACCTGCAGGCGCAGGACCGCGCCCACCGCATCGGCCAGCAGAACGAAGTGCGCGTCCTCCGCCTCTGCACCGTCAACAGCGTGGAGGAGAAGATCCTGGCCGCCGCCAAGTACAAGCTGAACGTCGACCAGAAGGTGATCCAAGCCGGCATGTTCGACCAGAAATCCTCCAGCCACGAGCGAAGAGCCTTCCTCCAGGCTATCCTGGAGCACGAGGAGCAGGACGAGGTAAGCGGCAGCGCTGGCAGCTTCCTCCTACCCCGGAGCGCGGACGTGCGGCTGGCTCGGCTCCACTGCTCTGCGCGCCCTCGAGGCGGCGGGGGCGATAGGAGGAGGACGGAGCATGAACTCGTGGAAGTGCGGTTTTTTTAGCGTCGGTGAAAGGTGCCGGATTGACAGCCCTGGAGACTGAAGTCCTCTATTTATCCACAGAACAGATACAGCGCGGGCAGCGGCAGTGGCAGTGCAAGCTTCCCCCACACTGCCTCCACCCTGTGCCTGAACGCTGAGTTGGAGGAACCACCTCTAAAGGTGAGAGGGGTTGTTCAGTCTCCACGCCCATTCAATCCTCGGCCTTGCTGCTGAGCCCTGCCGACGCCACGTGCCAGCTCCGGCGGTCACCTTTGCACCGCGGATAAACCCGCCCAAAGCTACAAACCGGACCCCCAAAACAAAAAGAAAAACCCAACCAGGAGAAAAAAAAACCAAAACAACAAACCAAGAAAAAAAAAACCAAAACACAAACCAAACAAAAAAAGCCAAAACCAACAAAAAACTGAAGCAAAACAAAAAAACCACAAATGAAAACAAAACAAAAAAACCCCAACGAAAACCAAAAAAAAAAACCCAACTGAAAACCAAAAGAAAAACCAAATGAAAGACCAAACCCAAAAACCAAACCCGAAAAACGAAAAGAAAAACCAAACCCGAAAAACCAAACCCGAAAACCAAATGAAAAAACAAACAAACAAACAAACACCAAACAAAAAAACCCCCCACATCACTCGCGGGCGACCCAACAGGCGTCGGAGGGTGACGATGATGTTCGGCGCTGTGCTCCGAGCGGACCGACTGCTCCCCCGCCGCTCAAGCCGGGCCCCTTTCCAATCTTGCAGGAAGAAGACGAAGTTCCCGACGACGAAACGGTCAACCAGATGATCGCCCGGCACGAGGAGGAGTTTGATCTTTTCATGGTGAGCATGGCACAGGCTGCGGAGGAGGAGTGGTGCCCGCCGTTCTTCCGGGCAGCGGCTAAAACGGTCTCTCTAACAGCAATCAAATCAGCCGAGAGCGCTTAACGAAGCCGTGACGCGTTCAACAGGTAAAACCCAACAGTGAGAGCGGGGGCTCAAAGTCACCGTGGGCCCGGCTCCGGTAAGGGACGAGCTCGGGGAGAGCCGGAGGAGAGGGGGGCCCGGCAAGAAGCCGTTTCCCCACCCAAAAAGGGCTCCGAGAAAAGCGTGGAGCTGGGACAAGGAGGAGGACGCGCTCCTCGTACGGGACACACACCCCCCTCCCCCCCACGCTCGGGGGCTCCTTGGAGCCTCACGCCGGGCACCGCTTCGGTGGAGCCCCTGCCGGGAGCGGGGCGGCTGCGCCACGCCGGGTGTCTCTCGCCCAGAGCTCGCCTCTGCCCAAAATCACAGCCCCCCCACCCCTGGCAGTGCCGGCGCACGCTTTAACTCCTGTGCCCGGTTGTCGGCCCCCCCCCCCAAAGGGCTCCGGCTTCGGCAGCCGCACCCGGCTTAACGAGGCCCTGCCGCCGCTCGGCCCCCCGCGCCGCCCCTCCCGCGTAACCCCGTGCCGCTCCTGCGGCGCCCCGTGCCCCTCCGAGGACACCCCTGCCACTCTGGCAGTGCCCGGTGCCACTCTGAGGACACCCTGTGTCGCCCCGGCAGTGCCCGGTGCCACTCTGAGGACACCCTGTGCCACCCCGGCAGTGCCCCATGCCACTCTGAGGACACCCTGTGCCACCCCGGCAGTGCCCGGTGCCACTCTGAGGACACCCCTGCCACTCAGGCAGTGCCGTGCCACTCCGAGGACACCCCTTCGCCCCGGCAGTGCCCGGTGCCACTCTGAGGACACCCTGTGCCACCCCGGCAGTGCCCCATGCCACTGCTAGTGGCACCCTGTGCCACCCCAGCAGTGCCCAGTGCCACACTGAGGACACCCCATGCCACTCTGGCAGTGCCGGTGCCACTCCGAGGACACCCCATGCTGCCCTGTGCCGTCCGAGGACACCCCATGCCGCTCCGAGGCCACGCCGTGCCACTCCGGCAGCGCCCGTGCCGCTCCAGGCCACCCCGTGCCACTCCGGCAGCGCCCTGTGCCTCTCCTGTGGCACCCCGTGCCGCTCCGGCAGCGCCCGGCCGCTCCGAGGCCACCCCGTGCCACTCCGGCAGCGCGCCGCTCCGAGGCCACCCCGTGCCACTCCGGCAGTGCCCTGCGCCACTCCAAGGCCACCCCGTGCCGCTCCGGCAGCGCCCCGTGCCTCTCCTGTGGCACCCCGTGCCACTCCGGCAGCGCGCCGCTCCGAGGCCACCCTGTGCCACTCCGGCAGTGCCCTGTGCCTCTCCTGTGGCACCCCGTGCCGCTCCGGCAGCGCCCTGTGCCTCTCCTGTGGCACCCCGTGCCATTCCGGCAGCGCCCCGCACCGCTCCGAGGCCACCCCTTGGCACTGGGGACGTGGTGGCCGCCCCTCGCCGTGGCCTTGCCGGCCGCCCTGCAGCCCCAAACCCCCCCTCTCCTTGCAGCGCATGGACCTGGACCGCAGGCGGGAGGAGGCGCGGAACCCCAAGCGCAAACCGCGCCTGATGGAGGAGGACGAGCTCCCGTCCTGGATCATCAAGGACGACGCCGAGGTGGAGAGGCTGACCTGCGAGGAGGAGGAGGAGAAGATGTTTGGGCGAGGCTCGCGGCACCGCAAGGAGGTGGACTACAGCGACTCGCTGACGGAGAAGCAGTGGCTCAAGGTATACATGGTACCGCATCGTTCTCCAATCGCCTTCTCGCGCCTCCGCTTCAGCGCTCGCGTCCCCCCCCCCGCCGCGCCGGCGCCACCGCCGCGGTGCCTAAAACCGCCATGGTGCCTAAAACCGCCGCGGCGCCCCCGAATTCCACCCCAAAGCCTGGCCCCACTGCCAGCTTCCCCCAAGGCCCAGCCCGCGCCGTAGCCCCGGCGTTGCTCTTCGTAGATGCTGACCGCCACAGCGCCCCCAAATTCCACCCCAAAGCCCGGCCCCGCTGCCGGCTGTCCTGCCCACGCCGTAGCCCCGGCGTTGCTCTTCGTAGACGCCAACCGCCGCGGCGCCCCCAAATTCCACCCCAAAGCCCGGCCCCACCACCGGCTTCCCCCGCCCCCCAAGGGGTCCCGGCCCGCGCCGTAGCCCCAGCCTTGCTTTTCGTAGATGCTGACCGCCACAGCACCCCCAAATTCCACCCCAAAGCCCAGCCCCGCCAGCTTCCCCCGCCCCCCGAGGGGTCCGGCCCGCGCGGTAGCTTTTCGTAGACGCCGGCTGCTGCGGCGCCTCCAAATTCCACCCCAAAGCCCGGCCCCGCTGCCGCCTGTCCCAGCCCGCGCCGTAGCCCCGGCGCTGCTTTTCGTAGACGCCGACCGCCGCGGCGCCCCCAAATTCCACCCCAAAGGCTGGTGGTGCCACCGCCGCCAGCTTCCCCCGCCCCCCCGAGGGGTCCCGACCCCGCGTAGCCCCGGCGTTGCTTTTTGTAGACACCAACCGCCGCGGCGCCCCCAAATTCCACCCCAAAGCCCGGCCCCACCGCCGGCTTCCCCCACCCCCCGAGGGGTCCCAGCCCACGCCGTAGCGCCGGCGAGCAGGAGGAGGCAACCGCGGCGCTAACGGGGCTGAGGCCTCGTTCCCTCCCCCCCCCGCCATTGCCCGTCCCTGGGGGGGGGGGGGACCCTCACGGTCGCCGCCCCCACGGCGCAGCTCCTGGGAACCAAACCCCGAATCGCATCGTCCGTGTGTCCCCCACGGCCTGTTTGGGGTCTGGACACACGGCGGCGGCGCCGTGGGCTTGGGGCGAGACGCGTTACGCGGTTTTGGGGGGGGGGGGTGTCCCCACGGCGGCGGCGGCGGCGTCATCCGGGAGCCTCCGTGCTAGCGGATCCCCGCGTTGCTCCCCCCGGGCAGGCGATCGAGGAGGGCACGCTGGAGGAGATCGAGGAGGAGGTGCGCCAAAAAAAATCCTCCCGGAAGCGCAAACGGGACGCCGAGGCCGGCTCCGCCACCCCCACCACCAGCACCCGCAGCCGCGAGAAGGACGAGGAGAGCAAAAAGCAGAAAAAGCGCGGCCGCCCGCCGGCCGAGAAGCTCTCCCCCAACCCCCCCAACCTCACCAAGAAAATGAAGAAAATCGTGGACGCCGTCATCAAGTACAAGGACAGGTAAGGGCGGCGGGAAGGGGGGGGGGGCGCCGCGGTGTCGGCCGCGCCGTGGCACCGGCTGCGCCGCCGGCTCGATCCCTGCGGCTCTCGGGTGGCCACCGAGGCCCCCTCGGATCGCGGGGGCGGCCGCCTCGCCGAGCGCTGCCCGCGGTTCCGGGATTAATTAATTGGGCCGAGCGCCGCCCATGGTTGGGGATTAATTAATTGATTGGGCCGAGCGCTGCCCGCGGTTCCGGGATTAATTAATTGATCGGGCCAAGCGCCGCCCATGGTTCCGGGATTAATTAATTGATTGGGCCGAGCGCTGCCCGCGGTTCCGGGATTAATTAATTGATTGGGCCGAGCGCTGCCCGCGGTTCCGGGATTAATTAATTGGGCCGAGCGCCGCCCATGGTTTGGGGATTAATTAATTGATTGGGCCGAGCGCTGCCCCGCGGTTCCGGAATTGTTGGCCCAAGCATTAATTTTGGCCCGAGCATCGCCCACGGTTCGGGATTAATTAATTGATTGGGCTGAGCACCGCCCCCGGTTTGGGGATTAATTAATTGGGCCGAGCGCCGCCCATGGTTTGGGGATTAATTGATTGATTGGGCCAAGCACCACCTGTGGTTTGGGGATTAATTAATTGATTGGCCCAAGCGCCGCCGCGCTCCCGGGGAACAAAACCCGGTGCCGCCGTAGGCTTCAAACCTCAGCGCGGCGTGGGGGCTGTCACCGCGTCCCCTGGGCCACCGCGTGGCCACTCGGGGGCTGCTCTGGCCGGGGCTGCCTGCCGGTGCTGCCGGGTTCCCGGGCTGCCGGCGTTCCCAGTGCTGCCGGCGTTCCCGGCGCTGCCGGGCGTTCCCGGCGCTGCCGGCGTTCCCGGTGGGGGCGGCCGCTTAAATCCTCTCGGGGAGGCGCCGGGGCCCCCTCCGCTGCCGGGGGGCTCACACACACGCGCGCGTGCGTTCGCCCCGCGCCGGCGCTGCCGAGGAGGAGGAGGAGGAGGGCGGGAGCCGCGCTGTCCGGTGCCGCCGCGCGCTCGCCGGTGACGCCGGGTTTCTCTTTGCAGCAGCAGTGGACGGCAGCTGAGCGAGGTTTTCATCCAGCTGCCCTCCCGCAAGGAGCTGCCCGAGTACTACGAGCTCATCCGCAAGCCCGTCGACTTCAAGAAAATCAAGGTAACGCCGCCGCCATGGCGCCGCCGCCGCCGCCGCGCTCGCCCCACGCCCACCCCACGCCCCGCCGCCATGCTCGGCCTTGGCAGCGACGGCGTCGGACGCCTTGGCAGCGGCTCCGCTGTCGCGTGGCCCCGGCGTCCGGGGAGATCCGGGGCGCACGCATCGACCCCCCCTCCCCCCCCCCCCCCCTCCACCGCGCGCCCCCCCCCCAACCCAAATACCGGAGCCTGAACGACCTGGAGAAGGACGTGATGCTGCTGTGCCAGAACGCCCAGACCTTCAACCTCGAGGGCTCGCTGGTAAGGGCGGCGGCGCGGTGGCGCGGCACCGGCCGCCATGTTGGGCAGGTGGCAGCCCCCCCCCCCCCCCCCTTACGCCATTTTCCCCCCCACCCCCAGATCTACGAGGACTCCATCGTCCTCCAGTCCGTCTTCACCAGCGTGCGGCAGAAAATTGAGAAGGAGGAGGAGAGCGAAGGCGAGGACAGCGAGGAGGAGGAGGAGGGGGAGGAGGAAGGCTCCGAGTCTGAGTGTGAGTACCCTGCCACCGCGGGGGGGGGGGGGGGGGGGGGATTTGGGGGGGGTGGGGGGGGGGGAACCAGGGCCTCCCCCCCTTCCCACATGGCTGGGGGAAGCGCACGCTGCTGCGCCGCTGCTCTGGGGACGGTGGGGACACCGGGGGGGGGGGGGGGCAGCGGGGACATGGGGGGGGGGGGGGGCCGCCCCCTGCCGGGGGTGGGGGCAAAG
The DNA here is from genome assembly GCA_034008185.1 of Gorsachius magnificus. Taxonomy (NCBI): domain Eukaryota; kingdom Metazoa; phylum Chordata; class Aves; order Pelecaniformes; family Ardeidae; genus Gorsachius; species Gorsachius magnificus. Next base: position 1,010,987 of record CM067106.1, on the reverse strand, counting down.
CAGCACGCCGGGTGGGGGGAGCGGGGAGCCCCTGTGGGGTGGCCGTGGGGGGGTGCGGTGGCTGTGGGGGGGTGCGGTGGCAGTGACCCCCGTGTCGTGTCGTGTCCCCCCCCCCGTGTCCCCCGTCCCCCCCCCCAGCTCGCTCGGTGAAGGTGAAGATCAAGCTGGGGCGGAAGGAGAAGGCGCAGGAGCGGCTGAAGGGGGGGCGGCGGCGCAACCCCCGCGCGTCCCGCGCCAAGCCCGTGGTGAGCGACGACGACAGCGAGGAGGAGCAGGAGGGGTGAGGGGCCCCCCCCACTGCTGCCCCCCAACTGCCCCCCCCCCGCTGCCCCCCAGCCTTCTCCCGCTGCCCCCCAGCTCCCCCTGTCCCACAGCCCCCCAACTTCCCTCCCTCTGACCCCCAGCCCTCTCCCACTTCCCTCCTTGCTGCCCCCCAACTGCCCCCCCCCACAGCCCCCCAACTTCCCTCCCCCTCGCTGCCCCCCCCCCACTGCCCCCCAGCCTTCTCCCATGGCCCCCCAACTCCTGCCCCCCAACTCCCCCTGTCCCACAGCCCCCCAACTTCCCTCCCCCGTGGCCCCCCAACTTCCCCCCCTCTGCCCCCCAACTGCCCCCCGCAACTGCCCCCCAACTCCCTTCTGCTGCCCCCCAGCCCCTGCTCTTCCTCTGCCCCCCAAATCCCTTCTTCTGCCCCCCAACCCCTTCTCTGCCCCCCCAAGCCCCCCCCTTCATCCTCGTCTGCCCCCCAACCCTTTTCCTTCCTTCGCCTGCCCCCGACCCCTCCCTCCTGCCCCCCAAATCCCTTTCCTCCTGCTGCCCCCCAACCCCTTCCTTCTGCCCCCCAACTTCTTCTCTTCTTCCTCCTGCACCCCCCCCCACCCTCCAACCCCCCCCTTCCCCCCCCCTCAGCCCTCATCTCTCTCCCCCCCCCCCCCGCAGGATCGCTCCGGCAGTGGCACCGAGGAGGACTGAGCCCCCCCCCCCCGACATTCCACGTCTCCGGCGCCCCCCCCATCGCCCCCTCCCTCCAGCCCCGGTGAATCGACGCCAAACCTCGCCCCTATTTATGCCACCGGCTTCCCCCGCCCCCCCCCGGCGCCCCCAGACCCCCCCCGGCACGCGGCCAAGGCCCGGGGCTGCCCAGGGGGGAGGAAAAACCCCCCAAACCCACCCCCCCCTTTTTTTTTTTCCCCCCCACGGTTTTTCTCGGTGGCGCCGTGGCCTTGCGCCCCCCCCCCCCCCCCCGGGCCCCCCCCCCTGTGCCACGGGTGCGTGGCCCCCCCCCCCCCCCCCAGGGCCCCCCTGTCGCCGTCACTGGATTTTGAGCGGTAATAAAGGAACCCCCGGGACCGGGGCTGCCTCCAGGGGGGTCTCTGCTCGCCGGGGGGGGGGGCTGAGGAGCCCTCTTGGGGTTCATGGGGTGATTTGGGGGGGCACTGGGGGGGTGGGGGGCCGGGGGGGGGGGCTGAGGAGCCCTCTTGGGGTTCATGGGGCAATTTCAGGGGGCCTGGGGGGGGAGCAGAAGAGCCCTTTTGGGGTACATAGAATGATTGGGGGGGGTGCAGGGGCTGAGGAGCCCTTTTGGGGTTCATGGGGGTTTGGGGGGGCCTGGGGCGGGGGGGGCTGAGGAGCCCTTTTGGGGGTCATGGGGTGATTTGGGGGGGCACTGGGGGGGGCTCAAGGAGCCCTTTTGGGGGTCATGGAGCGAATTCGGGGGGCACTGGGGGGCGGGGCGAGGACCCTCCGGTGCCGGTCGGTCCGTCCGTCCTACCCGGGGCCCCGCCCCCCCCGGTGACGCGGGGCCTCACCCCACGCCCGGCCCCGCCCCCCCCGGGCCGCCCCGCCCCCCCCCGGGCCCCGCCGCCCCGCGCCGCCGGGAGCCGCCCCGGGGCCGGGAGGGAGCGGGGCCGGCGGCCCCCGCGCTGCTGCTGCTGCTGCTGCTCGGGGCGATGGCGGCGGCACCGGGCGCGGGTGAGCGGGGGGCGCGGGGAAGCGGGGTGGGGGGGGGGACACACACACGGGGACGGGACCCCGCGCACACGGAGACCCCCACGGGGAGGGGCGGGGGCTGCCCCGGGACCGCGGGGGGGGGCGGGGCGGCCCCCCCAATTGCCAATCGCCGCCTTCGCCCCGCCCCGCCCCGCGGCGGACGCGTTTCCTATTGGTGGCGGAGCGGACTGGCCACCCGGCGGACTCACGCCCCGGTAGCCAATAGGAGCGCGGCGCGCCAGGAGGGCGCGGCATGGCCCCGCCCCCCCCGCAGGAGGGGCCCGATCCCCGGAGGGGCCGCGGGGCGGGGGGGGGACCCCGGGAACGGGCCGGGCCCCCCCGCGAATGGGAGCGGGACCGGGACCGCCCCCCCGGGGGGCCCCGGGACTCCCCCCCGGGCCCAACCCCCCCCCACGGTGGGACCCCCCGGGAGGGGCCCGATCCCCGGGGCGGGCCTGGACCCCTGGGATGGGCCCCCCCCCCCCCCGGGCCGCACCCCCCGGGAAGATCCTGGACACCCCCCCCCCCCGGGAAGGGGCTGGACCCCCAGGAACGCGCCTGGGCCCCCCGGGCCGGACCCCCCCGGGCCAGGCTGGGCCCCCCCCCCCGGCGCCGGGCGGGGGGGGGGGGGCGGGGGTCTGCCGTGGCCTCCCCCAAACCCGGGGTTTTGCCGGAAAAGCCGGGGGGCGCCCCGGGGGCGGGGGGGGGGCTGGGGGGGGGGGGCTGCTGGCGCCCCCCCCGCCCCCCCCCACTGCCGCGTGCCGCGGCGGCACGAGGCCGCGACGGCTCCGACGGACGGCCCAGCCTGCCGTGAGTGCCGCCGTGCGCCGCGCTGTGCTGCGCCGTGTGCCGCCATGCGCCGTGCCGTGTGCCGTGCCATGTGCCGTGCCATGTGCCGTGCCATGTGCCGTGCCATGCGCCGTGCCGTGTGCCGCGCCGTGTGCCTCGCTGTGCCGCGCCGTGTGCCGCGCCATGTGCCATGCCATGTGCCACGCCGTGTGCTGTGTCGGGCCACGCCGTGTGCCATGCTGTGCCGTGCCGGGCCACACCGTGCGCCGTGTGCCATGCTGTGTGCTGCGCTGTGCCATGCCATGTGCCACGCCGTGCCGTGTGCCGCGCCGTGTGCCATCCCCGCGGTGCCATCGCCCCCCCCGCTCCCCCCAGGCTCCCTCTCCTGCTCCCCGAGCGAGTTCAGCTGCGGCGGGCGCCGGAGCCGGTGCGTGCCGGCGTCCTGGCGCTGCGACGGCCACCACGACTGCGAGAACGGCTCCGACGAGCTGGACTGCCGTGAGTGCCGGGGTGGCCTGGGGACGGGGCGGGGGGGGAGGGGGGGCGGAGGGGGGGTGTTGGGTCTGGGGGTGCCCCCCCTGTGCCGCTGACCGTGCCGGGTCCCTGCCGCAGCCCCCCGCGCCTGCGCCGGGGACCAGCTGCGCTGCGGCAGCGGGGCCTGCGTCTCGCGCGCCTTCACCTGTGACGGGGAGTGGGACTGCGAGGACGGGGCGGACGAGGCCGAGTGTCCCCCCCCCGCCACCTGCGGCCCCCACACCTTCCGCGCAACGACTCCAGCTGCATCCCCCGGCTCTGGGCCTGCGACGGGGCCCCAACTGCCCCCGCTCCGACGAGTGGCCCCGCAGCTGCGGCCCCCCCCGCCCCCCCCAGCCCTGCCCCCCCCTCCAGTTCAGCTGCGGCTCCGGCGAATGCATCCACCCGCGCTGGCGCTGCGACGGCACCCCCGACTGCCACGACCGCTCCGACGAGGAGGGATGCGGTGGGTGACCCCCGGGAGGGGGGACGGGGGGGGTCGGGGGGATGGTCCGGCACCATCTGACCCCCGCCCCCCACCTTTTCCCCCCCCACCCCCCCCCCACCCCGCAGTCACCGCCACGTGCCGCCCCGACCAATTCCAGTGCCGGAGCGGGCGCTGCGTGCTGGGG
>CM067106.1:889298-1006564 GCA_034008185.1 Gorsachius magnificus | reverse complement strand
CCGGTTCATCCCCACTCACCGATGCCTCCCAGTTTATCCCAGCTCGCCCAATGCCTCCCGGTTTATCCCCGCTCACTGATGCCTCCCAGTTTATCCCAGCTTGCCGGTGCCTCCCGGTTTATCCCTAGTTCATCCCCTCTTGCCCATGCCTCCCAGTTCATCCCACTCACTGATACCTCCCAGTTTATCCGCTCCAATGCTTCCGTTTATCCCCTTGCCATGCCTCCCGGTTTATCCCCCTCCCGATGCCTCCCAGTTTATCCCAGCTTGCCCATGCCTCCCCGTTTACACAATCCCAAGGCCTGGGGGAGCATCTGGAGACGGGGAATTTGCTGGCTGGGACTGGGCGGCGTGGGCAGGGCACCCTCCAGAGGAGACCCACGCTCCTGCATGCCGGGAGATGGACAAGGCTGCTCCGTCCCAGGCGCCAATTCTCATCCCCAGCCCGGTGAATCCCAGAGCTGACCCCCCCCTCGACCCCCCCAAACCCATCTCTCGCCCCACGTACCTCCTCGTCCTTGTACCAGGACAACGACTCGGCCGTCAGCACAAACCAGTATTCCTTGGAGCCTCCCTTCATGATGCTGATGTTGTTGATGGTCAGCCAGCCCCTGCGGATCACCTGGGGACGGAGGAGCGGTGGGGTGGGGAGGGGAGGGGAGGGGAGGGAGGGGAAGGGAGGGAGGAAGAAGAGGTTTCAGGCATCTGTGGCATCGCCAGGGGGAGTTCCCCAAACGGAGAGCCAGGGGAAGCGCTCCCGAGCCCCAAAGCCCACCGAGTCCCACCGAAAGCCTCAGCCGAAGACCCTCAACCAGGCAGATTCCGAGACCCCCACCTCACGGGTAAGCCAGCAGCACGGAAAGGGGGGGGCACATCTGGAGCGATCCAAGCTCCCAAAACTGGGCAAGGAATGTCTGGAGCCATCCAAGCTCCCAAAACTGGGCAAGGACATCTGGAGCCATCCAAGCTCCAGGAACATCTGGAGCCACCCGAGCTCCCAAAGCTGGGCAAGGAATGTTCGGAGCCATCCCAGCTCCCAACTGGGCGAGGACATCTGGAGCCATCCAAGCTCCCAAAACTGGGCAAGGAACATCTGGAGGCACACAAGCTCCCAAAACTGGGCGAGGAATGTCCAAACTCCCAAAACTGGGCAAGGAACATCTGGAGCCATCCAAGCTCCCAAAACTGGGCAAGGAACATCTGGAGGCACACAAGCTCCCAAAACTGGGCGAGGAATGTCCAGAGCCATCCAAGCTCCCAAAACTGGGCAAGGAAAGCAGCAAGCCCCCGCCCACGGCACGGTCAGCTCCGAACCCAGCTCCCCGTTAGCTCCCCGTCACCACCGGTGCCAGCCCCGGCCCCGGGCAGGAGAGGTGATGGAGAGCAAAAGCTCCGGCGCTCCCACGGGATGAGACAGGCAGGAATTGGGAGTGCGTCTCCCCGGAGCTGCCCGGGGGCGTCACGGTCTCTGCCGAGGGCTCTTTTGGGGTGTCCCGCACAGGGGGTGCTGGTGCCGGTCTGTCCCCAAGGTCAGCACGCAGCGTGGCGGCGCTGGGAGCACCGTAAAAAGCTGAGCTCGGCCTCTCATCCCGGGAATATCAAAGCCGCCGCTGCCGTCACGCCAGCCGCTGGGAAAGGTCGGCACGCTCCCAGTAATGACCAACTTACCCAGTCCAGCAACTACCGGAGCGGCTCTCCCCATCCCTGTTCTGCTCAGGGTCTCCGTGAGCGCGGCCGAGGCGGCCCCCGGCCTCGTTACAACCGAGGAAGGCCGTGTTGCCCACCCAAACCCACGCCCCACCTCCCCCCTGGGCAGCCCCCCCCAGCAGGGCAGCCCCCCGCCCCTGGAGGGCAGGACTAGCCCATCAGGCCGAGCTGGTAGCCCCACGGCTCTCCCTCGCAGCCCCAGGGACGGCGCTGGCATGCAACACGGAGCAGCAGCAGCAGCGGCCGCCGGCCGTCGGGACCGCCGCGCTGTCCGGAGCGGTTCCCTGTCCTAACCCAACCCCGGGAACCAACGGCCGACCCTCATCTCCCTCGCGGCGAGGAAGCTCGCACCACGCCGTGGCCGGATCATCCCACGCCTGCCTCGGCACCGCTGGGAACCGGGGGCGGGGGGGGGGGGGGCGCGGCGGGGGGACCACCCTACGGAGCGTCTCTGCGCCCGGAGCGGCTTCCCCAAAACCAAAACTCTCATGGAACCCCCCTGCCCCGCGGCTGGGCGCACCTCAGCCATGGGGATCCCCACCGGGACCCCTCTGCCGGCTGGCGAGGACGGTGAATTATCACAAACCTCCGCCAGCGCGCGTGCGCGCAGCCACCATCTTTGGGCCGGGCTGCGTCGCAAACGCAGGCGACGCTCTGCCCGCCGGGGGTTCTCCATTGTTTTGGGAGCCGTTGTACGGAGAGGAAGGTCCCCGCTGCTCGGCACGGACCCCCAAGGGCTGCAAGTCCCCCTTCTACCGGGGGGGTCCTCACCCCCCGCCATGGTTTGACCGCGGAGCTGCGACGCCGGCCGCACGGCAGGAGCGCGCTGCGCTCCGCAGATGCCGGGCCGCCCGCAAACGACCCTAGGTCAAAAAGCAGGGGCAGGGGGGGGACACACGGAGGGTCCCCAACACCCGGCTGCTCCTGCTGCGTCGCCCCGGCAGGTTGGGGACTCCCAGAGGGGCCACACCTCCCTGCCTCGCACCCAGCGCCACCGATTGCTGCGGGGGGGCAGCCAGCACCCCCCCCCCGCAGCAGCCGGCCCGGCGGGGGGGCGAGCGGTACCCTGCCGCCGGGTGCTGGGGTGCCCTGCGCCGAGCTCCCGGGGCGGGGGGGGGGCGCGCGGCGGCGCTCGGCCGCCGCCGGGCCGCCCCGTAGCCGGCGGGGGACGAGCGAGACGCGGAGTTTGTGACGGCTCCTGCGGGAACCAGCCCTGAGCAGCCGCGCTCGAGGCCGGGGCGAGGGCTTTAACCTCGGCGCCCGGGATTAATCTTCATAGAAACATAGAATCTTAGAATCTTAGAATCATAGAATCTTAGAAACATAGAATCTTAGAAACATAGAATCTTAGAATGTTAGAAACATAGAATGTTAGAATCTTAGAATCATAGAACCTTAGAATCTTAGAATCATAGAGTCTTAGAATATTAGAATATTAGAATAATAAATATTAGAATAATAGAATCTTAGAATCTTAGAATCATAGAATCTTAGAATCATAGAATCTTAGAATCTTAGAATAATAGAATCTTAGAATCATAGAATCAAAGAATCTTAGAATTATAGAATCTTAGAATCTTAGAAACATAGAATCTTAGAATCATAGAATCATAGAATCTTAGAATCATAGAATCTTAGAATGTTTTGGGTTGGAAGGGACCCCTAGGGATCATCCAGTCCAACCCCCATTAAGCACCAAGGCTTTTCAGGGCTCGGGCCGCCCTCGTTTGGGGACTGCTCAGGTGGCCGCCGGCATCAAAGCCGCCACAAAATCCCCGGTGTTAGGCAGAGACGAAGCTCGGCGGGCGCGGGCGGCTGGAGCTAAAGCGTAACTCGTACGGATTTTTCTGGCGAGGGGAAGGACGGAGCCCTGAGGCGAAGACGGCGGAGGCTGTCACGGCAAAGGTTTTGCCTTCTGATGCGCTCTGGCAGGTTTGGGACCCCCAATTCGCATTTAAAAAATGAAAATCTCTGAATTTGAGCCCAGTCTGGTTTTAAAGGAACAGAGAAGCGGGGGGGCGGGGACGGAGCGGTTGAGAGGATCGGGGACAAGGAAAGGGCAGAGGGAAAGGGTTTGGCGGCAAATTGTGAGGAAGGGGGATGCTGCCCCCCGTAGGGCGCGGGGATGGAGAGAGGGTGCGGGAAGCGCCGGGGAGCTGGGGAGTTAGAGAGAAGCCGAGATTTGGTCTCTTTGGTTAAAAGCGGGGGGGCACCCTGCAGGGCCAGAGGCACCCCAGCAGGACCCAGGACGCCTCCTCCATCCCCAAATAGAGGTGGAGGAGGAGGAGGAGGAGAGGAAGGCTGAGGCACAGCGCCTGGCAGAGAGCAGCGGAGAGCCCAGAAGAAAGTTCCTTTAAAACCGACTGATTTGGTGCGGGCACCGATGGTCACGGGGCTCACAAGCTGGGCAAGCGTCCCCCCCATGGGGGGGGCGGGGGGGGGCAGGGGGATTTCCAGAGCCCTGCCCCGCTCTGCAGCGCCTCCGATCCGATCCTTCCTGGTCAGATCTCCGCCTTCCCATCACCCAGCACGATCACGAACGCGCAGCCAGCGATGGGAGAGCGGCCCTGCCAGAAATCATCACGAGGGGGGGGCAACAGACGGGCCCTTGGGGGGCTTCCTTTGGGGTTGGGGTGGGGTTTTTTTGGAGCAACCTCTGGACAGCGCTAAAAGAAAATGGAAGCGTCTGGAGAGTCGGAAGAGAGCGGAGCAGAAGGTCCTGACTTCCTCGCCGCCGCGTCCCTCCGGCCGCCGTCCTTTTCACCGTAGCCGGGCTGGGGCAGCAGCCTCATGAAAAAAGTTTTTGAGCTAAGAAAGCATCGAGCACCTGAGCTGCCGCTGCTTTTTCCCCGGGACCGCGGGGCTGATCAGAGGCAACGACAGCGGCGGCGGGGAACGTCGACACCAACCTTCCTGCAGGAGCCAAATTATTCCCCCGGCTCCCTTCCCTGGGGAGGCAGAGGCTGCCCCCGAGGGACCAAGGCAATGCCCGAGCCGGTCCCCGAGGCTGTAAAGCCCAAATTGGGGGGGTTTGGAGATTCCTTCCCTCTCAGACACTTCCATTTTCTCGGACCGCCGGAGCGATGCTCGGCTCCAAGCCCGGAGCGGCGGGGTCAGGACCACCCAACTCCATCCCACCGCCCCCAGCGGGGATCGCTCGGCCGCAGGCGGGGGAAAGGCTTTTCCGTTCGGAGGGAACGCTGCCCTCCGCGCCCCCAGAAGTGAGTACGCTTGAGGAAAACCCCTCTGCTGGCTGAAAAAGGGGGCTCGGGGCGGGGGGGGGCCTGACAGTCACCCAGAATTTGCCTCCGCCAGCGGCTAACGGCTGGGAGCCGAGGCACCTCGGAAGAGGGGGGGGGGCCTCTTGCTGGATTTCCATGCCAGCCGTGCAGCGTGCCGCCGGCACCGGTAAATCTGCTGGTGTCTGGTGCAAGGTGGGGACCCCACCTCGAGCCCAAAAAAAAGGCCGCCTGGGGGTGGTGAGGCCCCCCCCCCCCCCCCAGCCTCACGGGGGGCAAATTTCCTCCCCCAAAATGTGGGCAGCGGGACTCCCCGGCCTAAAGCCCAGCTTCTGTCCAGCCCCCTGCCACCACCCGATGAGAACCACATCCCACCGCGCCGGCAGGCAGCGCTGCGCTAAACCCCAATGATTTTCGGCTTCCCAGAAAAACCAGTACTCCCCCTGAATCCCAGTATCCAGCTCTCCTGTTCCCAGAGAGCACGGGCAGATGCCAGGCAGCGCCGGCAGCCCGATGGCCGTGGCACGGGCAGGGATCAGCTCCGAGCCCTTTTTTTAGGGTTTTTTCAGCTTTGGGAAGAGCCTGGGCATGGGGATGAAGGGGACAGACGGAATTTCCGTCTCTGGGCTAAGCCCACGGAGCCCGGTTGTTCCCCTCGGGGAATCCCGCCCGTCCTCTGCCATCAGCGTACTCAATTCCGGGGAGCGAAAGGCGTCGTTTTAGGTGTGAAAAGGTCTTTTCTGGCAGGGCCGCGTCCATCCCCGGCTGTCGTCTACCAGCGCTGTCACGCTCTGCGGGTACTTACCAGTATCTCACCCTTTAGGTGTGCAAAATTAAGGGGGGGGTGGGGGGAAAAAAAAGCAGGACAAGGAGACAGAACAGTGAAGAAAAAACAAAGTGATGGAAGGGAGAGGAGAGCAGGAAGCACAAAAATGGTAGGAAAAAGCAGAAAAACAGCAAAAGAGAAACAGTTACATGCTATTAATTATAACTTCACAGCGTTAATATTTCATCACATCCTTTCCAAAGAGGCAACGTCTGCGTTAGGTTCTGCGGGACCGAACGCCATGCAAGGGGGCACTCCCGCGGAGCAAACGCTCCCGCTCCGTGAGCTCTGTCTTTCCCATCTCCAACCCCAGCGTGGAATATCCCTCGTAAGGATTTGGTGGATCAACTCGAATCTCCCACGACAATGCTCCTGCTCCATGAGCTCCATCTTTCCCATCTCTACCCCAGCGTGGAATATCCCTCAAGATTTGGTGGATCAACTCGAATCCTGCTCTTAGCCCAGCTCCCACAGAGCAAGTGCTCCTGCTCCATGAGCTCCATCTTTCCCATCTCTGACCCCAGCGTGGAATATCCCTCGTAAGGATTTGGTGGATCAACTCGAATCCTGCTCTTAGCCCAGCTCCGACGGAGCAAACATTCCCATTCTGTGAGCTCCATCTTTCCCATCTCCAACCCCAGCGTGGAATATCCCTCGTAAGGATTTGGTGGATCAACTCGAATCCTGCTCTTAGCCCAGCTCCCACGGAGCAAACGCTCCCACTCTGTGAGCTCCATCTTTCCCATCTCCAATCCCAGCGTGGATGGAATATCCCTCAAAATTTGGTGGTTAACTCAATCCTGCTCTTAGCCCAGCTCCCGAGCAAACCCCCCCCTGAGCTCCATCTTTCCCACCCCAGTGTTCCAATATCCCTTGGGGAAGGAGCTTGTGGATCAACTCGAATCCCGACTGCAGAGCTGCTCTGCCGGAGCGGGATCCCGGAGAGCTCCCTCCGCCCCGCGCGACGAGGGAGGACCGGGGGAGCCGGCGGCCATACCTGGTTCGGGATGGCTCTTTTCTTGTTGGTCTGGGTATTCCTTTGCTGCGCGCTGGAAGGGGAGGAAGAGCAGCTTTAGGGAAGGCAAAGCAAAGCCGACGAGCGCCCAGAGCCCACGCGGCCACGACGCGCTTCCCACCCGGCATGCCCGAAGGAAGAGCCGAGTCCAAAGGGGAAGCCCGATGTGAAATTCAACCGAGACCACCCAGACTCGGCGCTGCCAGCACCTTGCGATCAGAGGAGCCCCCTTCCAGAGTTTTTGGCCCAGGGCTGAATGTACAGGGGACAGAGGGAGGGGGGGCCGGGGCTTTCCGACCCGGACAGCTTTATCTCCTTCTGTATCTCCGGGCTTCCCTGGTCCAGAGGGGCAAGGTTATAACTCGCAGGAGAGGAAAGACCAAGCAGATCAGCAGCGGTTGCCGATTCGAAAGGGATTTCTGTCCGCGCACCCAGCCGAGCCGCTGCACCCCTGCCACCGCAAGGCCGATAACCAGAAGAATTCGACTCCAGAAACACCTGCGGGCTCCTAGTTCCCCCCCCCGGGTTGGAAGAGAGCGTACCTGCACCAGAGGGAAAGCTACCTGTCTCTCCTGAGCAACCCCAGGGACGAGGGGTGAGGTGCGGGACGTGACCGTTAAGTCAGGAGCAGGAACAAAATCCATGAAAACAGTTAGAACAACGCCGGGACGCCCCGCGGGGCAGCAGTTTACAAGCACAAACGGGGTCCTCTCCCTGGGGAAGGCAACCGTGGGGCCGCACCGACAGCGGCCACCGGCCCTCCGAACCAGGCTGTCCCTGCCCTGCCGCCTGGGGGAATTTGGGAGATGGCTGTCTGCCTGCCCCGGTCCCCACGGTTCCCCCCTAAGCCCCTCAGGACATGAAGGGGAGCCGGGTCCCCACGGTTCCTCCTGGGTCCCCATGGTTCCCCCCTAAGCCCTTGGGACACAAAGGGGAGCCGGGTCCCCATGGTTCCTCCCAGGTCCCCATGGTTCCCCCCTAAGCCCTTGGGACACGAAGGGGAGCCGGGTCCCCACGGTTCCTCCCAGGCCCCCACGGTTCCTCCTGGATCCCCACGGTTCCCCCCTAAGCCCCTCAGGACATAAAGGGGAGCCGGGTCCCCACAGTTCCTCCTGGGTCCCCATGGTTCCCCCCTAAGCCCTTGGGACACAAAGGGGAGCCGGGTCCCCACGGTTCCTCCCAGGTCCCCATGGTTCCTCCCTAAGCCCCTCGGGACACAAAGGGGAGCCGGGTCCCCACGGTTCCTCCCTAAGCCCCTCGGGACATAAAGGGGAGCCGGGTCCCCACAGTTCCTACCAGGTCCCCACGGTTCCTCCTGGGTCCCCACGGTTCCTCCCTAAGCCCCTCGGGACATGAAGGGGAGCCGGGTCCCCACGGTTCCTCCCGGGTCCCCATGGTTCCTCCCTGGTCCCCACAGTTCCCCCCTAAGCCCCTCGGGTCACGAAGGCGAGCCCGGTGCCCAGGCTGATCCAGTCCAAGCGTCCCGGACGGGAGCGGGAAGCTCCCCCGTGGCTGAGCTCCCCTGCAAGCGCGAATCCAAAGCGGAGCTCGGAGGAGAAGCCTCTCCGGCGCCCACGGCAGCTCCCTCCGGGCTGCGGGGAGGGGGAAGGCGCAAGCGGGGCTGCCCCGGCCGCGCTTTTGGGAGCGGGTACCCACCCTGTCGCCACGTGCTGCTCAGTGTAACAGCTGGGGAGTGGGAGCGATTCAGAGGAGTCCGGAGGAAAGAGTGAGGTGATGGTTCAAAGGAAAAACAGGAGAGATTAGGAGAAGAGGAAGGAACTGTGAATGAAGGTGAAAAGCAGAGACATAAAAAAAAAAAAAAAAAAGGGGAGGGGAGGAAAGAAAAGAGGAAGACCGTGAATGTAAAGAGGAGGAGGTGGCGTGGGCTCCGGCCGGCGAAGACGGCGACACGCTGCGGGCAGAGCCGCTCGCCTCCGCTCCTTCTGCGCAGGGGGACCCCCGGGCTGCAGCTCTGGGCGCTTCCCAAAAGCCATCGCCCGGTTTGGGGCTGCGCCGGTGGAGAACGCTCAGCCGAACGCCGGGGGGAGGCACGGAGGAGAGCCCCCCGCCTGGTGCCGGGTCCTGGCCTGGCCTGCCCGGGCAGAGGGTTACGAGGGACGAGCTCCAAGGACGGGGAGAGATTCCTGCTCCGGCCCGACAGCTCCGCCGGCACCGGCCGAGTCCTTTCACCTTCCCTTAGCACGCCCGGGGCAGGGATAATTCCCCCTGGAGGGCAGCGAGAGCCTTAATTCCCCGGATTCATGGTAAGCAGGCACTAAGCAGTTCGTCTGCGCCAGCTTTTCACGCTCTCCGCCCTAATGAGCAGCATTAACGAACCCCGCTTTGGAGCCCGAGGAATGATGTGGGGCAGCTCAGATCAAACCCTGGCCAGGGGGCAAGCAGAGAAGCGCAGCTCCCGTATCCCAAATCTGAGAGAACTCGGGGGCAAAAGGGGCCGAGATGGCTTTGGTGAATGACGTCGGGAGGCTCCTCCACCGCTTTTCATAGAATCCCTTTGGTTGGAAAAGACCTTTAAGATCATCGAGTCCAACCTTTAACCTGCCATCCCACCACTAAACCCTGTCCCTCAGCACCTCATCTCCCCTTCTTTTAAATCCCTCCAGGAATTTTTCCCGCCGGTGACCCCGCAAGGGTTAATGTAACCCAGGCGCCTCCTCCCCAAACGGGGGGCAGGACCCCCAACCTGGTTTAAGGACCCATCCCACCGGAGAACGACTCACTTGGCAAATCCGATGAAGTCTTCGTGGTTGGTGTTGATGTACGAGAGCTCGATGTCGATCAGCAGGAGAATCTGGAAGGAAGTTTGGGCGTTAGGAAGCCCCCGGAGAGGGCTGGACACCCCCCACCGCTCGGTCGGAGCTGCCACCGAGCCCCGGGGTTGGGGTTGGGCTTGGGGGGGGGACACGGGTGCCCATGTAGGAGATGCCAGAGCCGGCGTCCGTACCGCTGCCACGAGAGGGAGCTTTGGGATCACGCGTGGGGAGACGCCGGTGGCCCGGGGCACGGCCGGGGTTTGCTTTAACCCCCCACCCACCCACCCACCCACCCAGCCGCTCAAAGCACGGCGTGAGCTCACCTGGTCCTTGGTTTTGCCTTCCCGCTCCCGGATGTGAGTGGTAACGATCCTCTCCGTCTCCTCTCGTAACCTGGGGTAGGAACCAAGCTGAAAAGAAAGGGAGAAGGCCGGGGAAAAAAAAAACGGCTGCTGATGGGACCGTGGCAGCCTCCGGCGCTCGGCCAGCGACAGGAGAGGCTGAGGAAGGGGAGGGGGGCGGGGTTGGTTTGGGGACTGAGCCCCAGTTCTGCCAGGAGGACACAACTGGGGCTGGGGGGGGTGGCAGAAGCGACAGGTTCGATTCTCTTCACCAGACCTGGCAAGAGGAGCAGCATCCCCTTCCCGGAGGCCTTGGAAGCTCCAGCTCAACGCGCCCAATCCGGATTTCATTTTAATTTTGGTTTTAATTCCCGCCCTCGGCCCCCGCGGCTGGGGGCTTCCACGGCACGAAGCGTGCGTGCCCTACGGCCAAGCGAGGCGGAGGGGGGGGGTCTCAGCAACGTGAGGAGCGTTCGCAGCCTTCGCTGGGTTTGGGGGGGGGGGGGGGGGGGCGAGCAAACATCTGTGCAATACATCTCGGCAGGACCCGTGCCGCAGAGCCAAGGTTACGTCTATGTTTACCGGCTTCCGAGACGCGTTGGGGTGTCAGGATGGGCCCCCCCCCCCCCCCAAATTAATGATAAATGTTTGTGGCTGAGCTCACTGTGGTCGGCTGGGTCCTGGAGCAAATATATTCCAGATGTTGAGATAGGGTGAGGAGGGGGATGGGGGGGGCGAGTGACGAGCCGTTACCTTTTGGGCGCACTTTTTAATGACCGTGGCCAGCTCTGAGACCACCAGGTCAACGCACTTCAGGCTGGGCTCTTTGAGCTTTACAATCTGTTTTTTCACGATGGCTTCAAAGGCCATGTCGGGTGTGAAGAGCCCCGTCCTGCGGCATGCAGAGAGCGGAACAGCGAGGGGAGCGCGGGGTGGGATGGGGCGGGGTGGGGAGATAGCAACAAGGACAGAAAAGAAAAGAAAAACGAGATTTAATATTATTTTTTTCTTAAATTAAGGTTAGTAACGTGCAAAGGAAAAAAGCCGCAGCGCCGGCCTGAGAAATTCCTTCGGGTCCTTGGGGTGAGGGGTCCCCTCTCGCGGGCAGGCTCAGCCCCAGACCCCGACCCCCCGCTGCGGTTTTGGGGGCTGTTTCATTGCTCAGAGGGTGCCTCGCCTCCGAAAAACCCTGGCGAGGCTCCTGGCTTCTCTCTAGGCTGGATTACTCAGACCCAGCTCTAAGAAAAACCCCGAATCTCAACTCATCTTTGGGGCAAGAGCCTCCCTGGCTACCGGGGAGGGAAGGAATTTCGTCGGGAAGCGCTGGCTTTTTCACGTTACCCAGGTCGCAGTCAACCACGCTGGAAAGGAGAGGGAGCGGAGACCTCCCGGCCCGCGGGAGGAGCAAACCCCCCCCCGGGAGGAGCAAACCCCCCCCCCCCAGGTCCGATCGCCTACAGAACCAGGTCAGCATTTAAACTGCTCCACACGAGCACTCTGGGGGGCAAAACGCCCCGGAGACGTTCACCTTCTCGCCTGCCACGTAGCTGAATTTATTCGGTTTTTAATTGTTTTTTTAAACAATATCAGCGTTGGAAGGAGGAGCCGGGTTTTTCCTGCCCTCTTCTCAGTTTAAGGCATTTGGTGCTACCAGAATGAGGTTAAAAAGCCCCAAAGTCACACCCAGAAGGTGGTTATTAACGACGGGGATGGCTCGTTTACCAGGGCTTCCGGGTAATTAACGCTTCCAGCGGAAAAAAGACAACTGGGGGGGGGGGGGGGGGCGGGCGGACACTTTTTGACCTGTGAACGTGCTCGTTACCGAGCAGCTCATTAATCGCAGCCGTCGAACTGCGGGATTTACAGGCTGGACCGGCCGTCCCCGGCTTTTGTTTCCACGTTCCAGGGATTCCCAGAGTGCAGCGAAGCAGCAGTTTAAATCACAGCTCGAGGAAAGACGTGCCAAGAGAGGCAGCGGGATCCGAGAGCAGCCTGCCCGCCTGCCTGGCTCCTACCGGGAACGCGGCCGGGCTGTCCCCGGGAGGGTGACAGGCGCCGGGAGCCAAGCACCTCCCAAAAATCCCATCCCCTGTCCATCGGGATGGCCGGGAGGCTCCCTGCCCGCAGCCGGAGCGCTGGGTGATCCGTCCTTGGCATCCGAGGACCGGCCGATCCCCTCAGCCGAAGGCAACGGGTTCGCAGGCAGGAGCCAAAGCTCAGAAATATCCAATTGGCTTTGAGGGCTCCCGGCTTTTCTTATTTTTAATTTTGATTTCGGAGGGGGAACCAGGCAAGGCAGGCAGGTTAAAGCATCGCTCCTGCTTCCCCCATCCCGCTGGCAGGAAGGGGCTGGATTGCCTCCAGCCGGTTCGATACCTTACTGGTACACTGTCTAACTGTATTGATTAACTCCTGAATAACGAGGTCGACACACTTCAGACAAGGCTCTTTCAGCTTCACCACCTGCTTTTTCACAATGGCCTCGAATGCCAAGTCTGGGGTGAAGAGCCCCGTCCTACCGGCGTCCGCAGGCGGGGGCGGGAGGGCAGAGACGTGGCAGAGGGAAAAAAAAAAAAAAAAAAAAAAAACAAAAAAAACAAAAAAATACAAAATGGATGGTGAGGTTTGGAGGCGATGGGCTGCGTCCTGGAGAGCAATTCCCTCCCCAGCGCCGTCAGCCGGGGCGGCTCCAGTCCTGGATCCACGGCACGGCTGAACCCCGCTCTTCCCCCCGCTGCTGGGGCTGCCACGAGCCCTCAGAGGGGACAGGGGGTGCCGGCACCCCCCAACCCCTCCAGCACCTCGAAATAGCGCCCCGCTCCCCCCACGAATGGGAGCGAGAGCGCCCGGGTGCATCGGCACGGCAAGGGAATGGGCATTAACCTTTTTGGTGGCGTTTTGGGGAAAGGGATGCCCCCCCCAGCAGGCCAAGGGGCTCCGGGGGGGGAGCGTCAGAGCAAAGAGAAGAAACTCTGCGCTTCTCTCCCTGCCCATCAGAGCACGAGGCCGACGGAGAGCGCGCCCGCAGAGGAGTCGCGTTTAACGCCGTGCCGCTCTGGGGGCCCCGATTCCCCCCGACGGGTCCGTGCTGGGTGGGCTGAGCAGAGCCCGGGTGACAGCGAGGAGGCAACGCGTCCCCTGTGGCCCCGACCTGGGGCCCGCTCCGAGCCAGAAGGTTTAACTCACGTCCCCCACCTTTCTCTTGTGGGGAGGGGGGGTGGTGTCACTTCTTCCCCTGCTTACAGGAGTGGAAGAGGGACGATAAAGGTTATTTCAGCGGCTGAACCCAAGGCAGAAGGGGACATTTTTCAGCTCAGCGCCTGCGTTGCAGCCTCTGCAAGCCCGACTCTGCCAACCGAGGCCGCTCGCTGTGCCGGAGGGACGCACGGGGTGGCCACGTTACCCCTTTAGCTCCCTCGACAAGGAAAGGAACGTCCGCTTTCAGCAAGCGCCGGCCTCCACGCCACACCGGACCACGAGCCGACAGCCACGGGGATCGGCTCTCCCTCGGCAGGAACGCTCCGGCGCCGCGGGACCGGGCTTACTGATCGGCTCTAGGGAGGACAGGCTCCGCGACCGCGCCGCTCCGATACTTGCCTCACACCGTGGATGTTTTTAATCGCGTAGCTTATTTCTCGCCTCAAGTCCTTCTCGTCAAACTCCATCTGAATGGGGGGGGAAGGATTTTACAATGAGCCAATCCCGGGATCGTTTGGGTTGGCAAAGCCCTTTCAGCTCCCCCAGCCCAGCCGTCCCCCTACCTCTGCCATCCCACCCCCAAACCCCGGCCCTCAGCACTGCCTCTGCCCGGCTGTTAAATCCCCCCCGGGCTGGGGACTCGCCCCCTTCCCTGGGCAGCCCCTTCCAGCCCCTGACAGCCCTTTGGGGAAGGAATTGTTCCCCAGGGCCAACCTCCCCCTGCCCTGGCACAACTGGAGGCCCTTGCCCCTCGTCCCCGCCCCTGGCACCGGGCCCCCCCCCCCCCAGCCGCTCCCCAGCAGCCTGGGGCTCCAGACCCCTCCCCAGCTCCGCTGCCCTTCTCTGGACACGCTCCAGCCCCCCCAGGGCCTTCGGGGAGGGGGGGGCCCAACCCTGACCCCAGCAGTCGAGGGGCGGCCCCCCCAGTGCCCAGCACAGGGGCACGGTCCCTGCCCTGCTCCTGCTGGCCACACCACTCCTGATACAAGCCAGGATGCCCTTGGCCACCTGTGCCCGGCCACCAACCAGATTTAACTCCCCAGTTCACCACAACTCTCGGGGCTCGGCCCCCCAGCCGGTTTTTCGCCCAGCGCAGAGCACGCCCTCCTTTCTGCTAACCCCCCCCCCGGGGTTTGACATCCTTCTCCCTGCCTTGCGACTTCCCCGTTGCGAGCCCGGCGCCGAGGCCAGAGTTTGGGCGTGAGCCACCCAGAAACAACCACCCGCTGCGTCTACCAAAACACACCACCAGCTCCAATAAAACAACCCCTCCTTCTGTATACACCTCCCAGAGCCGGGAGGGGAAAGGCTGAGGGATGGCCGGGACTGCGGCTCCCCACGGATATCACAGCCAGGCGAGGGGGAGCTCAGCCCATCCCAACCACGTGCCGCTTTCTGCGGGAACGGGGCGCGATCGACGCGCTGCCCGGGCCAGCTTTACCTTCACTAGCTCAAAAGGAAACCTCTCGTGGAAAATGCGATTGATTCTGGCACCCCCGGAGAGTTCGAGGGTGTCCACCTGGTCTCCTGAACCTTCGATTCGCTTCTCGAAGTCCACGCCGAACTGCTGGACCATTCTGCGGAGAATTAAACGGCCGCCAGGTGAGTACAACGGACGGACGGACGCCCAGACCGACGCCTGCAGCCAGCACCATCCCACCAGCCCCCACGAGGCAGGGGCTGTGTTTGAGGCCTCCCAACACCCTCCGCTGGAGCGGCAGGAAGCAAAAATCTCCCTTTTGCTGTAGCCCGAAGAGCACGCGGGCGCACCAAGGAGGGACACGGGGTCGTCCTTTCCAACCCCGAGAGCCAGGGGTTCGCTTGGGGACAGGCCGGTGGCCGTCACCGCGGAGCTCGGCCAGCCCGAGGCGCCGAATCGTGCCTGCAGGGATGCTCAGCGGGCATTCCCGGGAAAGGCTTTCCTTGCCAGGCCAGCGCCGGAGGACACGGAATCGCTCCTCGGTGCCAACTGAGCACCGCTGGGAGGCGGCAGGGCCATCCGCCAGCGCCGCTCGCTCCCAACGACGGGGCTAATTCCGGGCTTTTCCTTGGAAGGAGCCACCGGTGGAGATAAGCGAGCCTCGCACGATGAGCGGAGCGAGTTTATTTCTCTGCCAGCAATGTTTCTGGCTGGGAGAAGCCAAAATCTCCGCCGCCAGGAGAGGCGCGGGGACCGCAGCAGGGAGCGAGAGGAACCTACTGTAACAGAGCTTTGGTTTTGCGCGTGGGGTCGTCGGGGCGGAAGTTCTTGTACTCCTCAACCTCCTTCTCCAGGGAGAGCAGCTGGCTCTGAAGCTTGCTGCGCAGCGAAGGCAGCGTCTCCCGAATGTGGTTGGTCAGTTGCTGGAAAAAAAAATCGCGATGAGCGCGACAAGCCCTCCTCTGCGCCCGGCCGGCCCGCTGCAGCATCCCCTTTTCCACCCGAGACAAAGGGCTCAAGCACCGCGGGAAGAATCATAGAATCCCTTTGGTTGGAAAAGACCTTTAAGATCATCGAGTCCAACCTTTAACCCAACCCTGCCATCCCACCACTAAACCCTGTCCCTCAGCACCTCATCTCCCCTTCTTCTAAATCCCTCCAGGGATGGGGACTCCACCACCTCCCTGGGCAGCTCATTCCAGAGCCTGGCAACCCCTTCCGTGAAGAAATTTTTCCTAATGTCCAACCTAAACCTGCCCTAGCGCAGCTTCAAACCATTCCCCCTCATCCTATCGTCTGTTACCAGGGAGAAGAGGCCGACCCCCCCCCCGGGAAGAGTTGGGAAGGGAAGCCAAGCCCTACCTGGTTAAGGACCTTCTGTAAATGCGGGGTGCCCATCCGGTCGGCCATGTGCCGGTACGCCGGGTGAGAAAGGAAGAATTTCCGCTCGGCTGCCAGCGCTGCCCTGATGTCCTTCTTACCATCGATGTCCTTCTGGCTTCGGTTAACGACGCCGATGTAGCCTGCAAGAGGACACGCCGGCTCTGGCTACGGGACAGACCCAGCCGAAAGGCATCCGAGCTGCCCTCCGACTCGTTTTGAAACGCCGCTCTCCCCGCAGGAGAGACAGAGACCATTTGGATGGGGAGGATGTGGGGTGACGCAAAGCCTTCGTGGTCCATTTTACCTCTTCGTAAAGGAAGCAGCTTGTTCTCCAGCACATCTCTGGCATCCGTGCCTTCATCCATCAGATCCAGCTTGGTGATGACCCCGATCGTCCGCAAGCCTGAAGCAGCCGCACAAACGAGCCATCGATTAATCCCGTTTCACAGCACACGGACACGCCAACCAGGAGCGGAACCGCTGGCCCTTCCTCAACCCTCAGCGGACGGAGGGTCCTCCACGAGAGGAGGAGGAGGAGGAGAAGGAGAGGGGATAAGGAGACCCTCTGCTACCAAAATGGGGGGACTGATTGCTGAGAGTCGGCCGCAACAGCCGCTGAAGGCTTTAGAGCTGCGTTCCCGGGCTGGAGCAGCGGCACGGGCAGGGACAGACGGGAGGACGCGTCTATCTTACCTTGAGGATCAACTTCTTTTGCCATCTTGAGCGCGTCCGAGTTGGCCAGATCCATGTTCGCCGGCGTGACGGCGAGGATCAAGCTGCTCTCCCTGCTGATGAACTGCAGGATCATGTCTTTGATCTGGTACTCGATGTCCTGCGGCTGGTCCCCCACCGGCACCTTGGTGATACCCGGGAGGTCGATCAGGGTCAGGTTCAACACTGAAAGGACAAGAGACCACCCACGTTCGGGGTCAAGGGCCTGGCGCTGGGAGCTCTCCGTCTCGCAGCTGGATCTTTTTGGATCTGCTGACAGATCCACCCCTCCCGCAAGCCTTCAAATCCCCTCATGAGGAACCTGATGAGGTTCCACCAGGGCCAAGTGTTGGGTGCTGCCCCTGGGGAGGTTGGACCCCAGGCACCAGCCAGGCGGCCACAAGGTGGCCACGAGCCAGCAGGGTGCCCTGGTGGCCAAGAAGGCCAAGGGCGTCCTGGGGCGCAGCAAGAGGAGCGTGGCCAGCAGGGCGAGGGAGGTTCTCCTCCCCCTCTGCTCTGCCCTGGGGAGACCCCACCTGGAGCTCTGCGCCCAGTTCTGGGCTCCCCAGTTAAAGAGAGATGAGGAACTCCTAGAAAGAGCCCAGAGGAGGGCAACCAAGGTGATGGGGGGCCTGGGGCATCTCCCCTAGGAGGAAAGGCTGAGGGAGCTGGGCTTGTTCAGCCTGGAGCAGAGCAGGCTGAGAGGGGATCTCATCACCACCTACAAAGATCTCCAGGGTGGGGGGCACGGGGACGCAGCCAGACTCTTCCCAGGGGTGCCCAGCGCCAGGCAAGGGGCCATGGGCACAACCTGAAGCAGAAGAGGTTCCAGTGAACGGGAGGAAGAACTTCTTGCCTGGGAGGGTGCCCGAGCCCTGGCCCAGGCTGCCCAGGGGGGCTGTGGAGTCTCCTTCTCTGGAGATCTTCACCCCCCGCCTGGACGCTGTCCTGTGCCCCCTGCTCTGGGTGAGCCTGCTTGGGTGGGGGGGTGGCACTGGGTGAGCTCCGAGGGCCCTGCCAGCCACTCCCAGGCTGGGATTCTGTGTGATTCTGTGACGGGCTACGGCTGTATTCGCTGCAGGGGTGGCCCCGGCAGCCCCCATCCACCCCCTGGCCGGTGTCAGATCCGCCGGACACACGTAGCAGCCAGTGTTGGCTTTCAGGCCGCAGGCTGAGCTAAATCCCACAGCCACGGCGCACGCAGACGCCGGCTTTTCTTCTTCCAGGGTGTTTTAACTAACGGAAGCCCGGGGCAGAGGAGCAGCTCGCTCACCGTGCGGCGAATAGACGCGGAGGTTGATGGGGACGGGAGAGATGCCTTTGTTCGTTCCCGTCACCCTGTCGGTTTCCGCTTCGATCTCCTGCCGCACCTCGTCGAAATCTGTGAACTTTTTGGATTTACAGTGCAAAAACTCAGCATATTCTGGAAAAGAGAAAAAAATCAAAATGAAAAAAAGGAGAAAAAAAGACACCTTGGTTCCCTGGAGCCCGGCGCAAGGACGCACACCGAGGTTCGACTGGGTTAGAGGCGTTTCTACACCGCAAAGCAGAACCGGCCGCGCGCTCCGGTGCGACACGGAGCAGCCGGGCAGGACGGGTGCCCCCCGAGAGGCACCGAGGGACCTGCCCGGGGATTAACCTGGTTCTCTTCATCCTCCCGACTGGCAGCAGCCCCAGATAAACTTGGCCTCGCCGCTTCCCCTGGCTGAGGAGGAAGGACGGGGAGGACGGCAGCCAGCCGGCTCAGGCGGAGCGCGCTGACACCCTGCCTGCTGCCTCTGCGCTGGCAGCAGCTGCTTTGATGTGGACTTGGGAGTTACGTTTCCCTTTGCCAAAAAAGAAACTGCCCTTGGGTGAGATGCTGGCAGGCGGCCGACGCTGGCTCCGGCTAGCGAACCTCAACATCAGAATGGCCGTGTTTGTTTTCACCCGGGGTCTGTTTGCCTTTCAGTCCCCGCCGATTGCCTTCCAATGTTTTATTGCCTAGACTCCCCGAAGAAAGCTCCGAGTCTTTGGCTGCCAAAATGCGCCTGGGAGGCAGGGCAGCAAACCCCCCCCCCCCACCTCCCCGCCTCCTCGTGCCGGCAAAAGGGCTGCGGCGGGGAGGCACGCCGGTGCCGGAGACCCGGGATATCACCTTCGCACCGTCCGGCAAGGAAAGGGCCGGCAGCGCTTTCCCGGCTCCGGCAGCTCCTTGCCAAGAAGGAACCGCAGCTTCCCTCCACCTGCGCCGCCAGCGCTCTCGTATTTACGCATTCGCTCTCCGGATTTATCGCTCCACTTCACTCTGCCCCCACAGCCAACAACCCCCGCCGAAGGGCCTCGACTCTGCCCCCGGAGATTCCGTCCCCCCGCTCCGAGCCCAAGGAACCCGCGCCAGGAGGCAAACATTAACCCGGCCCCGGCTCCTCCGCGGGGAAGGCGCCCGGGAACAGAGACGAGCCGCTTTTTTCTGGGCCTCTGCGCCGTCACCTCCGGGTACCTGAGATTTTCTGAAAGGGTTTTGCAATGTGTTCGGGCGGGAGAAGCTTCGAGGGGAACGGGGAAGCTGAGCCAAGGGGGAAGAGGGACAGAATCCCAGAATCCCAGCCTGGGAGTGGTTGGCAGGGCCCTCGGAGCTCACCCAGTGCCACCCCCCCGCCCAAGCAGGCTCAGCCAGAGCAGGGGGCACAGGACAGCGTCCAGGCGGGGGGTGAAGATCTCCAGAGAAGGAGACTCCACAGCCCCCCTGGGCAGCCTGGGCCAGGGCTCGGGCACCCTCCCAGGCAAGAAGTTCTTCCTCCCGTTCAACTGGAACCTCTTCTGCTTCAGGCTGTGCCCATGGCCCCTTGGCCTGGCACTGGGCACCCCTGGGAAGAGTCTGGCTGCCTCCCCCACCCTGCTTTTCCTGGGGAGATGGCCCAGGCCCCCCATCACCTTGGTTGCCCTCCTCTGGGCTCTCCCCAGTAGCTCCTCCTCCTCCTCCTTGAAGTGGGGAGCCCAGAACTGGGCGCAGAGCTCCAGGTGGGGTCTCCCCAGGGCAGAGCAGAGGGGGAGGAGAACCTCCCTCGCCCTGCTGGCCGAGGCGTTTCCCTGCGCTCCCCGGGATAACGACCCCCTGGCTCCTCCCGACAGCTCCTCGAAAAGGGATTTTGATAGATTTGGGGCCACGACTCGCCCCGGGGAGAGGGATGGTGCAACGCACTTCCTCCCTGCCCTCGCCCTCCCGCTCCTACCGGTTGTGGCGCCGGGTGACACCTTATCATCTGCGGGCCGTGGCTGACGTTTTGCAATCCCCTACGTGTTCCGGGTACCAGAAAGGACTCGTCAGCCGATAAGCAGGTCACCTGAACGAAGGCGAGAGGACGCCGCGGCGCACGGCTCCGCAGACCGCTCCAGCCCTGGCCGGGGTTGACCCAAACCCAGGGGTTTTTTTTGGCAGAGGACCGTGTGTTTCACGCAGGGGAAGGCAAAAGGAGGATTTCTCCCCGGAGCCCAGGCTGGCTGACGGTTTCAGCGCGCGCCCGGCTGGGAAAATGAGCCGTCCCCGTGGCCTCGGCGCCCCTCGCCGCGTGCGGGGGCAGCGGCCCGTTTCGCAATTCCTCTGCACCCAGGGTGCGAAGCGGAACTGAGTCACAGGGCGAGGGGGAAGCAGCCGGGCGCGCGCTTTGATTAGCGACCGCCACTGTTTTAAATGCTGGGGCGCTGGCAAAGTCCCCCTTGTCACCGGGATAATGACACCCTAGGGGAGACAGGAATTTTCTGCTGGAGGGGAGCAGAAGGACGGACCTAAATGGACCTAAAAGCGCCACCGCTTCAACCCCGTGCCCGGCTCCGCTCTGCCCTGCAGCCCCCCAGATGCCCCTGCCCTCCCCCAGGCCAGCACGATGCATCTGAAGGGGGCCGAGTTTTTAATTTTATAAACACGCTGCAGCCTTCCTCGGGATTTAAGATATTCCAGGGGGAAGAAAGGATCATCCAAACCTCCTACAGAAGCCTCCCACGGGACCGACCCCGGCTTTTCGGTCTCAAGGGCAGCGCGTGTTCGAAAGGAGCCCGAACACAACCCGCGCCGCCGGTGATGCGCGGCGAGACGCCGGCATCGGTGCCGAAATGACGGAAGCCTCCTCTCTCCTTTGCCGCTTCCAGGGTGGCTTTCATCCCCCACGAGCAAGAGAGGGGGGGGGGGGGTCAAACCCCCGCACGAGGAATGCTCCGACGGACCAGAACCGTTACCGAAATACTCGTACGCCGGTTAAAGGACAAATCTACGAGAGGCTGGGGCGCAGGCAAGCAGCCAAACGCCGGCGGCACTTCCCATCCGCCGGGTCGACGGAGCCGTGTTTGCCAGGCGAGGGTTTCCACCACCCTCTCCCTCTTCTGACGGGGGAGCCGGACGGCGACGCCTGCCCAAACCGTACCTGTCTTGGAGAAGATGAGCTGCAGGATGAGAGGCCGCCGTGTGACGATTCCAGACCCTCGGGGAAGGAAGTCCCTGCAAGGGAATTAAAAGACAGACATTTACTGACGTGGTTAAATAAGCAAGTTAATGCCGTAGCGAGTCGATCACCCTGATATCTAAACGGCGGGCGCCGGGGGGTGGTGTCTGGGGGCTTGGAAACACCTGGATCCTACACAGAATTGGGAGAGGGTAAAAGATGCTGCCGGGACCCCAGGCGCCCGCGGCGGGGCAGGAATGTGCTCTCTCCCAGCGCCCTCCTCCCACCTCCCCGCTACCTCTCCCTGTGGAAAAGCGGAGAGATGGGAGCCCCAGTTGCGGGGACGCCCTCGGAGGGCCAAGCTCTCCAGGAGAACCCGAAAGCAGGCCAGGAGGAACGGGCACGAATGGAGAGGAGAGATGGGGAGAGCAGCTCCCCCGTCCTTGCGGCTGCCTTCGCCGTGAGTCGCTTCCAAGCGACTGCTGTGGGCGCAGGAATTCGGAAAGCGCTTTTCGATACTGTCATTCGATACTGTCCCCCATAACATCCTCATAGGGAAGCTCAGGAAGTGTGGGTTGGATGAGTGGACAGCGAGGTGGATTGGGAACGGGCTGAAGGACAGGGCTCAGAGGGTTGGGGTCGGCGGGGCAGAGTCCGGTTGGAGGCCAGGAGCTCACGGGGTTCCCCAGGGCTCAGTGCTCGGCCCGGTCTTGTTCAACTCATTCATCCATGACCTGGACGAGGGGACAGAGTGGATCACCAGCAAGTTCGCTGGTGACACCAAACTGGGAGGAGCGGCCGATCCACCGGGAGGCTGCGCTGCCGTCCAGCGGGACCTGGCCAGGTCGGAGCGTTGGGCGCGAGGAACCTGATGAGGTTCCACCAGGGCCAAGTGTTGGGTGCTGCCCCTGGGGAGGTTGGACCCCAGGCACCAGTCCAGGCTGGGGGCTGCCCTGCTGGGAAGCAGCTCTGCCCAGAGGGACCTGGGGGTCCTGGGGGGCCACAAGGTGGCCACGAGCCAGCAGGGTGCCCTGGTGGCCAAGAAGGCCAAGGGCGTCCTGGGGCGCAGCAAGAGGAGCGTGGCCAGCAGGGCGAGGGAGGTTCTCCTCCCCCTCTGCTCTGCCCTGGGGAGACCCCACCTGGAGCTCTGCGCCCAGTTCTGGGCTCCCCAGTTAAAGAGAGATGAGGAACTCCTAGAAAGAGCCCAGAGGAGGGCAACCAAGGTGATGGGGGGCCTGGGGCATCTCCCCTAGGAGGAAAGGCTGAGGGAGCTGGGCTTGTTCAGCCTGGAGCAGAGCAGGCTGAGAGGGGATCTCATCACCACCTACAAAGATCTCCAGGGTGGGGGGCACGGGGACGCAGCCAGACTCTTCCCAGGGGTGCCCAGCGCCAGGCCAAGGGGCCATGGGCACAACCTGAAGCAGAAGAGGTTCCAGTTGAACGGGAGGAAGAACTTCTTGCCTGGGAGGGTGCCCGAGCCCTGGCCCAGGCTGCCCAGGGGGGCTGTGGAGTCTCCTTCTCTGGAGATCTTCACCCCCCGCCTGGACGCTGTCCTGTGCCCCCTGCTCTGGGTGAGCCTGCTTGGGTGGGGGGGTGGCACTGGGTGAGCTCCGAGGGCCCTTCCAACCCCGGCCATTCTGTGTGATTCTCTGTGTGTGATTTTCCCCAGCCCCTCACCAATTTAAGCACCTACTGGATTTTAACACCCCACTAATTCAGGGCAAGGACAGACGCCTCCACAGCAGGGACGAACCCACCACCTTCTCTCTATCCTCCGAAATCAAACGCCCATCACGGTTTTCCCCCCCCTCCTATTTCCCACAAAGGCCCCGTGCGAACAGCAAAAGGAGGCGCGGAACCGACGAGGTTCCCCGCTCGGGGTGTCAGCTCGGAGCCTTTGTGGGGATTTTTCCCCGTGGAAATGGTGCTGCTTCGTTCGGGGGCGATACCGCCCAGCGAAGGCGGCTCCCTTCTCCCGGGAATGGGACGGGAAAGCGGGTTTGCCGAGCAGCTCCGTGCTGGTGGTTTTGCTTGCTTGGAAACGGGATAAAGTCGATAAGAGATAAGATGGGAGAGGCCAGAGCAGCCACGGGCGGATTTATTGCTTCCATTAAGGAGAGAGCACGGCCAGCTTATCAGCTGAGCAGAAGGGAACCCAGAGGCCCCCTGGGCAGGGGGAGAGGCTCCGCCGGGAATCGCACCCTCCCCTCGGCTGTACCCGACCCCGCACACCAGCGTCTCCGCCTGCTGCCGACCGCGGTTGTGAATTACAGCCGGCGCTATCTGCGCCGGGAACGTCGCCCTCACCCAAACATCACGGAGATTTCCGAGCCCGTCGCCACCCCCCGCCGCCATCCAGAGCCACACCGGGGGGGGGGGGAGGGCAGGCCCCGAGAAGATTTCTCCAAAGGGAAACGCGCTTTTATCGCCCTCGAAAAGAGCTTCCTGCCCAACCGGGAGGACAGGTCCCGCGGCAGCCGCCGCCACGGGAGGTGGGATGCGACAGGAAAGGGAAGCGTTCCAGGGCCTCTGCGTAATGGCAGCGGGAACGTCGGGACGGGTCTCGGCGCCGCTCGCTCCCCGGCGCGGCTGCGGCTCTGCAGTTTCGCTATGACGGGCCCCCGTTACGCTATTTGGAAAGCGGCGGCGGCAGTTTCCTCCTGGTGAAATAAACACCGCGAGACGCAGAATCCTTCCCCGCGGCCCCACCGCCTTCCCCGGGAGGGGAGAGCATCGCTCCTGGGGGGGGGAGGCAGGCACCAGAGCATCTGGGTAGCATCGAAGGCACCCGGCAGGCTCCGCCGCTCCCTTCTCCCACCCGCGGCGTTAACGATCTCGGGGGTGGGGGGGGGGGGTTAATGATAGAAACCCCCCCAGCTCCCCGTCCCGGGGAGCGTGAACTCCCCCCGCCGCTACACAAGCGACCTGCCCTTCCCACCGCCAAGCGACACCCAACGAGCGCTGGCTTCAGCGGGGAGGACGGCGCGATTCCCACCCGGGAGCAGCTCCGCGTGCGGCCACGGAGCCGGGTGACCCCATCCGGCCCCCAAGTGGGTGGGGTTTGGTTTTGGGGTTTTTTTGGGTTTGGTTTTTTTTTTTTTTTTTTGTTTTGTTTTTTTTTTTGTTTTTTTTTTTTGTTTTTTGTTTTTTTTTTTTTTTTTTTTTTTTTTTTTTTTTGTTTTTTTTTTTTGTTTTTTTTTTTTTGTGTTTTTTACAACTGAAAGGAGTTACCGCGCTGGGTCCTGCTCGCACACGTTCGGCGGCCAGGGTTGGCAGGAACCGCGCCTCCTTCACGAGCGAATGCAGCAGCGGGGGGGGGGGGGGGGGAAGCCTCCCAGAACATCCCGCTGGCTTTTTTTGTTTGGTTTGGGTTTTTTTCTTGGGTTTTTTTTTTTTTTTTTAGGCATCGAAAGGTTTAAGATTCAGAGATGCGGGGCAGGTGGCGCGAAGCGAGGTTTCGGTTGGGCTGACGCACCTCGGAGCCGCAACCTCCGGGGCGTGAGGTCGAACCTGTGTTTGAAATGACAACGTTAAACCCGGATTTTCCCATTCACCTTGATTATTCAGAGTAATCCCCTCTCCCCCTCCGCTCCGCCGCTTGCGTGCGGCACCAGGAAGCGAGAAGACAAAGGTGACGGGTGGAGGAAGTACGCTTAACACGCCCCGTCCCCTAGAAAATCTCCCCCGGCGAAGGCACCCGAGCGGCGAGCGCTGCCTCGGCCCTGCCTGGCCCCGCTCGGTTTCAGGCTCCCGTTTTATCTTGATGGATTCCTCACCAGCGACCCCGTGGCGGCTCCTCCCCAAAATCCAGGGAGAAGACACCCCCAGCTCCCCGGGAAGGGACCCAGCGGAGGGTTGTGCCGCGTCCCAAGACGTGTTCTCGCTAACCAGCACCTTACTCGCTTCCCAATTCCCTTCCTTCGGCTCCGTTTCCAGCCGGCTCTGCCCGCTTCCCCGTCCCATTCCCGGAGCAACGCCTCGCGATGGAACCGCCGGTCCTCCGACGACCGCCGCCGTAACCCCCCCCGCCCCGATTTAGCCAAAGCCGTGTGATTTACACCCAATAGAGCCACCATCCCAACCCAGCAGGCCCATTCCACGCCGGCACCCGAGCTAAATCAGCCAGGGGAAATATTTGGGGAAAAGCGCCGGGAACAGGTCGCCCTCATCTCCATCCTCCGCCGGGGATGAATCCTCCCCTCCAAGAGGCTTAAACGCAGCGTCAGCGCTGGCTTAAAAACCTCAGCGGGCCAGAGCTGCTGACGCTTGGCCCCAACGCTGGGGTTTATCTCCATTTTGGGGTCTCCGAAGCATTTTACGGAGCGTCCCGCTGGGAGAAGGGGACCGTGCCCGCTGCAGGTAGAGGATCTCTCGCTGAGGTCCGGCCACCTCCGCTCCCCCAGCTCCGGCCATCGCGGCCGGCTGGCTTGGCCCCGGCTTTATTTATGGCTGCTGGGAGCACCGGTAACGCCACCCGAAAGCCTTATAAAGCCCCATTGAGGTTTGGTTCCTCGACTATGCTGCCGATGGGAGGGCCTCCCCACCGCCCGGGTCACAACGGCTCCATTGTCAGCCCGGTCCGAGCGGCCGCCGCGCTCAATGGCCGGGCTTTATAACGGCTCTGAAAACGCCTTTTTTACGCCACCGTTTGTCAGAGCGGGGCCGGGGGAGGCTCGGCGCCCTTAGCACGCTCGTACGGACACGACAAGGGCTCCAAAGAGCCATCGGTCAACGCGCGCTTCATCGGGGCGTCAATGGGACGGCTTTTAATCCAGCCAGTAATGTCATTTTAATGCAGTATTTTAAATTTCCTTTTGTGCTTTTCCCCGCTAAATGAGGGAACCGAGGCGCTTCAGGCCCCGCGCGCAGCGAGACCAACGACGTCGGCTAAAACGGACGCAGCAGCGGGACAGATTCCTTCCCCCCAGATATATTAAAGTCCAGCGTCTAATTCATGGGTTGAGAGGGCTCCGGGCAGACGAACCCAATCCCTGGCTCCTCCGCAGGGTTTTTCCACAACCGACGGCATCGCAGGCGACCTCGTAACACGTCTCACGTGCGTTTGGGCCACCGTAACGCGTGGCTGCCCTGTCCCCAGACGCCGCTCTTAACTCTTGGAAGAAGCCTAAAAACACACCCAAGCGGGGCGAATCCGCAGGGCGTGGATCCAGACCTCCCCCTGACTCCTTATCCGAGCGCCAGCGCTCGTTTGCGCTCACCCCTGACGCAATCAACCAAAATTACTTATTCTTAAGAGGGAACAAGGTCTTTCCCTGCGGCTCCTCCACACAGGGATGCAAGATAAGGTGGGGGGGGGGGAGCCAAAACCACCTCGTTGGCGTCCTGCCCACCTCCACCTCGCTAGCCGAGCCTCGGCGGCACGCAGGGGACCGGGACGCGTCACCGAAGAACCCGGCATGGCTCGTTGCGGGAGAGGGGACACCGGGCTCGGGGTTCTGCCGGAGCTGGGCTTCTTACGGAGGCTCCGCACCTTCCTACCGGGTCAGAAAAGCCGAGAGTAATGGTCAAAGAGCTGCGAAAGGCGGGGGGGAGATGGGCAAAAGCGCGGTCGTGTTTCCTCTGCGCTGTTTATTGCTCTCCAACTCCAATAACGCAGAGGCCGAACGCTTCACCGAGGCGTCTCCCACCCTCCAGCCGCCGCCGTCCCGCCGGACGGCTACACCTTACAGGCAGTTCCCCTAAAGAAAACCACTCCACGTGGAAACTTGCCCTTTTCCGTCCCGTTTTGCAGGCAAAAAACGCTATTGCAGACTAAAGACGCGACTCCAGGAGCAACGCCTGGCTCCCCAGCCGGAGATCGCCCGGGTTTTTAAGCCCAGCTCCCCTCCCACCGGCAGCGGCACGTCCGTCCATCCGTCCGTCCGCCCGCGTTTGCACAGCCGTGCGTTTGCACGCTCGGAAGCGGCCCCCCGCGCCTTCAGGCAGAAAAGCTTTCAGGGATAAAACCCAGCTCGCATGCTGAAAGCACGGAAGCTCCATGCTTGAAATGTAAAGCAAGCTTCACGCGAGGCGGCTGGCTTATCGTGACAGCCCCAACAGCCCGGAGGCCTCGGCCTCCATCCCGGAGAAACGCTCGATGCCGCCAGCGCGGGACAAAACCCACCGGGTTCTGCCGGGCCGCGAGCGCCGGGCTGGGTGCCCCAACGGCGTCGAGTGCTGCGCGGAGAGATAAGCAGGCAGTCCCTGCCCAAGCTCGGGAACAGGCGAGCCGTTTCGGGGCCACCCATCCCCCAATTATCGCACGGAGCTGTTGTAAGAGCGCGCTAACGATCATCCGTATCCCTCATTATCGTATTCTCCGATAATTCAATAGGCGCGGAGAGAAAGCAGCGCTTGAAGAGCGGGAGAGGCCGGCGGGCTGGCACCACCGGCGCACGACAGCGACCACCGGGCTGGAGAGCGCCGATGCCGGGCAGCACCCACCCCGTGTGTAATTACCCTGTTAATTAACAGGAGCCGCAGGACGAAGTTAGCGCCGGGTTCTCGGTTACGGAGCGAACGGCGCGGGTTCAGCCCTTCGGTTCAGACCCCGTCTGCGTGCGGAGAGCGTTAACCCCTTATTAAAAACCTTCCGACGGGGACGTCAACGCTGCAAAACAAAGATTTTTAATTACCAGGGCTGGTTTTCCAGCAGCATTGTAATTAAAGGCTGCCAAAATTTCCACCGGCAGCGATTTAGGAGGGGGAATAACTCGGCTGTTTCGACCCCAACTGCAGCGAGGTTTAACAAAACCCAAAGGCGAGTTTAATTTGGGGGTCGTTCGAGCTCCGCTGGTCCGGCCGACTCCTCCTCTCCCTCCCACACCGGGATGAAAAAAGCATCCCCGGCCGCGAATCCGCGCTACGGACGCGACCTGCGTGAGGGTAAAGTAAAAGGCAAATCACGTCGGGGGATGGATCGCGCAGCGGGCTCGGGATCCTGACCCCACCGCCCGGGAAAACGTCACGCAAGCAAAAAAATCCAAGGGCGGAAAGCACGAGGCGGGGGGGAAACTCAGGCGGCGCGTTCCAACGGTGCTTTTAAACAGAGAAAGGGAAGAGCCGGCATGTCACCGCAGCGCCCGCGACACCAAAAAAAAAAAAAAGCCCAAAAAGGTTTGGGGGGGGGGGATGCTAAGGTTCGGATGACAGCGATCACGGGGCGCTGTGGAAGAGCGGGACCGAGCCGCCGCCGTTCTGTGGGTGACAAGATCCACGCCGGCCGGTGTCAGGACGGAATGACGTCACAGGAAGGCGGCTGTTGTTAATATTACAGCATCCGCCCCCCGGCGGGACGGGAACCTCGTCGTGGGATGTAGACGGGAGCGAGAAGCGGCCCTAGATCAAGGGTCAGGGGAAGGATGGGAATAAAGCAGCCGGAGTCCAACGATGACGACAGCTCCTGACCCCACGGACGGAGCAAGCGCCCGAGGAAACGAAGACCAGCTCGTTAACCGCCCGGCCGTCCCCGTAAAGGCGGGGAAGGGGGGGTGGGGGAAGAGACAGAAAGTGGAGAAGGCTGAAGCGACTCCGCTCGCGGCGCTTTGGTGCAAGAAGTTATTAGCAATTAGGGCAGATTTCGAAAGCGCCCGGCAAGATTTTTTTTTTTTTTTTAAACCCGGCAGGGGTTTGTGCGGGGTGAAATCAGCTCCGTTTCCCCCCCCCGCGTCCCCCGTTATCGGGGCGGCCGGGTCTTCCTCCCCACCCTTCGCACCTCGGGCTGGGTGGGAAACGGGCGGCCTCGCCTTATCCCGTGCCCGTGCCCGCCCCGACGCCTCCGGCCGAGAGCTCGGCTCTGCCGGGAGGTGGACGGGGCCACCGGAACCCAGGGCCGCGGGCCCGATGCTATCGGCCAGGAAACAGAAGCCTCCTCACGGCGTAACCCGTGACGGGGAGCGGCGAGGGGTGAGACGCTTCGGGGTCCCGCCGAGCCCCGGTTCCTCCTCACACCGGGCAGCGTGGGGATCCGGAGACACCGGGACGAGCCCCGGTGGGCGGCGGGGAGGCCCGGGGGAGGCTCACCTGCCTGCCAGCATCCTCCGCCGCCGTCTCGCTGCTCGGGGGACGGTGCGGGGCTCCGGTGCGGCGGGCCCGTCCCCGCCGTGGCCGCGCATCCCCGGCCCGGGGTCCCCGCCGCGGGAGCCCCCCCCTCCCGTATTCACGAAGCCCCCCTACGCCAGCGCCGTGCGCGCCAGCCGCGGCCCGAGCCCCCCGCCTGCGCCGCTGGCGTAAGGGGCCGCCGGGCCCGGGGGGGGGGGGGGGGCCGCCCTTACGCCAAGTGGTGGGCCGGCCGGGCGAGGGGAGCGGGCCGCCGGGGCGCTCCGCAGTTTGCGTGCGGCGGCGGCGGAGCGGGCGGGCCCTCGCAGGGCGGGTTCACGAAGCGCGCTTACGCCAGCGGCGCGCGGCGGGCGGGCAAGCGGCGGCGCCGTGGCGGTAGGCGCCGCCCGCCCCTCCCCGCCGCCCCGAGACTCACCGGCCCACGAAGTTCTCGAGCACCGAGCTCTTGCCCGCGCTCTGCCCGCCCACCACGGTGATCTGCGGCAGGTCGAGGTGGCAGCTCTGCCCGATGGAGCTGAAGGCGTCCTGCAGCTTGTTCACCAGCGGGATCAGCCTATCCTTGCCAGGTGACACCATGGCCGGCGCGGGGCACTCACGACGCCTCCACGCTCTCCCGGACAGGCGGCCGGCGCACTACATCTCTCAGGCCAGCGGAGGCCGGCGAACTTACGTCAAAGACTATGGCGGGAATGATGCAGGGGAAACACTATCTGACACAGCGCAGCAGTGCATTTGA
This sequence comes from Gorsachius magnificus, assembly GCA_034008185.1. Classification (NCBI taxonomy): domain Eukaryota; kingdom Metazoa; phylum Chordata; class Aves; order Pelecaniformes; family Ardeidae; genus Gorsachius; species Gorsachius magnificus. The sequence continues at coordinate 976,738 of CM067106.1, read as the reverse complement.
TAATATAGTAAAGTCATTTGCCTACAAGAATTAAAAAAGCAACCTTATCAAATTTTCAATTATCTGCTCTTAAAAGATAGGGTGTAATACTAAGCCGGCAGAGAGTGTATTCAGGGTATCCTGGATTTTTTCCACAAAGAATCAGCCTGGCGCCACTTTAAGGTACCCCATCATGTATGATTTTTATCTAATTTTTGGTATGTTGATGATAGGCGACTTGCTTGGGGGTTTAGGGTACTTTCAAATGTCTAAATGCTGAGACTTTATTTCCTCAACTTCTTGGACCATTGAAGTATGAGGCTAGAGTTAATAAATACGCACTCCGGGGCAAGTTCAACTAGATCATAAGGCCCATGGAAACACAGAGTCTTCGCTCACAAGGCAGGATTTTCCACCACCGAGTACTGTACTTTCCTCCTATCACACCTTTTATTTAAAACACAATTACTCACATCCACATCTAAAATTCTGCAGCTAAGAATAGCAGTTTCTGTATTGTATAATATGGCGAGATCTTTAATGTCAACACATCGTTGAAAATTGTCATTATCAATTAAAGTTGTTTACCGTAACCACTGGACCCTGCAATAATAATACATCAACACCAACTGAAGAAGCATTAGTTATACCACAATCGTGTATATCTTAAACTTGTTTCTGGTTTGTACCTCTCTCCTTAGCACCATCCACGAAAGTTTGGAAAAAAAAGTTTAATACTTCCATGTCATTCTCACTAGGGTTGTAAAAACACCTATGCTTAAGTAAATAGATGGACCCCAAAACGGTCTAGTGGTGCATTATTTAGATAGGTAGATCCACCATTAAATAACAACTCACACAAAGCATAACGTTGATCTTGGATCGACCCAGACTGTTATTAGAAAACCTCCACAACTTGTCCCCACATATAAAATATTTCATTTCAACCTCACCTTTGCCCACTAATCAACAACCTCTTGCAATTACAAAAAAAAACCTGAGCCACAACCCACCTATATCACTTATTAACGCGTATTTTCGACGCACAATTTCCACATTACACACATGTCCCCAGCCCGACTACCCCTCAATCCCCCACCACCCCCCCTTCTATCACCCCACCAATAAACTCACCCTCCCCCCACTCCTCCCCTCCTAACCCCCCCCCACATAACATCCACCACCCATAGGCGACCACCCCCGGGGGCTTCGACCGCTCCGAGACGTGTGCCCCGCCCCGCTCCACCTCTAGAATGTGTACGCCGCGACCATTGGCCGGGCTATCACGGCCTGTGCCGTCAGAGAAGAAGCAGATCGAGGCGGAGCGGTGCGGCGGTATGGTCAATCAGATCAGGCGAGGGCGGGACCGCGGAAGCCCGCCCCTCCCTACCGCTACCATCGGCCTCCAAACCGCGTCGCTTCATCCTATCCTAGCCAATGGGAGGTGGAGCCGCCCAGACCCTGTCAGCCTGAGGCGGCTGCTCAGCTGATGGCTCCCGCACCCCCCCACCACTCATCCACATAACTCAAATCCATCCACCCCACACCCCCCACATCCCACCCCCCCCCCCCCCCCCACACCCCCGGTCAATACGTCCCTACACACTGCCATCATATCTCTTCTACATTGAGAGCAAAGAAGCAGAACGATCTCAGCACCCACCCTAGTCTAGACACCAGTGAAAAGTTTCGCGATACTCCCCCCAATCCACTAAAACATCTGCATACTGATATAAGAGTGTCACACACGAAAGCCTGAACACCCCCCCATTCAAACCATCAAAGTGTGTTGATCCTCTCAGTCACAATTCATGTCCCCAACTCTACCTAATGTCCCTCCCACCTTATACCTCCACCCTCTGCAAGACCTCCCCCGCTGCGGACGCCACTACACGTCCTCTCCCCCCCACCATACTCACTCAGCCACTATCGACACAGTACACACGAAGCCAACGCAAAATACCCGCACGGCTCGCAGCCACCTCGATGAAGCGCGCTAGCCGTGCGCCGCAGCGGAGTGAGTAACCCCATCCCTCTACTCCCGCCCCCCCCACGTGATTCAGTCGGTTCTCGGCATGATCCTCTTATACCATGCCACACATCCTCTAACCTTCCACTGCCTACGATATCGTGTATAAGATCGGCCACCTATGCTGTTATATCCCCCACCTCACCTACTGACAACATACCTATCACCACCACTACTCACACCACCATCCCCCTACCAGGCTACCTCGGGAACATTAAAAGGCCCACTAATAAAACCCCAAAACCCCCCACATTCCTCCACCTTGTGTGACGCATAAAGTAATAAGACCACAAATATCAACGGTCGAGTTAGACGACCGACCAACCGCCCTCTGCTACTGGACAGAAGCAAGCCCCCCAGGGCCCCCCGCTAGGACCTACCAAAACCCCCAACCCCTCCTCCCGCCCATGCACTACCCACAGCAGTACATAACCCCACCATCTCCTCATCACATACCCTCACCCAATATCACCCGACCCGGCCCACCCAGACCACATACTCCCCCTCGCCCAGATTACAAGACGTCCAATATTTACCCACAACTCAAACCGCCACTCATACATACTACCACACACACCCCCCACCATGTTCAGTTATCCCCTCTAACGTCGGCCACAAATACACGACCGCCAAACCCCCAACCGCCTCCGCCCTTCCCCCCCCACCCCCCAGAGACATAAATTTGCTCCATCCATCCTCGTCTCCCCATACCGGACTACCAGTGTCTAATGAAGGTTCCCCTAATACCGAAAGCCGTCTAGCTCCAGCCCGTCGTCCCCCCATACCCCCCTGTCATCCTACACACTTGACTCACACATGTTGTCCCACAACACCCCCCCACCCCCCTCAACCCCCTCTTGTCCCATTCCCTGCACCCTCCAGCCACTCCTACCCGCCAGAAACTGCCTGTTGGGGTCGCCCCAACATCCCCTAATCCTCGCCTGCCGAGCTGCTAAATCGAGGCGTGTCCCCATCCCACCCCCCCTCGCCCGGTTTGGCACTCCCCCCACATGTCCCAGACTCAGCTCCACCAACGCTAGAATTCCACCCCGCCCTACTCACGCTAAGGTCAGTCCCCCCCACACCCATCCCCCCTAGTTACCGGAAACCGGAGACCCCTGCACCCGACGCCAACGAGATGTCTCCCGCGCGTTTAGAGATCACACGGACCGAATCCTACGCCCAACGTAGATTCGGCCATCGCTCACCACGCCGGCTCTTGAGCCCCGCCGGGAACCCGGCCAGCGCACCCTTCCCGCAGGAATCCACTCACCGACAGAGACTCTAACTGCCCTCCCATGGCCCCACCTCCAAGAGAGGATGGGGGTGAGCCACGGAGCACACGCGGATGTGATAGCCACCAGTCCCTCACTTACCACTCTCTGAGAGCTCCACCAAAAGAACTAGATACCCTCCCCAAATCCAACCGGGGTGAGAGCAGCCTGGGGAAAGCCCTCAGCGCTTCCCAGAGTGTGAACTGGGGGGGGCCAACCCCCCCTTCCCGGGGGGAAACCCTCCCTCCCGGTGTCCCTACCGCTCCGGATCCGGCTCAGCTCCGGCCCCAGCAGCTTCCCGTCCATGCCCAGCAGGATGAACTTCTCCGTCCGCAGCTCCGGGCTCAGCCGATCCACCGTCCGCTGGCTCGGTCGCTCCTGCGCCTCCGGCTGCCGGGGGGCCGGGGGCTCGGTCCGGCCGGGATGCACCGCATCCATCTTCCAGCTGGGAAAGAGAAGGAGAAGACAGGGATCGTCACGGCTCCGGGCACCGCAGCAGCCTCCCGTCCAGCCCCCGGGGCTCACGGCACCGTGGGAATGTCCCGGTGTCACCGGAGAGGGGGGGACAGCCCCGCTCCCGGGGTCCCCGAGCTCCGAAATCCGGTCACAGCCGTTTCCTGGATGGGACGGCCATTCCCAACCCTGTCCCTGTTCCCATTTCAGGCCGGCTGGGAAGAGACGCAGCCGGTTTTGGAGCTGGCTGAGCTGTGACCGGGACTCCCCGGAGCAACGCTCACCCCTCGTGGGGGGAACCCAGTGCCAGACGCAGCCCGTCCCCAAAACGGGGGGGGCTCTGTCCCCGCTGCACCCCCCCAGGCACAACCGCAGCGGGATGGGGGGAGAATTCGCGCCCCCATCACCCGAGGGAACCTGCACCGGGTTATCCGAACCCGCCGGCGTTACCATAATCTGGATTTGGTGCCGAAACGTTGGCAGGGAGAGGGATGGGGAGGGGAGGGAGCGAGCCAGGGTCCTGCATCCGTCCGTCCCTCATCCGGCTCGTTAACGCTATAACGAGCGCGTCAGCGCGTTCGGGGGGCGACGACAGCCCCGACGGCGCGGTGTGGCGATGGCAGGGCTGCCCGCAGGAGCCTGGCGCCGGGTTACGGCAGAGGACAGAGCCCGGGGCTTTCCGGATCGTTCCCGAAGGCCGTTTTAATTCCGTTTGGGGGAATTTCTCACGGGACGCTCCGTCTCGGGGCACGTCCCTCGCCCCTTCCCCTCCCCAGTTCAGGTCTCCCATCCCAGTAGATGGTCTGACTGGGAGGGCAGGACCCCCCCAAAGCGGTGCAGTCGTAAACTGGTCCCCAAGCTCCCCCAGCGAGAGCCACGGATCCGTTTCGGAAGCGGTTCGCTCTTCCGAAGGGGAGGTTACCTCTGTCGGACGGGCTCTTCCCACGCACCCAGCCGGCGCGCTCGCCTCCATCGCGCCGGGAGCCGATTACAGCAGAGTCTGGAAAAACAGAAACAGGCATTTTATCTCAAAACAGGGGAATATCTCCCCCGCTCGGGTTTCCCACACACCGAGCTGCTGCTCCTACCCCCTGCCGGACCCTCCGCCGACCAAAGGGGGGGTGGCCTGGAACCCGCCGGGCCCTGGGTCACCCAGGACCTGCCCTGGGGGGAAAAGGGGTGCTAATGGGGGAAGGGAGGGGGGGGTCTTGCCACGCTCAGACCTTTTGCTCTCCTGACGATGAGGCCCCCCCAGGCTGAAATCCTGGGTGCAGCCAGCACGGGGGACCCCCAGGGGACCGGAGGAGCTGTTGTGTGAGGGGAAACTGAGGCAGGGGGCGGAGGGGGGCCCGGGGGGTTGGGGGGGCCCCGGAAGAGGGGGGCAAGGGGGGGGGGGATCCCCCAGGGGTGAGGAGGGGGCTCTCCCCAGGAAGAGGGGGGCAGAGGAAGGGGGGGGATCCCCCAGGGGTGAGGAGGGGGCTCTCCCCAGGAAGAGGGGGGCAGAGGAAGGGGGGGGTCCCCCCAGGGGTGAGGAGGGGGCTCTCCCAGGGGTCACGGGGAGGGGGTGTGAGAAACTATGGACTAGGGTATTGTTTATTAAGATTTATGTTAAGCTCAATGTAAAGGTTAGGCAACAAAAGATAAGATAACCAGACACCGCTTGTGCAAGGTAACCGCCGGATGTCCAGGAAACCGACAGAAACAGGACAAACGACCCCCCAACAACAACTGAAGCATGCGCAGAGTGCCTCCACTACTTCATTGAACACGGAAGCAAAGATGTATAAAAAGAGACTGTTTGAACTGCTCAGCACGGCAGTTGGCGGAGCGCAGACTCCCCTGCCGTCCAGCGCTGTATTTGCTCATATTCTACTTGCTATAATTAATAAAATTTTAATTGCATTATGATCCATTGTGGTCTCAATTTATAACAATTCCTGGTGCCGTGACTCGGATAAGGAACGGTGGGCTTCTGTCCTCCGGGGAGGCGCCCCGCGGCAATCCGCGGGCCCCCGGAACCGACAGCCTACCTCAACCTTACCGACGAACCTAAATTCTAGAATAATGAGCAAAGGAGAAACCGGTAAAATCCCATAAAATTCTGTGCACGGGAGTCCGGACGAAGACACAGGACGCGTAAGTATATTGCGAATTTGTTCGCGGGTTTGCCGTTCGGGCGGGATTGGGTTTCCTGGAATATAACGAGTGAGAGGTTCAATATACTGAACCGAGCGAGTGTGGACTCTTAAGTACTGCGTTTCCCATCTCCCGCGAGGGACTGGGCCAGGAAGAAGGGGAGCGAGTGAGTGTATGTTTGTGGATATTCCAGAAGATGGGGGCGAAGGGCAGCAAGCCTTCGACTCCCATGGGAAGGGTACCCACTGTACCTAAGGATACCCCTCTGGCATGTATCTTAGACAATTGGAGATATTTCTCTGGAACCCTAGGGAAAGATAAGCAGAAAATGATAGAATATTGTACTAAGATATGGGGAGAGAAGAAGATTTTTAAAGATGTCTTTTGGCCAGTCTATGGGTCAGAAGAAGATTGGGTAAGACAGCAATTAAACCTCTGGGTTAATAATAAAAAACCCCTTAACCCGGAGGAGAGTCAGTATGCAGAGGTGTGGCTAGAAAGACCGAAAGCTAGACTTTACCCACTGAATGAAGTAAAAACTAAACAAAAAAAAAGAAGGAGGAGTTAGACGAAACCCTTCTAACACCCCCCTCCTTACATTCCTCCTCCTGCTCCCGCAGCCCTCCAGAGGTCCCCAGAGGGGCCCACTCCCCCACCAGAATCGGAACAAGGGTCTCCCCCTCCTCTTAGACGTGTGACTAGAAGTCAAAAAGGGGCAGCTCAGATGTATCCTCTAAGGGAAATGCCCATGGGGGGACCTCAACCTGTGATTGGTTATATTTCTGTACCCCTAAGCTCGGCTCGACCTACGAGATTTTAAAAGAACCGAGATGGGAAACCTAATTGAGGACCCACTCGGAGTGGCAGAAAGATTAGATCAATTTTTGGGACCAAACCTTTATACTTGGGATGAGATGCAATCTATCCTTGGTCAATTATTTACTACCGAGGAAAGAGATATGATTAGACGAGCAGGAATGAGACTGTGGGATGCTCAGCATGCCCAGGGACCCCAAGCAGATATTAAATGGCCACTCCAAAGACCTAATTGGGATAATCAGGATCCGGTGCATAGAACTTCATATGCAGGACCTGAGAACTATAGTAATTCAGGGGATTAGAGAAGCAGTACCCCGTGGCCAGAATATCAATAAAGCATTTAATGAAATGCAAAAGAAAGATGAGAGCCCTACTGAGTGGCTGGAACGACTGAGGAAAGCCCTTCAGCTGTACTCTGGGGTAAATCCAGATGACCCTTTAGGGCAAGCGCTCCTCAAAACTCAGTTTGTGGCAAAATCATGGGAAGATATCAGAAAGAAGATTGAAAAGTTAGAAGACTGGCAGAATAGAGGGTTGGATGAATTATTGAGGGAAGCTCAGAAAGTCTACGTAAGGCGGGAAGAAGAGAGCAGCAAGCGGCAAGTAAAAATGATGGTAGCAGCGGTCAGAGAGGATCGCAAAGGGCGGACTGGTGAACACAGATCTGCTGGAACGAAACAAGGGAACGTAGTAGTAAAGAAGGAACAGAGGTGTTGTTTTTACTGTGGAAAGAAGGGACATATAAAGAAGAATTGCAGAGAAAGGATCAGGGATGAGGAAATATTGGAAACGGAATAGGAGAGTCAGGGGCTCTATATCTTAGGGGACCGGAGTCATCATGAGCCTTGATAAAATTAAAAATAGGTCCCCATATAAACAAGAGTTCACCTTTTTAGTAGACACTGTGGCTGAGAAATCGACTATTAGGCAAATACCTGAGGGATGTAAAGTTTCCCCTGAAAAAGTACAAGTAATTGGGGCAAAAGGAGAACCCTTTAAAGTAAGCAAAATCAAAAATGGGTATTCGAAACTGAAAATAAATTTGGAATGGGTGGAACTCTTGCTCGTCCCTGAAGCAGAATTTAATCTGTTAGGACGGGATTTGATTGTTGAATTGCAATTAGAAATTAAAGTAAAAAATCAAGAGCTAACGGTGTCTGCTTATCCTTTGACCGTGGATGATCAAAAACAAGTTTAACCCCGATGTCTGGTTACTCTCGGACACAATAAGTAAACTGGAAATCCCACGATTAAAATTCAAATTTCCGAACCCCATACCTGTGAGGGTAAGGCAATATCCCATATCCCTAGAAGGACGGAGAGGATTAAAACCAGAAATTGATCGATTGTTAGCACAAGGAATTTTAGAGCCTTGTATGTCACCCTTTAACACTCCCATTTTGCCTGTAAGGAAGCCAAATGGGAAATATCAGCTTGTACATGATTTAAGGGAAATATAAACAAAAGAAACTATCACCCGGTTCCCTGTAGTAGCAAATCCATACACACTGCTAAGCAAGCTAGGGCCCCATAACTCCTGGTATAGTGTGGTTGATTTAAAGGATGCCTTTTGGGCCTGCCCACTGGCAGAAGAATGCTGTGATTATTTTGCCTTTGAATGGGAAGACATAGAGACAGGCCGTAGACAGCAATTGAGATGGACCGTGCTCCCCCAAGGGTTCACTGAGTCCCCTAATCTGTTTGGACAGGCCCTGGAAAAGCTCTTAAAAGAATACCAGGTACAAACGGGAAACGTGCTGTTACAGTATGTAGATGATCTGCTCATAGCAGGGAATAATAAGGAGGATGTAAGAAAAGAAAGCATTTGACTCCTAAACTTTCTTGCACAAAAGGGACTACGGGTATCACAAGAAAAGTTACAATTTGTGGAGGAGAAAGTGAAATATTTGGGGCATTATTTGTTTAACGGCAAGAAGATATTGGATCCAGAGCGCATTAAAGGAATTCTAGAATTACCTATGCCTGTCACTAAGAGGCAAATTCGGCAGGCATTAGGGCTATTTGGGTATTGTAGGCAATGGATAGAGAACTACAGCTTTAAAGTTAAATTTTTATATGAACAACTGTCTAAAGACAAAATACCCAAGTGGACCCCTCAGGATCAAGAGCAGTTTGCCAGTCTCAAAAGGGAGCTAAGTCAAGCACCGGTTTTAAGCCTCCCAGATTTAAAGCGGCCATTCCATTTATTCGTTAAACACATGAAGGAACGGCATTCGGAGTATTAACTCAGGAATGGGCCGGACAAAAGAAACCGGTGGCATACTTATCAAAGCTGTTGGATCCTGTGAGCAGGGGTTGGCCAAGTTGTTTACAAATCGTTGTTGCTGCTGCCTTATTACTTGAAGAAACGAATCATATTACCTTTAATGGAGAAGTTGTCCTATATGCGCCTCATAACATAAGGGGGGTGCTTCAACAAAAAGCAGAAAAATGGCTTACAGATAGCCGACTACTAAAGTATGAAGGAATGCTCATAGAATCTCCAAAACTGTCCCTAAGGACTGTCGGAGTGGTTAACCCTGCAGAATTTCTATACCCAGGGGAAAGTACTGAGTTAGTACATGATTGTTTTCAAACGATTGAACAACAAACACGAATTCGATCAGATCTAGAAGAAGAGGAATTACAACATGGAGAAATATTTTTCATAGATGGGTCATCTCAAATAGTGGAAGGTAAACGATTGTCCGGATATGCCATCGTTAAGTTGGAAAAAAGAGAATTTAAGACAATAGAATCGGGCCCCCTGAGTGCCAGCTGGTCGGCTCAAGCCTGTGAGCTGTATGCATTGTGGAAAGCATTAGTGTCACTGAGGGGAAAAGATGGAACTATATATACAGACTCACGCTATGCGTTCGGAGTGGTACATACCTTTGGAAAAATATGGGAGGAAAGAGGATTTGTTAACTCACAGGGAAAAGAACTGATACACCCGGAATTAATTCGGCGAGTTCTGGGGGCATTGAAAATGCCGAATAAAATAGCAATTGTACATATAAAGGGACACCAGCGAGGTACAAGTTATCAAGTTAGGGGAAATAATGCAGCTGATACAGAAGCAAAACAAGTGGCAGGCAATTATAGTACGATTTTGACTATGCAACAAGTACCTGTTAGTAAAAATTTGAGTTTTGAGTCTGCAGAAAAAGAAAAACTAGAACAAATGGGAGCTAAGGAACAGGATGGTAAGTACATATTGCCAGATGGGAGAGAAGTCTTGCCGAAGGGCATAGCACTCGGAATATTTTCAAAAATACACAGTAAAACACACTGGGGAACCCAGGCGTTAGTTGATCATTTCAATCAACAGTTTGCCTGTATAGGCGTATATAACATAGCAAAGACAGTCAGGGCAGCCTGCGAGACCTGTCAAAAGGTTAATCGAAACAACATGAGACAAAAACCTCTTGGAGGACGTTCCCCAGCATACAGACCTTTCTCACACATACAGGTGGATTTTACTGAACTACCAGGGTAGGGCGTTACAAAATAATTTATTAGTAATGGTGGATCATTTTAACACATTATGTGGAGGCTTTTCCTACCTCCAAGGCAACTGCTAACCAAGTTTACTAAGGTATTACTTGAACACATTATACCTCGATATGGAGTATCTGATGTAATCGACTCGGACAGAGGAACACACTTTGTGTCAAAAATTGTTAGAGATCTAACAGAAAACTTGGGTATTAAGTGGGAATACCATACGCCATGGTATCCACAAAGTTCGGGAAAAGTTGAAAGGATGAATGGAGAAATCAAAACTATTTTGACTAAATTAATGATAGAAACCAAATTATCATGGATTAAGTGCCTACCCATGGCACTATTAATTCTCAGAACCAGGCCCCGAGCAGATGTAGGAATATCAGCGTTTGAAATGGTGTATGGAATGCCCTATAGAATCGAAAGTCCACAAACAAATGTTTTAATTCGAGATCGTGTAATTAATGAATATGTTTCACAATTAGCAGAACATCGTAACAAGCTTTGGGAACATGGACTGATTGTGCAACGACCCCCGTTGGACTTAAAAATTCACAATTTTAAACCTGGGGACTGGATATTGGTTAAAACGTGGAAAGAAGAAACCCTAAAACCCAATTGGGAGGGACCTTATCTTGTTTTGCTTACAACAGAAACAGCTGTCCGGACTGCAGAGCGTGGATGGACTCATGCCAGTCGTATTAAAGGCCCAGTGACGAGACCCCACTGGAAAGTAATCAGTACTCCAGTTAAAGCTGCAAAGTGAGAAGCCTATATAAACAGGCAGAAAGCCCGAAACAGCTGTTCTCCTGAAGAATTCCCTTGCTGCCGAGAAGATGGTACACCCCGTGGCTCGAAGCAACCGAGTCGACGGGCAAGGCAGAGGAGGAACAAACTGTGGAGAAAAGAACCAGAACAATGGGACACAAAAGCAGCAATGGCCGAACTTCCCCAGGACTGGTAAAAAAATACTTAAATTGGCAAAATTGACAGACACCCTTTTTTTTGGTATACCATTAGTTTTGTTATTGATAATAACTCAAGCAAATGGAAACCCTCATGAACCTATGGCTTGGAAATTATATAATTTACCAGAGTCAAAGTTAATTCAAACTCAGATCGGTCCAGGGAAGTGGAATTTCTCCGTGCATCTATATTCCCTGATACCTATAGAACAGGACTCCCCTGTTTTTACCCCAGATCTAGCAAAGCTTCAGGCCCAATGCAAGGCATTTTATATATGTCCAGCAAGTAACCCTGGCAGAAGTTATTGTAATTATCCAGGTCATTTTTACTGTGGCTATTGGGGTTGTGAAACTATTGCTTCAAATTGGAAAACGCGAGGAGATAAATATATAGATGTAGCTTGGGGACCCCCAGGCTGCACTCCCCCAAAGCATGATTTTGATGGACACCCTACAAGACCCTGTGGCAGCGTGTCCTGTATCAGAATTGAAATCATTATAAAAGAACCCCAAGATGACACATGGTTAGTTGGCCGTATCTGGGGAATTAGATATTGGGAATCAGGAGCAGATAGGGGAAGTTACTTTAGAATAGTTAAAGAGAAGCTTCCTCATGATCCTTTGCCAATAGGACCAAATCGGGTCCTGAATCCACCCACTTCCTCTGAAGGAAAGGTTGCCCCCGTAATTGTCGTAACCCCTTCTCCAGACTCCCTTTCAGAAACAACTAATGCAACGTAAAAAGGATCGTGAAGCGGGCAAGTCATGGTATGAAAACTGGTTTAACGTTTCACCTTGGCTAACCACTTTGTTGTCTGCTTTAGCAGGACCGCTTACTATGTTAATTCTAGGACTTATATTTGGGCCTTGTATATTACGCTATATTTTACATTTTATTAAAGAACGGTTTGACATAGCTAAATTGCTTATTTTAACTACGAGGTCTGAGGCAAAATATAAGAGTGTATCTATTAATGAAGATGACGATTGTTGTGAATGCGTTATGTCACGTGAAAATTATGCCTATTGCAATTGTGAAGTATTACCTCGTGAGTGTTATGATAAATGTTGGGATTGTGGAAAAAGGTTTGCTTATAGTGCTGAGAATGAAAGTAGCATCTAATAAACAATAATAGGATAAAAAGAAAAAGGGGGGATTGTGAGAAACTATGGACTAGGGTATTGTTTATTAAGATTTATGTTAAGCTCAATGTAAAGGTTAGGCAACAAAAGATAAGATAACCAGACACCGCTTGTGCAAGGTAACCGCCGGATGTCCAGGAAACCGACAGAAACAGGACAAACGACCCCCCAACAACAACTGAAGCATGCGCAGAGTGCCTCCACTACTTCATTGAACACAGAAGCAAAGATGTATAAAAAGAGACTGTTTGAACTGCTCAGCACGGCAGTTGGCGGAGCGCAGACTCCCCTGCCGTCCAGCGCTGTATTTGCTCATATTCTACTTGCTATAATTAATAAAATTTTAATTGGATTATGATCCATTGTGGTCTCAATTTATAACAGGGGGAAGGAGGAAGCTCTCCCCGGGGGACATGGGGGAGCGGGGGGGCTCTCCCGGGGGGGCCGGAGGAGAGCGCGTCCCCCCCTCGCCGAGGCCCAGCGCGGAGGCCGAAGCCCTAACATGGCGGCCGCGTTGCCCCTGGTTACGATCACTTCCGGCGGCCGGCAGCGGCGGCCGGAAGCGCGGGTCACGTGGGGGAGCGGGAAGATGGCGGCGCCCAGGGGGCGGGGCCGGGCCCGGCGCCGCTGCTGCGGGTGGCGGCGGAGTGCGGGCGAAGCCGGGCGCGGGCCGGGGAGCTGCGGCTGCCGCACGGCCCCGTCCCCTGCCCCGTCTTCATGCCCGTGGGCACCCGCGGGACGGCCAAGGGCATCACGGCGGCCCAGCTCGCCGCGCTCGGCTGCCGCATCTGCCTCGGCAACACCTACCACCTGGGCACGCGGCCGGTGAGCGCCGCCGCGGCGGGGGGGGGGGGGGAGGGACACCGGGGGGGCCGCCGGGGCCGGGGGAGGGGCCGCCCGCAGCCACCGGGGAGCAGCGGGCACCGGAGCCCCGGGCGCTGCGATGGCCCCGTCCCATCACATGGTGGCCACGCCCCTCGAGATGGCCCCGCCCCGGGGGGCTCAGCTGGCCAGTGGGAGGGAGGAGCCGGGACGCCCCGCCCCCGGGCCCCGCCCCGGGGCGGTGCTGGGTCCCCCCGCCCCCCCGCCCTGGGTCCAGGCCCCCCCCTCCCCGGGCCCCCCCCGTTCTGAGCCCGCGTCCCCCGCAGGGCCCGGAGCTGGTGCAGCGCAGCGGCGGCCTCCACGGCTTCATGGACTGGCCCCACAACCTGCTGACGGTGAGGGGGGGCCGGGACCCCCACCGGGGCGTGACACCCCCGGGACCCCCACTGGGGGGGGGGGCCCCCGGGCCCCCGGGGGGGGGGGAACTCCCACCCCCACCTGCGGGGGTGGCACCCCGGGACCCCACTGGGGGGGGGGAGATCCCCCAGACCCCCACCTGGGGGGGGGTGACCCCTGACCCCCCCGGGGGGGAGATCCCCCAGACCCTCACCTGGGGGGGGGTTGGCACCCCTGGGACCCCCACTGGGGGGGGGACGACACCCCCAGACCCCTACCTGGGGGGGCAGTGGCACCTCTGGGACCCCCCCCCCAGGGGTGGGAGATCCCCCAAACCCTCACCTGGGGAGGGGGTGACACTTCCAGGACCCCCCCCAGGGGTGGGAGATCCTCCAGACCCCTACCTGGGGGGGGTGGCACCCCTGGGACCCCCACTGGGGTGGGGGGAGATCCCCCAGAACCCACCTGGGGAGGGGGTGACACCTCCAGGCCCCCCCCAGGCGTGGGAGATCCCCAGACCCCCACACAGTGGGGAGGGACATCCCTCAGACGGGGGGGGGGTGGGTGCCCCCCACCGGCCCCCCCAGCCCCCCCGGGGGGGGGCCCACGCCCCCCCCCCCGACACCCCCCCGCCCCCCCAGGACAGCGGGGGCTTCCAGATGGTCTCGCTGGTGGAGCTGTCGGAGGTGACGGAGGAGGGGGTCCGCTTCCGCTCCCCCTACGGCGGGGAGGAGATCCTGCTCAGCCCCGAGAGGTCCATCGAGATCCAGAACGCCCTGGGTGAGCCCCAGGGAGGGGAGGCGGGCGGGGGGGGGGGGGGTGAACCCCCAAAATTTGAGAGGAGGGGGGGGCCTGGGACATCCCCCCCCTCACCCCCCGCCCGCTTGCGCCCCGCAGGCGCCGACATCGTGATGCAGCTGGACGACGTCGTGAGCAGCACCACCACGGGGCCGCGCGTGGAGGAGGCCATGCACAGGTCCGGGACCCCCCCAGACCCCCCTCCCCCCCAACCCCTCTGGGCCCCCCCAGACCCGTCTGGGCCCCCCCCCCCCCCCCCAGACTCCCCCCTCACCAGCCCTGACCCCCCACCCCTCCAGGTCCGTCCGCTGGCTCGACCGCTGCATCGCCGCCAACCGCTGCCCCGAGCGCCAAAACCTCTTCGCCATCATCCAGGGGGGGCTGGATCCGGCCCTGCGCACCCAGTGCCTGGAAGGTAGTGGGGCCTCGCCCCCCGCCCCCCCCGCCTTCCTCCTCCTCATCCTCCTCCTCATCCTCCTCCTCCTCCCCACCTTCCTCCCACTCTGTGTCCTCCTCCCTGCCTTCCTCCCGCTCCCCATCGTCTTCCCATTCCCTGTCTGCTCCTCATCCTCCTCCCTCCTCCCTCCTCTTTCCTCCCGCCTCCTCCTCCCCCTCCCTGCCTTCCTCCCACTCCTCGTCATCTTCCCATTCCCTGTCTACTCCTCATCCTCCCCCATTCCCCATCTTCCTCCCCCTCCTCATCCTCCCCCATTCCCCGTCTTCCTCCCCCTCCTCATCCTCCCCCATTCCCCATCTTCCTCCCCTCCTCATCCTCCCCCATTCCCCATCTTCCTCCCCCTCCTCATCTCCCCCCTGTTCCCCATCTCCCCCCCCATTCCCCTCCACCCCCTGCCCCCACCCCCAGGCTCCGGGGGGGCCGGGGGTGCTCAGGACCCCCCCCCTCACCCCCCCCCTCCCCAGAGATGACCCTTCGGGACGTCCCCGGCTTCGCCATCGGGGGCCTGAGCGGGGGCGAGGAGAAGGACCGCTTCTGGAGGATGGTGAAGCTCAGCACCGACCGCCTGCCCCGGGACAAGCCCCGCTACCTGATGGGCGTGGGGTAGGGCCTGGGGGGGACGGGGGGGGGGGGTGTCACCGCTGCCCCCCAGAGCACATGGGGAGGGGATGTGGGGCTCAGCGCCCCCCCCCAGCTCAGCCCCCCCCCCTCTTCGGCAGCTACGCCACCGACCTGGTGGTCTGCGTCGCCCTGGGCTGTGACATGTTCGACTGCGTCTTCCCCACCCGGACGGCGGTAAGGGGGGACGGGGATGGGGATGGGGGGGGGGGACACACACACGGGTATGACCCCCCCCAGGGTGGGGCCCCCCCACCCCTGACCCCCTGCTCCATCTCCCCGCAGCGTTTCGGCTCAGCCCTGGTCCCCTGGGGTTCGCTGCAGCTGAAGAACAAACAATTCGCCAAAGATTTCCGTCCCATCGACGAGCGCTGCGGCTGCCCCACGTGCCAGCGGTGGGTTTGGGGGGGGGCGGGTTGGGGGGGGGTCTGAGCCCCTCCTCATCCTCACTGCCCCCCCCTCCAGGCACAGCCGCGCGTACCTGCACGCCCTGCTCCGCAGCGAGACGGCCGCCCTGCACCACCTCACCATCCACAACATCGCCTACCAGGTGGGGCTGGGGGGGGTGGGAGGGGGTGGGTGGTCCTGGGGGTCCCACGCTGGCGCGGGGGGGGTCCCCAGGCTCCCCTCTAATCCCCCCCCCCCCATCCCACAGCTCAACCTGATGGCTTCCATCCGCGAGAGCATCCTGGCCCAGCGCTTCCCCGACTTTGTCCGGGGGTTCATGAACACCATGTACGGGGCGCGGGAGCGGGTGCCCCCCTGGGTCGTGGAGGCGCTGGGCGCCGTCGGCATCACCCTGGACTGACGGGGGGACACACACACACACAGACCCCCCCAAGGCACCCCATGCCCTCCCGGGGGGTGGCGGGGGGGCCGAGCACGCTGGCACCCCCCATTTCCCCCCCCCGGGGGGTTTTATCCTTTCCCTGCATATATTTTTGTACATTTTTGTGGCCTTTTTTTACTGTTATGGACATTTTTTTTTAGGGGGGGGGCGCAGCTGCAGCCAAATAAAGTTTTTATGGTGGGAACAGGGGCTTGTGTGGCTCTGAATGGGTCTGGGGGGCCCAAAATGGGTCTGGGGGGCCCCCAAATGGGTCTGGGGGGGCCCCAAATGGGTCTGGGGGAAGGAGGACATGGGGGGGGGTCCTGGGGTGCATGGGGGGGGCTCAACTGCCATCGCAGGGTCTGCTGGAGCCCCCGGCCAGAGATCCGGCAATTTGGGGTGCCAGGAGGGGAGTGGGGGTGCTCTGGGGACCCAGGGATCCACCAGGGGACCAGGAGAGGGGAGCGGGGGTGATGGGGGTCAAAAGGGGGGGGGGGGGGTCCTGGGAGGGCACCAGGGGAGAGGAATGGGGGTGATGGGGGTCTGGGGGGGTGGGGGGGAGAATTGGGGACATCTTGGAGGTCCTGGAACACATGAGGGGCTCTGGGGACGCTCTGGGGTCCTGGGGACTGGGGGGGGGGCTCTGGGGATGCAGAGCAGGAGATTTGGGGACACTTGGGGCACTCAGGAATGCATGGGGGGGGGCTCTGAGCGACACAGGAGGGGATTGGGGATGCGGGGGGGGGACACACACGGGGACACCGGACCTGGCTTCTCCCCGGCTCCGCACCGTCGCTGTCACATTGTCACACCCCGGATCGGGCCCATCGTCATTGTCGGGGGGGGGGGGCAGAGCCGAGGTGCCACCCTGGGGCCCAGCGAGGGGGCAGGATCGGGCCCGGAGAAGGGGAGGGGGCCAGGCTGGGCTTAAATAGGGCGGGGGGTGTAGGGGGGGGGGGGCTGGGGGCTCAGGTGGGGGCTAGAGCAATTGGAGATCCGGGGGGGGGGAGCAGAGAGCACAGCCCCTGCAGCCAGGGCCTGGGGATGGGGACAGGGATGGGGACAGGGACAGGAACTGGGATGGGAATGGGACTGGGATGGGACAGGGACAGAAAGGGGATGGGGTCAGGGATGGGGACAAGGGACAGGGACAAGGGATGGGGATGGGGACAAGGGACAGGGATGGGGACAAGGGATGGGGATGGGGACAAGGGGGGGATGGGGACAAGGGGACAGGGACTGGGGACGGGGACGGGGGTGGAGAATCTGGGGCCCCACCCGCCCCGTGGGTGACGTCCCGGTGGCCTTTGTCCCCATCAGCCAGTGCCCAACACGTGGCTGACGGCGTCGATCCGGGGCGAGCTCCTGGGGGGGGCGGGGGGGTCCAGGTACCCCCCAAAATGCTGTGACCCCCCCCGAGACCCCCCCTGACCGGTAACTGGGGGCAGGGGGGGGGGGGGGGCCCCCCCTGATGCCATTTTCAGCTCAACCCCCCCCAAATTTGGGCCGTGCCCCCTCCCACCGCCCCCGCAGCAGCTCGGGGGGGAGTGGTACAGGGGGTTGGGGGGGTTTTTTGGGGGGGGATGACACCCCCACCCCCTGCCCCATGGCAGGCGGGGGGCGTCGTGGCCGGGGCCGTGCGTCAGCCGGGCCGCGTGGCCACGGTGGCCACGGGGAGGAAGTTTGTGGACAGGGTGGGGTGGCCACGGCTACGTCAGCCGCGTGGGGCAATTTCCCCGGCCCCACGGCAGCGCCCGCGCGCCACTGGAGGCCACTGGAAGGGCTGGGAGAGGCACCTGGGGTGAACTGGGAGCCACTGAAAGCCACTGGAAGCCACTGGAAGGGCTGGGAGGGGGAGGCACCTGGGGTGAACTGGGAGCCACTGAGCCACTGGCCACGGAAGGGCTGGGAGAGGCACCTGGGGTGAACTGGGAGACTGGGAGCCACTGGAAGGGCTGGGAGAGGCACCTGGGGTGAACTGGGATCACTGGGAAGGGCTGGGAGCTGCAGCAAGAGGAGTCGCCGGAGAACTGGGCAGGGAGGGGAGTGGCACCTGGGGAAACTGGGATCAACTGGGTAAAGGATAAGCAGTGTACCCGAGAGGACTGGGATCCCTGGAAGGGCTGGGAGCTGCACCTGGGGGTAATTGGGATGAACTGGGCGGGGATGGGAGCTGCACCCTGAGGGGAACTGGGATGAACTGGGCAGGGATGGGCTCTTGGCCCTGGGCCCCCCCAGTACCCCCAACCCCTCTCTTCCCCCCCAGGGCCCCCCCAACCCCTCCCCCCCCCACCCCCCCCCCCCCCCCCCCGGGCCCCCCCAGCCCCTCTCTGCCCCCCCCAACCCCTCTCTGCCCCCCCCAGGGCCCCCCCAACCCCTCTCTGCACCCTTGGGGAGCCCCCAGCCCCTCTCTCTTCCCCCCCCCGGGTCCCCCCAACCCCTCTCTGCCCCCCCCAGGGCTCCCCCAACCCCTCTCTGCACCCTTGAGGAGCCCCCAGCCCCCCCCCCCCCCCACCCCTCTCGCCCCCCCGCCCCCCCCAACCCCTCTCTGCCCCCCTGGGAGCCCCCAGCCCCTCTCTGCCCCCCCCCACCCCTCTCTGCCCCCCTCCAGGGCCCCCCCAACCCCTCTCTGCACCCTTGGGAGCCCCCAGCCCCTCTCTGCCCCCCCCAACCCCTCTCTGCCCCCCTCCAGGGCCCCCCCACCCCCCTGCACCCGGGGAGCCCCCAGCCTCTTCTTCCCTCCCCCCGGGCTCCCCCCAACCCCTCTCCGTACCCAAATCCCCCCCAGACCCCTCTGTGCCCCCCCCCCGGGGTGAGGACCGTCACCACAGCGGGGTCCCCATCAGCTCCCGGGGTCCCCTCACCGTCATGGGGCTGGCACCCACCCCGCGGGGGCCCCACGGCTCCCAGGTCCCTCCCCACAGCACCCGATGCCTCTTATCAGCACCCACCCCGCTGCGGCTGCGCAAGGGGATGGCGACGGGGGGGGGGGGCCTGGAGGGGGTGGGTGGGGTTTGGGTGGCAAGCGAGCGGCTGGGTGGGCACGGAGCCAGCGTTGGGTGGGCGCTGAGCGAGCGGCTGGGTGGGTGCAGACCCTGAATTGTGTGGGTGGGTGCAGAGCCAGCCTGGAGTGGGTGCAGACCCTCAATTGGGTGGGTGGGTGCTGAGCGAGCGGCTGGGTGGGCACAGACCCTGAATTGGGTGGGTGGGTGCAGAGCCAGCCTGGAGTGGGTGCAGACCCTGAATTGGGTGGGTGGGTGCTGAGCGAGCGGCTGGGTGGGTGCAGACCCTGAATTGGATGGGTGGGTGCAGAGCCAGCCTGGAGTGGGTGCAGACCCTGAATTGGGTGGGTGGGTGCTGAGTGAGCGCTGGGTGGGTGCAGACCCTGAATTGGGTGGGTGGGTGCAGAGCCAGCCTGGAGTGGTTCAGACCCTGAATTGGGTGGGTGGGTGCTGAGCGAGCGGCTGGGTGGGTGCAGACCCTTAATTGGGTGGGTGGGTGCAGTGTGAGCGGCTGGGTGGGCGCAGACCCTGAATTGGGTGGGTGCTGAGTGAGCAGCTGGGTGGGTGCAGACCCTGAATTGGGTGGGTGGGTGCAGAGCGAGCGGCTGGGTGGGTGCAGACCCTGAATTGGGTGGGTGGGTGCAGAGCGAGCGGCTGGGTGGGTGCAGACCCTGAATTGGGTGGGTGGGTGCAGAGCGAGCGGCTGGGTGGATGCAGACCCTGAATTGGGTGGGTGGGTGCTGAGCGAGCGGCTGGGTGGGTGCAGACCCTGAATTGGGTGGGTGGGTGCAGACCCTGAATTGGGTGGGTGGGTGCAGAGCGAGCGGCTGGGTGGGTGCAGACCCTGAATTGGGTGGGTGGGTGCAGAGCAAGCGGCTGGGTGGGTGCAGACCCTGAATTGGGTGGGTGGGTGCAGAGCCAGCCTGGAGTGGGTGCAGACCCTGAATTGGGTGGGTGCTGGTGAGCAGCTGGGTGGGTGCAGACCCTGAATTGGGTGGGTGCGGAGCCAGTGTTGGGTGGGCGCCGAGCGAGCGGGTTTTTGGGTGCCGAGCGAGCGCTGGGTGGCCCGGCCCTCGCCCTGAGTGGCCGGGTGCCCCCCCAGGCGGTGCCCGGAGCCATGAAGTGCCAGCCCAGCCCGCGCCTGCTGCTGCTGCCCGTCCTGGTGTCGCTGGTGCTGCTGGGGCTGCGGGTGCAGCGCTTCGCCGAGGAGCCCCTCACCACCGCCCCGGCCCTCTCCGACCCCGGCCGAGACGGCGCCGCCCGGCAACGCCTGCCCGGGGCGAGTTTCCAGTGGCAGAAGGCGACGGATCCACACGGCAACGCCACGGCGGAGCCTGCCCGCCCTCGGCACCCGCTGCAGCCCCCCTACCCCCACCCCTACCGCTTCCTCCTCAACCAGCCCCACAAGTGCCGGGACCGGACGCCCTTCCTGGTGCTGCTGGTGACGACGGAGCCAGGGGACACGGTGGGCCGGAACGCCATCCGGCAAACCTGGGGCAACGAGAGCTCAGTGCCGGGGGTCTCCATCCTCCGACTCTTCCTCCTCGGCGTCCACCCCGTGTTCGGGCAGGCGCTGCGGCCGGTGCTGGAGGAGGAGAGCCTTCTGCACCGCGACCTGCTCCAGCAGGATTTCCTGGACACCTACAACAACCTGACGCTGAAGACGCTGATGGGCATGGAGTGGGTGAGCAAGCACTGCCCCAACGCCAGCTACGTGGTGAAGGCCGACAACGACGTCTTCCTCAACCTGGGCTACCTGGTCCGACAGTTCCTGCTGCCCCCCAAGAGGAACTTCATGACGGGTTACATCTACCGCAACACGGGGCCGTTGCGCAGCAAGGCCTACAAGTGGTACGTGCCCTACGAGGTCTACCCCAACGCCACCTACCCGCCCTACTGCGGCGGACCCGGCTACGTCCTCTCCGGGGATTTGGCCAGCAAAATCTACAGCGTCGCCCAAACGCTGCCCGTCATCAACATGGAGGACGCCTTCATGGGCATCTGCCTGCACGCGTTGGGTGTCGGCGTCACCAACAGCCCATGGGGCGTCTTCAACATGTACCGACTCAAGTACGAGAAGTGCCGGTTCTCCCGGCTGGTGATGGTCCATCACTACCGGCCCCAGGAGCTGCTCAAGGTCTGGCCCCGCTTCCAGGAGGAGAAGGTGACGTGCCACCGCTAGCTGTGCCACACCGGAGAAGGTGACGTGCCACCGCTAGCTGTGCCACACCGGAGGGCCGAGCCGTGCCAGAATGTCCCGCTGCCCCGCCGGCGGGTGCCACCGTCCCCTCCCCATGCCGGGACCCACCGGCTTCACCCCCTCTGCCAATTTTTGGGCCGGGCTCCGGCTCCAGAGCAGGCACTCGGGGCCGTCTCCAAACCTCGGGGCTCTCGGGGAGCCCCCCTCTGCCGCCCCCCGGGGACGGGGTTTTCCCCCCAGCTGGAGCCACCAGCCGGTTGGCGCAGCTAGAGCCGAGGCCTTCGCTCGCGGCACTGCCCACTCCAGTGACCCTGTTAATAGTAATATTATTATTATTAATTATTATTATAATTATTCTGTGTTTTGTACTGAGCCTGCTGGGCTCAGGGGCCGGGGGCCCTGCCGGCGGTTAAAGCCGTACCCGCGTTATCGCCCACGTTGGGAATAAAAGGGATGGAGCCAACCGCAGCGAGCTGGCCAACTGCCTTGTCTCTCCTGGGGGGATCCACTGGGAGCGGCTGGGATGCACTGGAAGGGCTGGGAGAGGCACCTGGGGGGATCACTGGAAGGGTGGGAGAGGACCTGGGGTGAATTGGGAGGCACTGGGAGTGACTGGCATCCACTGGAAGGGCTGGGAGAGGACCTGGGGTGAATTGGGAGCACTGGGAGTGATGGATGACTGGAAGGGCTGGGAGCAACCTGGCATCAGTTGGGAGTGACTGGGATCCACTGGGAGCGACTGCAAAGGGCTGGGAGCTGCAGCAAGAGGAGTCGTGGGAGAACTGGGCAGGGAGGGGAGTGGCACCTGGGGAAACTGGGATCAATGGGGAAGGCTGAGCAGAATCCCGGGGGGAACTGGGATGCACTGGGCAAAGCCAGAAGCTGCACCTGAGGGGAACTGGGAGCACTGGGCAGAGCCAGAGCTACACTCGAGGGGAACTGGGATGAACTGGGCCTCGCCAGTTCTGCCTCTGGCAGAACCAGAGCAGGGGTGAACCCGAAACGCCAGGGCAAAGGGCATTTACCACCAACATGGTGGGCGTCACCGCGCTCGCCAAACGACGCCGGCGCAGTCACCGATACGGCCGCGGCGCCAGTGCTGCTTGGTGCCACTGAAGAGGCAGCTCCAGCGCCGTTTTTGTGGGAAAAGTTGCAATTTGGCAGCTTAAGGCCCGGCCACTTTGTGTCTCCGGTCAAAGCGGCGTCACCTGCCGGATGCCGGAACATTTGGGAGCGGTTCCCCGGGGACGGCACCTGCATCGCTCGGCAAACGCCGCTTCACCTTTCCCCGGGGCAAGGCTATCGGCGTTCTCGGTTTACGACGGCTTTGAGGAGCGCCGCGGTAGCAGGCCCTCGCCCTCGAGCCGCGGGAATTATCTACACCAGGAAGTTCCCGCGAGCCATCGCCCAAAAAACCCCTGGCACCGGGTTCAAGGGTCCCTTCCTCCAACGCTCCACCCTCTGCCATGAATTCGGTGCGGGAAGGGGGGCAGCCCCCGCACGCGGTGGGGCTGGGGAGCCGCCGTCTCCGGCGTGGCGGCCATTTAATCACCGGCGAAGGCAATAATTTGGTTTTACCCAAGGCTCCAGCCAGCGTCGCCGGCTCCGCCGGTCGCCCCAGCGCCGCTCACCTGGGGTCCATCCGCTCCTCCCGGCCCCAGCCCCTGCGGTGGGGGGGGGGTTTGGTCTCAAAACCACAGGTTCGAGGGCGTTAAAATTGCAGAATGGGGTAAATATCCCCGATTTCTTTTTGGTTTAGGAGGTGGCCGCGCCGGCCCGCGCCGCGAGACGAGCCACGGGGAGAGCGCGCCGTGGAGTTTTGGGTTTATTTGTCTACATTCAGCGGGCGGCGGGCGTCCCGCCCGAGGGCTTCGGGCATCCAAAGCCCGCGTGGGCCCGCCGGGTTTTCAAATAAAATCTTCACTTATAAAACTGAAACGCTAAAGCATTAAAATACAGAAAGCTCGTTTAAACTCACTTCACAAAAGCGTTAACAGACGACGTATCCCTTTCCTCTAGGGAAAGCCGCGCGGCGCCCGCGCTTTTCCATAGAAAAAAGGATACGGAAATGGGATTAACTGGGGAAAAAAAAAACAAAAAAAACCAACCCACAAAAAATGAAAAAAACAAACAAAACAAACAAACAAAAAAACCAAAACAAACAAACCCCCAAAAAATCCTATTTTGACCAAGTCGTAACGGCAGCTACCAAACCCTTAAATACAGAGACGCCCGACGTACAGCTACGGGGGGGGGGGGGGGGGGGGGATCACAGGAACTCAACCATCGGTGACCGGGAGCACAAGGAGCACTGCAACATGGAGACGGGGAGGGGGCGGGAGGGGACGGGGGGGGGGTTACGTGTTTACCGTGATGCAATAAAACTGAGTATTCCGAGGGGCTGGGGAGCGCGGGAGGTGGCAAAGCCCCGTGCCCGCGGGGGACGGGGGCGGCTTTATCTGTACTGGTAATTCATGCTGTGGTCGTTTCTGCCGTAGCCGCCTTGGGACGCTTGGTAGGAGCTGGGGGGGCCACTGTAGTTTTGGCCTGAACCGGGGGAGTTGTAGTTGGACTGAGAGGAATATCCACCTGCGGAGAGCGGGGAGAGGAGCTCGGTTACCATCGCGGCGTAAACGGAAAAAGAGATTTTAATGTAGAATTGGAGCTTTTTTTACAGGCCCCGCGGCGAGATCAGAATGATAGAATGTTTTGGGTGGGAAGAGACCCCCAGAGGTCACCCATCCAAGCCCCCCGCAGGAGCAGGGACACCTTGAACCACATCAGGTTGCTCACAGCCCCGGCCAACCTGACCTGGAATGGTCCCAGGGATGGGGCCTCCACCCCCTCTCTGGGCAACCCCTGCCAGGGTCTCACCACCCTCACTGGGAAGAATTTCTGCCTTAGATCCAGCCTAAACCTGCCCTGGTTTAGTTTAAAGCCATCCCCCCTTGGCCTGTCCCAGCTGGCCCTGCTAAAAAGCTTGTCCCCCCCTTTCCTCTGGGCCCCCTTGAAGCCCTGAGCGGCCGCACTCAGCTCTGCCCGCAGCCCCCTCTGCTCCAGGCTGAGCACCCCCAACTCTCCCAGCCTGGCCCCATAGCAGAGGGGCTCCAGCCCTCGGAGCATTTTAGTAGCCCTTCGGATCATTTTAGTAGCCCTCCTCTGGCCCCGCTCCAACAATTCCACGTCCTTCTTGTGCTGAGGGCTCCAGGGATGTAAAGGCCTCGCCCCCGCGCGGGAAAAATAGAAAGGAAAGCGTCGTATACTGACCTTGCTTACCTTGGTACGAGGACCCTCCGCCCCCAGAGCCGCCCCCATAGCCCCCGTGTGAGCCGGTGTTGTAGGAGGCGCCTCCCGAGTAGTTGTTGCCGCCGCCGCCGCGGCCGCTGTTGCCGCCGTAACCTGGAAGGGAAAGCGCGGTGAGCGCGGCCGGTTTCCCCGGCGAGGTTCCATCCGCCGTCAGGGACGATTATTGGAGGTGCCAGGGGCTCGGCCAGCGAGCTGCTAAAAGCCCAGGCTGCAAAAAGGTCACGGAGAGGTCCGGTGCCGGTGGGATTTGCCCGCACGAGCGCGGAGGATCCAGGCTGCGGAGCGTGGAAGCGCCCACCCAGCCGGCACGGCAAAGACTCGAGTGCTGAAATAACGACTGGGAGCCCAGCGGGCAGTGGCACCCTCAGCCTCCGAGACGCAAGCGCATCGCCCCGGGGAGATGGGGACCAAGCCCCAGCGGGGTTCCTGGCCAGTCGGTGACCTCCCCAAATACATCAGCCAAACCCGAGCGCTTTAAACCCTCCCAGTTCACGGAATCCCGGGCTGGTTTGGGTGGGAAGGGACCTTCCCACCCCCGGCCATGAGTGGGGCCAGTGTCACCCGGATCGGGCTGCTCAGAGCCCCGTGTAGCCTGACCTTGAACCCTTCCAGGGACGGGGCAGCCCCCACCCCACTGGGCAACCCCCTCCCACCCTCACTGTCCAGAATTTTGGCCTCAGATCCCGTTGGAACCCCCCCTCTTTTAGCTTCAAACTATTAATGGAGTTATTTGGTTGGAAAAGACCTTTAAGGTGATGGAGCCCAACCGTACCCATCCCACCCCCAAACCCCGGCCCTCAGCACCGCCTCTGCCCGGCTGTTAAATCCCCCCCGGGCTGGGGACTCGCCCCCTTCCCTGGGCAGCCCCTTCCAGCCCCTGACAGCCCTTTGGGGAAGGAATTGTTCCCCAGGGCCAACCTCCCCCTGCCCTGGCACAACTGGAGGCCCTTGCCCCTCGTCCCATCGCCCCTTCCCTGGGAGCAGAGCCCCCCCCCGGCCCCCCCCCCCCCCTCCCCGCAGCCTGGGGCCCAGACCCCCCCCGCTCCGCTGCCCTTCTCTGGACACGCTCCAGCCCCCCCAGGGCCTTCGGGGAGGGAGGGGCCCAACCCTGACCCCAGCAGTCGAGGGGCGGCCCCCCCAGTGCCCAGCACAGGGGCACGGTCCCCCCGGCCACCCTCCTGTACAAGCCAGGATGCCGCTGGCCCCCTTGGCCACCTGGGCACCCTGCTGGCTCCTCTCCCCTGGCGCCGGCACCTT
Source organism: Gorsachius magnificus (assembly GCA_034008185.1). Lineage (NCBI taxonomy): Eukaryota > Metazoa > Chordata > Aves > Pelecaniformes > Ardeidae > Gorsachius > Gorsachius magnificus. The sequence continues at coordinate 950,748 of CM067106.1, read as the reverse complement.
CCTGCCCTCTCCCACGCCTGGAGCCTTGCCTGGGGTTGTGGTGACCCCAGGGCAGGACCCGGCCCTTGGCCTTGGTGAACCTCACCCAGTTGGGCTGGGCCCAGGGATCCAGCCTGGCCAGGTCCCTGTGGATCCAGCGTGGCCTTGGGCCCCCGTGGGTCCAGCCTGGCCAGGGACCCCGTGGGTCCAGCCTGGCCAGGTCCCTGGCTAAATTAATTCTTGGTTAATTAATTAACCAAGCGCCCCCCGTGTTCCTTAAAGTTCACGTTTCACTTCCCGGTTAAGCAACCCGGCACTCACTGAATTTGCTCTCGTAGTTGTAGTCAGAGCCTCCGCCACCGGGCGAGTTGTAGGAATTGGAGTAGGAGGAATAGTTGCCTTGGCCGTGGTTGTAGCCTTTCTGCTTGCCCTGCGGCGGGCCGTAGTTACTGTACTGGTTTTGGTTGTAGGATTGCTGCTGCTGGCCCTGGTGCGACTGATAGCCCGAGCCGTAGGAAGGTTTTTGTTGCCCTCCGTGCTGCTGTTTCTTTCCGCCGTGTTTCGGAGGAACGGGCGAGTTGTAGTTATCGCCGCCCTGGTAGTAGGAGCCGTAGCCGGAGGAGCCGCCGCCGCCGCCGCTCCCCGAGTTGGAGTGGCCGCCGTTGCTGTAGAACTGGCCTAAACAGAGAGAAGAGCGTCAGCCCCGAACCAGCGGCGGTGGTTTTGGGGGGGGTAGGGGGGGGGGGGAAGGGGGGGCGGGCACACCAGGCACTGTTTTAGAGGTCAAGGCCCCTAAGGCGATGAGATTTCGCCCCCGCCAAGGCCGGTGAAAGGCTTAAGGAACTCCCCAGGCGGGCGAGGGGTGAGACATCTCGTTTGTGTAGGGAGGCAGGGAATGGCCGAACACATCACCATCGCCCAGCCACCCCGAAACCTCGGGGAACGAGGCCCCCGCCCCCCCAATTCCAGTACGACCCCGATGCTGCGGATGAAGCCGGGGGCTACGGCCATTCCTTTGGTGCACGTTACCGTAGCGGTTACTCCTTCAACCCTCTATAAAGATTTCAAACCGGGCGCTCAAACTACGTTTGAGACGCGTCGGCCGCCGGGGCTCGGTCCCCGCAGCCGAGAGAGGCGGTAACGAGGAAGAATCTCGTTCCGGTAACGAGGAATTACGGCGACGTGCGTGCGGATGGCTCTAACGCGGGGAGCCGTCCGTCTGGGTCGACAAGCAGCAACGATCCAAGGGAAATGGAGCCGTGTGGGCACAGCTCATCCCGTTTACCTCGAAATTGGGGCACTACGTCTGGGATCCGAGGTTATCGAAACCCTCTGACGCAGCGAGCCCCCCCCCGGCGAGCCTGGATGCGACCACGCTGTACGTAGTCGAGACTTAGTCTGGGTTTAATTTTATTTACCAAGAGGACTAGAGTCAAGGGCTTCGAGCGCTTCTTTTCCTGCCCGATTTGCCCCCCAGGTTGAGCTTCGGGGCCTTCTTCGCATCAGGCTGAGTGCGAGATGATTTACTCCACGGTCAGACTCGCCCTATCAAAACTAAACTTCATTTTCAAGGAATAAAAGCTGCTGGAATCTACCTGAAAACCTGCGCCGGCAGCCGTAACGGGGGGGGTACGCTCGGGGAAGGGAAGATTTGCCGGCGCCTCCTCCGGAGGGGAGGGGAGGTGGGGGAGAATTCCATTCAAAAGGAAGGCAAAGAGTGAAATCTCACACCCTTTGCTTCCGCAATTCCACGCAAAGCTACCAGGTCGGCTCGGGGCGAAGCCGAACCCCAGCTCAGTTCCCAAATCCCGTGTCTGCGGTGCCAAGAGCTGCGGCCCTTCCCAGCTTTTAAATTTCTTTTCCATTGCTCCTTCCCTACGCCCCCTGCACTTGCACTGACGCTTCCTACGCACTGTTTTTTTTCCCCCTCGCCCCCTTTTTTTGCAGAAGATCACGATTTGGGTGTGGAAAACGAGGTTCCATCCTAAATTTCTTCACTCCTGGCCTTCTGGGCTGGAGAGCAAAGCGTTTCTCTGCTGAGACACCTCGCTTGTATTAAACCCCCCGGCCTTGGCTTGGAGCACGGGGGCTTCTCCGGAGCGAGGGGTGACGAGCGGTGTGGGGGAAATTCACGCTGCCGATGGTGGAATTGGGCCTCTCCCCAGTCAATATTTCCAGAATTCCCACTTCCTACCAACACTTGGCATGGAAGGATGAAGCTTTAAGGCTGTTGGACACGCGATTGGTTTTGCTTTTCCCCACATCAAAGCTCAGGAACAGAATTCCCCCACACGGCAGTAGATGCTCCAAGGGGGAGTTGCTTAAAAATCCCCGGATCCCCACCTCGTTTGGGGTGGGATCTGCTCCCTCGTCTAAAAAGAAAAATAATAAATCATTCTCTCACCCAACAGCTTCTAAAAACGAGGGCGTGCGTTATTGTTATTGAAGTACCCGCTAAACACCCCAGACTTTCAGTTTTTGGTAAAAATCCTGGTGCGCGGTGGCCGAGAGGTTTTGTGTCCTGCTTCGTTTCGCCGGTTTAATCCCCGACTTCGCTCAAGCGTCGTGGAGCCTCGCCGGTCAAAACCAAGGCGAGGGCGCGGGCGTTGCAGCTCACAGCAGCGACAAAGCAAAACGACACTTTAAAAACCCAAATCCCGGCAGCAAGAATAAAGGGACCCGAGGCTGGGAATGCCGAGACTCGGGATCTCGACCGGCCAACTGCAACGCCTCCCACGATCCCCCCCCCGTCCCCGATTCCGGTGACATTTAATCCTCCAGGTAACGAAGTGTTTTTAGGGGGCGTTTTCCGGCGCAGCTTTAGGCCCTTTATGCTTGGGGGGGGGGGGGGGGGGGGGGGCAGCCCGTTTTCCCGGTAACAAAGGAATCCGTGCACATTTTCCAGCAGTTACCAAGACGTCGACGCTAACCCCCAATGCCTGGATATTTATTGGGTGGGAAGCAGGATTACAATACCTTTGAGAGCACACTAGCTACCAGCCACGGTCGGTCACGCCTCTCGGCGTTAATTCCCCCCCCAGCGTGTTACAGAGGAGGCCGGGTTCGGTTTTAGCACGCGCGGTTCCGCGTACAAACCGACATTTCGCATGCTTAGAGCTGGGCTGTGCTACATTCAGAGACGTCAAAAAGTCTTCCCGATAGCGAGAGGCGCCTACCCAATTGCTGGGATTTATTAAAAGGCTCAAATTTCGTACAAAACCCGCTGTAAATTAAGACAAAGGTAGATTAAAACACTTCAGTTTCTTAAGAATAAAGTAATGCTTTCCATAAAAAGCAAGGAGGGGCTTTTTTGCCTTTGCGCTGAACGGAGCCGGCTTGGGAATTTGTGCGAGGCGCACAAAAACCACCCCCCCACCCCCCCCCACCACATCCTCGGACAATCGGTTCCCCCTGTCGCGTACATCGATACAACCAAGTTCAAAGGCAAATGACAATAAAAACTGCCCCGGTCTTAAGTTCTGCAGGCTAAGAGAGTTTCAGACAAGCTGCGGTGGAAAGCCACTGTTGAGAACCCCAGTGAAGCACAGGGACACAGCATGGACACTTTGGGTTTTGGAGTTCGAGAAAATTGGAGTAAAAAGCTGTTTTTTTGTGCAATGCTCTAGGAAGACCCAAAATCATGATAGCCGTAGCAGTCTGTGAAAAAGTCACCTACAAGAGGGGGAGACAGAGCAGAGAAGAAAAATTAGAATTCTTTTGAAGATGGCCAAATGCGCCACGTTTGAAAGTCATGTTTTAGATTTCTCTGCTCCTGTCACCCCCCAATGAAGGCTCCTGCTCAAGACCAATCGCTGGGTGTTTTCAAGGAAAATCACGTTCAAAAGCGTGGCCGATAGCTTCGCGTGGCTTAAAGCAGAGAAATTTAAAAGATTCACAGTTTGAGAGGAAACGTGAAGCCGCCTGCATTCGCGTTTTGACTTTTCAAGGCGTACACGAGCCATCTTTCAGCTCTTCGCATTCAAAAAGAGACGAGAGAGCGCGCAACCCTTAAGCGGGCTTCCGCGTAAGCGCGTCGCCGCACGGCGCAACCCGGTCCGAGCGTCACGCCCCCAGCCGATCGACGCCTTTCGATAACCCAAGATAAAAAAAAAACAACAAACCAAAAAAAAACCACTTACTATAGCCCGCCGTCGCGGAATTCCCTCCGTAACCGTAGCTTCCGTATCCAGCACCTAGGAGAGGAGGAAAGGTTGAAGGAGAAGGAAGCGTATCGAGGCCTCGCGCTCCCCGCCGCGCCCCCGTGGGATTCATTCGCCGGGGGTTGGGAAGCGCGCGGTGGTCAGCGTTACGAAAGGCGCGAGCGGCGTCTCACCTGCATTCATGTAGCCGCCGTGATTGCCGCCGAATCCCCCCCTGCCTCTCCCGCGGCCTCGGATGTTGCCGCCTCTTCCCCGCCCGCGCATGTTGGGCGGAGGGGGGACTTCGTTGTGCATGGGGCCTCCCATTCCGAAACCCGGGTTGTGCTGCTGAGAGAAGGGAAGGCAGCGTTAGCCAGGCGCCGGCTTCCGCGTCGTCGAAGGGAAAACCAACATTTTGTGAGGCGTTGGGGGCTCTGGAGCAGGTCAGGCACCCAACCTGCCTCAAAAGGCAGGGGGGCGAAGCCGAAAACGAGGGGGGCGGGTACCAGATAAGGCTGTTTCCTGTAAAACCCGACAGTATTTCCGCTTCCGAACCCAACGGCCCTGAGCGGATCGTGCTTTTAAATTCTCTTCCCTCCCAAAAGGGGATTAAAAGCAGAGACCAGGAGGCGACGGCACCGCAGACCCCTCGGTCGCACCACAAAGCCGCGGAATCGTGGATTTACTTACTTTTACGGCAAACTTGGGCCCTCCCCGAGCTGGCACGGGGGCTCTCTTCTTCTTGTTTTGCTCAATGGCAACAGGAGCATCGGGAAACAGCTTCTCTAGCGCGGCCAGAGCGGCGTAGGCTTTTGCCACCTTTTTATTTGAACCGGCTCCTTGGAATTTCTGCCCGTCGACCTCCACCTTTGAAAGGGATCAGATCATTGCGCGTGAGCGGGAAGGGCAGGACCAGAAGCGGACGCTTGACAAAATTAACCTTTTTTTTTTTTTCTTCTTTTTTTTCTTTTTTTTTTTTTTTTTTTTTTTTATGGTGTCTGCAAACAATTCCAGCCGTTGGAAGCATTCGAGATCAGGCTGGACTGCCTTTGAGCAACATGGCCTAGCGCAAGCGTCCTGGTCGGATGACCTTTAAAGGTGCCTTCCAACCCAAACCACGCCTGGATTTTGTGATTTTGAATTCTTACTCAGGCTACGAAGTTACGGGTACCCGAGCTGGGAGGAAGGCAGAGGGAGAGGACCAGAAGGCGCCTCACCTCCATGACAAAGCGCTTGTCGTGGCTGCCGCCCGTTTCCGAAATCAGTTCATACTTCAGCCCGCGCCGTTTCTCGTTAAGCTCCATCACGGGATTCTTGCCGTGCTTCGTCAGGATTGGTCCCTGTTGTTTCACATTCTGCAAGCGGAGAAGCGGCGATGAAACTCCAAGAAACCCCCCCCGAAGCGACCTGAAGTTGCTTCCAAACGCGTACTTGGGAGAACATCTTAGAGAGAAGCTTGGCGTAAGCCTGCCTGATGCTTTCACGTCTCCAAATTGTATCGTGGCGGGAAACGAACCGTACGGTTCAGCGTTACGGCACTCTGCTGCTAAAAGGCGCTTCCGGTGACGCCCTGCCGCGTCATCCCGAAGGACACGAGCGGCCCGGTCCCCCCCCTCTTGGACTGCGCTCACCTCTGGGGTTTGATCTGCAGGAGGGGAAGCAGCGGTGGGCGTCGAGACCGTTTCTACGACCGGAGGAGGAGCGACAACGACCGGTTTCTGTTCCGTTTCCTCTGCCGATTCGTCGCCTTTCCCGGATTCTTTGCCTTCCACTCCCGTGGGTAAACCCATATCTTGCAACACCTACGGGTAAGGAGAGAGGGGGAGGAGGTCACCGAAGAGCACGTACCTCGAAGGAGCGCCGGCTCTCGGGCGCCTTGCCCATTTTGGGGTAAATACTCCAGAAGGCTGCTCAAGCCTCCCCTCATTCATCCTGTTCACGCACTGGGCATTCCCCGAATCCCACAGGCACTTCGAGACCCAAAAGCTATGAAGCCCTCAGCCCTGAGCCTTCACGCACAAGAGACCACGCTGCCTCCGTGTCGAACTCCTCCCCTCTCCATCCTGAAGGGTTTGGGCCATTTGTCATCGTGACCCTCATCACCAGCGACGCGGTGGCCTTTGGAGAGGTCAGCCACCACACTGCCCCCCCCCCCCCCCCCCCCCCCCCGGCCCCCCGTGAGAGCCCCCCGGCAGAAATTCAACGCGGGAAGCTCCTACCTTCACTGCCACGTGCAATTTGGCCGTCTTTTTGGAAGGTCCTGATGCTTCAAATGTGCTGCCATCGATTTCCACGGACATTGTAAAGATAGGAGCGTGAACGGGACCGGTCTGAGAGACCAGTTTGTACTGGAGCCCGGGTTTTAGCTGGTTGAGTTTCATCAGTGCATTCATGGCCTGGGGAGGTTCGAGTTTTTCCTCTGAGTGGAGGGGGGAAAAAAAAGAAAGAAAAGAAGAAAGTTTGCGGATGTTTGTCACCTCTTTCCAAGCAGCAAAACTGATGCCAGACAAGTTCCGAGCCGCACTTTCCTCCTTGCAAGAGTTTAAGTTACAGCGAGTAAAAACCTTAAGACATTAAGGTGGATTTTTCCAGCTTTTTTTTTTTTTTTTTTAACAATTCACACATAACCCCCATAAAACGGCATCCCCCCAAGCCCAACCGCTGGCAGGAGTTCTGCCGCGACCCGCCCCCCGCCCCTGCCCGAGAACAGCCCTCGGGAAGCCACGTGTACCTACCTCGTGTTAACTCAATACCTTTTTTCTGAATCTTCTTTTTCTTTTTGCTGGGAGATTTCTCCTCTCCGTCCTCCTCCATCGGACGCTTCATTGGGGTGACGGCGTACGTTGTACTGGGAGGAATCTGGACTGTAACGACCGTAACGAAACCCCCCTCAGCACTGCGGTTCCCAGCAACAACAGCCTCGGCGAGGTGGTTTGGGTGGGGGTTTTATTTCACCCAGTACCTACCAGTATAGTCAACAGGGTTTTCGTTCTTTGGTTTCTTGGGCATTTTGGAAGGCAGGGGATCCATCCCCAAGACTTTGTGAAGCTGGCCAAAAGCCGCAAGTCTCAGAGCATGCTAGAAGGATTAAAACACGTGTGAGCGGGGCGCGCGGGCGGCCACACCAAGCTCTGTTCCCTGCACAGTTTCAGACAGGAACATTCTACCCACCCCTACACAGAAATCCTCAGCGGTTTAAATAGGACTCTCTGGATTTTATTATTATTATTTTTTATTTTTTTTTTTTTTTTGGAAGTTCAACCCAAAATACGGGTTATGGTAGCAAGTCACTATTTAAAACCTGATACTTTGCTTCTGGATTGGCCAAGCTACAAATTCCTCAGCGATGTGGGACCCATTTGTATTGCTTTTACTGGACTGGGTATTACCAAAGTTAACACCGACCTCCGTGAGGTTACTATACTACCATTAACCAAGACGGGAGTTCAGAGGCAGTGGAACTGATTAAGTTTTCGTAACATCTGTAGGCAAAACTATACCTGAGCACTCTGTGTGATATCTTCCCTTTGTTGTCTGTCTAGATGCCCAATAGCATCAGTGGCTTCTTTTTCACAAGGATCATAAATACCAGAACCATCTGAAGGCAGGAAACAAGGAAGATATGCAGAGAATTATCCTGGTGTTTTCTAAAGAAACTAAACTAAGTATTCCCTTGGCATCAATCAACACTCATCTCTCGAAGAACACGGACTGACATGATCCATCCAATGTCCAACATTCTGAAACTCGTCTGGACTATTTTTATCTTTTTTTTTTTTTTTTTTTTTTTTTTTTAACACGTACAATTAGCAGTGGAGCTGGTCACGACCACTCAGGGAACCAATTTTACGTTTGTAGAAACTGGTACCTCTCTCTACGGGGGTTTAACGTCATGGGTCCAAGGCTCTGAACAGACGTGCCCTACGGTAACGGCAAGGTACTGCCGTCCCCGTGTACGCTGGGGGCTTTCTGAGCTCCGAATTTAAGCTGCCCGCACGGATAACAAGGGAACGTAACCGCGCCGGGAAGCTTCACCCGCGTTTTCAGCTTCGCTTGTGAAATGTAAATGCAGAGAACCACCTAACCTGGCATAACGATTCCCGAGGCAAGGCATTCGAGAACTCTCCTCAGAGCCTCGCCAGCGCCCATGGGTCTGTTGGCGGTTCCGATCGACTTCTCACACAGCAGCTCTAGAGGCTGAAAGACAGTTTGGAAGCGTGAGAGAAGCAAAGGCGGGCGCTCGCGCTGCCGTTCCGGCTAGAAGCTGCTTCAAGTTCACGAACCGATCGGCGCCGTGGGAATTGTTGCGATTGAAGGATTGGCGCCGCGGGCATCCCATAGGCGTCTTTAAGGGAGGAAGCTTTCTTCACACGACATCGCTCCCTAACTTACGGAAGGGGCGCAGACCGAAGGGAACCGAGCGCCGCCTGGGCTTGGAGAATTGGTACCAAACCCCCCAAAAAACGAAGCCAAAAAAAAAAAAAAAAAAAAAAGGAAGAATTTACCCATCCTCTCAGTGGCGCCCAGGTAGGAACGCGAGTACACAGATCTCGCAGCACTCGAATCACTATGACGCACGACTTCAGCCCGTTCGCCCTGGCCTAGGGTAAGAAGCAGAAGCAGACAGGCATTCAATAACCCCGCCAGAACGGCCCCTCGGCAGACATTCATTTTCTGCAGTGCTACTTTGTCAAGGGTAAACAGTATTTCGCGTCACCGTTTTAGAGCAGCAGAGTACGAAGGCAACATTACTCTTAGCACAAAGCAGCAGCTACGTGTCTACTCTTTAAAAAAAGGTTCCTTCCGAACGTTTAACTCGCTTAAGTGCCTCTTTAGCAACTGTACCGCTGACAGACGCTAAGTTCAGCACGTCTAACTACCATCCGACGTTACAGTATTTTAAGAAAAAAAAAAAAAAAACAACCAAAAAACCAAACCAAAAAACAACACAGCCCCTTAATAGTTTACAAATTTTCTACTTAAAGACAAATATAAGAACAAAATGCAAACCTGGAACCACTTGGCGTGTCGCAGTGACGCCAAGGCAGCAAGGCATTTCTGCCTGTCCAGAACGTCCGGGGAGTCGTTGACTGATAGCGTTTCTATTCGTGGATGGAATAAGAAGACAAGGCACAGTTTGACCAAGGGGGTTCTGTCAGGCGGAGAGGGGATGAGGCAGCTTCCCAACGGGCAGCTGAGGCTCCCAAAAGATCCTGATCTAGATCCTGTACCTGGAAGGATGGTCTGCAGTGCGCTCGCCTAGCGGCCTTGCTTACAAATTAAAAAACTGCAGAGGGCAGCGGGGAGGGGGGGCGGGGGGAAGTTCAATTAACAGGGATGGGCTGGGATCTCTTCTGGGAGGAGATGGGGCATGAAACTCGATGGGAGAGGACAGAAATCCTTTACGACTCGAATGAAGTGGCAGCGTACGAGGCCGGTAATAGGTAACGAAGGGCAATTTATTCAAATAAACCCCCACTCTGCGTTCAGAGCGTAGCTTTAGCGGGGGAGTGAGGTGGGGGGGGGGGGTGGGGGGGGTAGGAAAAAAAAAAAAAAAAAAAAAAGCTTTGCGAGGATCGAGGGAACCCCCTCTGCCCGTGAGGCTTGACTGCCCCGGCCCCAACCCGTGACAGAGAGCGTCCTGTTGGTCAAAGGTCCAGCGTCCCTAAAATTGACAAACTAGAAGGCTTGGTAGACGAGGTCAGATATCAAAACCATAGACAGTCAATAGAGCACAAAGATATTTCCCAGTCTGTGCTGCAGCAAAATTGAAGATAAGGTTTGGCCAAGGCAACAAAAAGCTCAAAGTTTCTGAAGACCAGGGTTTTAGATAAGGCTAGCGCAGAGCGAGCGTTCGGAACCCGCCGATTCGCCAGCGCCACGCCTACGACAGCGAACCCCTCGCAATCCAGGCGCCAAAAACCGCCTGCGGATTCTTATTGCAAAGGGAATTTCCGAGAGCCAAGGGAGAAGCTAACTTTATCCAAAACTCTGCATCGCTTGCTGGAATTCGGAACTTTTAGCTGATGAAACAGCCAATCGAGGAGACCCGGAGCACCCCTCACTCTTGCTGCAACACAAACCGCGTGGAACATCCGATTTACATGCAAGTCATTCAACGAGAAGCCTTCCAGAGTTTTTTTTTTTGGTTTTTTCTTTTTATAAACGCCCCTGGTTTATGGTGTTTATGTCGCTGCGCAGGCCACGCACGCGGCCTGGTCCAAACTGAGATTAATACAACAAGATGACGTGTTAGTGAACTACAGGCCCAAGTGGGAAAATAAAAAAAAAGAATACCAAAAAAAAAAAAAAAAAAAAAAAAAAAATAAAAGGAGCAAAATCTCATCTGAAAGGTGCTACTCAGTTTCAGAAGCTCAGTCCGAATAAACCGGACCCGTGATCTCAGGAGGTCGGGGGTCTCTCGCAGGATATTTTGAATTTACACCGAAATAATCGTTGCCGCTTCGGCTGAAACTGAAGAGCACGCTTTGGCGGTGAATTACCAACAGAAACAGACGGGTTTTCCAACCGGCTGCCGGCTGGTTTCAGGCTCCCCTACCTCCAGCTAACTGTTTCTCCATTTCTTCTCTGACTACGGGCGACGTCAAGTGGATGGTCAGCGTCAAGGGCGGCTCTTTCGTGTTCTTAATTACAATCGCAGCATCACCAACCGACTGGATTATTTCGTACTTGTCTTCAGTAATAGCCTGCAATACAATTTCACCGCTTAGCAATCGCCTAATTCATTGCCGAGCGGTTTGCGACATCCTTTTCCAACAAAAAAAAAAAAAACAAACCCAAAAACAAAAACCCCAAGGTCTTATAAAGAGAGCAGCTCGTTTCACGCGGCCGTTCCAGAAGAACGCCACACACCCGTGGAAATTCCTTTTCCAAGACAGAAACGGGCATTGGGCAAATTGCCCAACAGGTTGGCCAAACCCAACGCCCTCGCCGGCTTTTTGCACCGTTTAAAAACCTCTCTGGCTTTGCTCTGCAAACAGCCCAGGGTTTTACTCACAGCAAGCTGTACTCCAAGGTTGTCGGCTACTTTCTCCAGGAGATCCGTGGTGGGTTTATCTTTGCACAGAAGAACTAGCTCGAGATCCAGGTCCCCCTTCAGCAACAGGCCTTTGGCTACCAGCCCCACGCGCATCACGCCCCGCAGGGTCCTGGTCAGCTGCTCCGTGGCCTTCTGATCCCTGCAAAGACCGAGGGCACGATCACCACGCCTTCAAAACCCAAAGGATTAACGGCAGCACCGACGCTCGACCCCCTGCTAAAGGGGTACGTCTACAAAGATTAAATACAATGCAGGCCCCCCACATTCCCCCGCTGAAGGATTTACTACACCCGCATGGGAAAAGTCGCTTCAACCCCGGGGTTACTTCATTCCTAACCCCACAGCCAGGGAAAGCGACTTTCCCACTTTGGGCGAGCAGATCTTTACTAATCCAAGCAAGACGGTGCCACGACGTCCGGCAGCGCCCTTCGCAGGCACGTGCTCGGTGATGTTCCTTACCCTCCTTCCTTATTTTCCTCTTCGGCTGCCGTCTCCATGGACTCTGTTTCTGGCTGCTCCCCGCTGACTTTTTCTTGCTCGTCAATCCAGTCGGACACAGCTTTGAGCGCTCGCTCCGTGTGGGACACCATATTCTGAACGGCCTCCAGCTCCTCCTGCGTCGGGTAAACGGCCGAATGTTTGGCCATCACATGGCGGTCGTCGTTCACAAAAATACGCATTGGTCGCTGAAAAGGGATTTTGAAACAATTTTAGCGTGAGCGGAATCACGGGTATTTACCTCGCGAGCCCAGAACCTCCCGATCCTTACCATTTTGATTTTGAATGACTCTCCAAGCCTTCAAAATGTGCTTATTTAGATCCTTCCACCAAAAAGACTGCACCAGTACCACACTTTTCGGTAATCTGAAAGCAATGGGAAAAACAGTTAGCGACGCCGGCGGGCTGGCCCAGCCCTGCAGCCTGCTTGCGGTGTGGACGCAGGAACAGAAAGACCTGGGCTTTGATAACTGGAAGCAATAATGGAAATTGGAAGCCTGCAGACTCGTTAGCGAAAGCCCAGTCTTCTGCTCCTGATGATTTGTATTCTTAAGCCCCGAGTAGCGCCCACGGTAACGATGACGGCCGGGTTTTGTCACGCAGCGGTCGCCCCCGCTGCCCTCGGGGGTTCGCGTTAGCCACCCCGTTAGCCGCCCCGCAGTCTAACGAGCACCCTGCACTCATTCACCGACAGTTCAGCCGGGGAGCGAGGGCTGAGCACGAGGCAGAGGCTTTGAACCATTCCCTCGCACGATCTCCCCATGAAGCAAAGACGCCGCCGGAGCTGCACCCGACCGCTTGATTTTTCCCTCCTACTTCTCAGTCGCGGCCATGAATTATCTTATTTTGGCTCCTTATTCCCAAGAGGCTTTCCCATTGGCACTGGGTTTCTCCAAAGTTCCTGCTCACATCTCTAAAACAGAGGAGCACTCCCCGACGCGCGCCGGAGCGGCCGGCACCGGGAGAATTAGAAGCCTATCGGCTAACGCAGCTCCACCAGGTGAAGAACCAGGTTGCCATCACCTGGTTGCCAAGCGAGGCGACAGCTTTCATTCCTGCTCCTCGGAAGCAACTCTCTGTAAAAAAAAAAAATCTCTTTGCCACACGCTGCTTTTTACCCCAAATTCATTGCCCAGGCTGCTTTACGAGCCCGCTTTACAAGTTTACAAGCGGCATCGAGTCTTTTCACTTGCTTCAGGAGGAAATAGCACAAACTTACGCCAGCAGACCGGGTTTTGAAGCAAGCCCCCGCGACTCTCGAAATTCAATGGATGAAGCCGAAATCACCCCAGCTCGTTGCCAAACAAGAAGCCATTTTCCCAGGGAACTAATCCCGCCCCCCCCCCCCCCCCCCCAACAGCCCAAGCCCCAGCTGGGGCAGGGAGCGTCTTTTGGTAAAATTCAAGCACTTTGTTCCTCCCATTTTAGCCACGGGGCCTGGGAGCAGGGAAGCGTTTGTGTCCCGCAGGACTGACCGATGCTCTGGGGGAAGAAGACAGCTTCCCCCTGGTAACAGACGATAGGACGAGGGGGAATGGCTTGAAGCTGTGCCAGGGCAGGTTTAGGTTGGACATTAGGAAAAACTTCTTCACTGAGAGGGTTGTCAGGCTCTGGAATGGGCTGCCCAGGGAGGTGGTGGAGTCCCATCCCTGGAGGGATTTAAAAGAAGGATGGATGAGGTGCTGAGGGACAGGGTTTGGTGGTGGGATGGCAGTGCTAGGTTAACGGTTGGACTCGATGATCTTAAAGGTCTTTTCCAACCGAGGTGATTCTATGATTCTATGATTCCCAAGATGGCCTTCAGGCTCCCGGGATCGACGTTTGGGCATCAGTAACGTCGTTTCCCACGCGACTGGCGCAAGAACCAGCACTCGCTCGACTCACGGTCGTTAATTTGACCAAGCATTAATAAAACTCTTGATTTACCTCGAACTGCAACGGCCCCGGGGCAATCCCAGCCCTGCAAACACCTGATGTTCCCTGGTAATTCCAAGAATCCCTAAAGTGCCAGTTAAAAGCGTTGGGCAGAAGCGAGGCAAAGGAAGAGCCTCAGCACCTGAAGATGATGGCGATGAAGGCCTTCATCACCACCTGCACCCACCAGCTCTTTCGCTCCGTTTTACAACCAAGCGCGTATCAAAACCGCCCGGTAACCGAGGCTTTCCGCAACACCGCTGGAGAGAAGTCAATGGCGCCTCAATTATTCCCGAGCTCACAACCAAATCCCGCTGCTCCGGGAGTCCTTCCCTTCCCAGCGAGGCTCACTCGACATGAAAGCGGGCAGAAGCTTGCTTTTGCTTCTTTCCGCTGGAACCTGCCCCGAGCCGACCCCGTCCCCAGCTCTTGCAAACTGCAAGTGAGCCCGACTGATCTTAAAGTTGTCCAAGCTGCTGGAATAATAATTAAAAAGAACTATTAAATAAATTAATTAACTGCCCAAACAGTGCTTTACCGGAGTAACGCCATTATAACTCTATAAAACAACCCAAAGGGCCTGGGCAGAAATCGGGACCCTGCTGTGCCACTTGTTTTACGGACAGAGCCGGGGCTGATGACCCAGAGAATTTTCTGGGATTTAAGAAAAAAAAAAAAAAAAAAGTCAGGAAAACCTCGAGCCGCCTGCTGCTGCACAGACTCTGTGCTCTACAGCACAGAAACACCTCCGATTCCAATCCTGCAAATATTTACAGACAGGACAACCTTGGTATTGTTACAAATCTGGATCTAATTTTAATTAAACCCAGATGTTAGCGCCCGCTGAGCAGGAAGGATTCTTCCCAAGCTACCTGCAGGAACCCGCGAGGCATCTTCCCACTTTTCCTTTGGACCGGACCCCAAAGAACTCGTACGCTCTGTACGCAGTTATTTTCCTTAAAGTTATTATCCTTAAAGTTCCCCAAATTTCCTCCAAGCGAGGTAGGAAATGAGTTGAAATCCAAGCCGGGGAAGCGTGTTCCTAGAGTCAGAAAACTACAACAGCCCGAGAAACGAGAGCCCCCTCTCCCGCGGTGGACGTTATCGCTCTTCTTGAAATCACTGAAGCTCATTTCTAGCGAGAGCCCCGGCGCTGATGCTGCAGCCTCACAGGATTGACACCTCGCAGGGAGGGGGGGAAAAGAACCACAGAACAAGTTAAAAACACGGATGCCCCCAGTAATGCACAATTCCCGGCGTTGCTCTCGGTGCTGACCTTCATTAAAGTTTGAGAAAAGAAGAGAGAAACTCCAAAATCCCACCCTTGGGTCGAGCCTCGCCTGCTCTGCTCTCCCCCTCCTACCACTTCCACCATCAGCTTGACTTCACCAACAAACTTCCCGCCCGATTTGAGTCTTCCGACGGAAGGAGCAGTCTCTCCGAAACATCGGTCGGGGGGGGGGGAATGGATGGATGAGAACACACTAAACGATGAGAAAGGCTGAAGCTTCTGCCCTGGAGAAGGGGAAAGTTTAACACGCCTGGGGAAGCGCGCTTCGGTTCAGAAAGCTTCTACGTTTCCCACTGAGGGATTCTTCATTTTTAAGCTGCGCTTTTAGTCTAATCCTACCTGCGTGGGATGCTGGGGAGGGGGGGGCGCAAAGCCTTAAGGCCTGGCTTTTGTCTGCGCAAAGCTCTTCCAGGCGTAAGGACGCCGACGGCGTCTCTTCCCCGCCACGATGCTACCTGGCTGAGTGGGGGGGGGGGGGACGGCAAACAAAAGCTGTTGGCCCTCACAAAGTAGAGAGGGGGGTTTTTTGGTTTTGGGTGGTTTTTTTTTTTTTTCCGGAACCATCCCTAAACCATCTGTAAGCAGATGGAGGAAGGGGGGGGGGGTTGGCAGCAGCGATGGGATAAACCCCTGGAGAGTGAAGTTTAGGAGAGGAGAGCACGGTCCTGGCCCTAAGGGGAGGAGATGGGCATTGAAATCACACCAAAAGGGGATGGTGCCCCCCCCGCCCCCCCATCTCCCGGGGAGCTGCCCCCTCCTCCAGCAGGGGGGGGAAGGGGTCACCCCCCCCGCCGCCCCACTCCCCCCCCCGTGTGCGTGGGGAACCGACCGCCACGGGGGGGGGGGGGGGGAAGGGGTCACACACACCCCCCCTCCCCACTCCCACCACCCGTGTGCGTCGGGAACTGATGGCCACGGGGGGGGAACCAAGGGTTCACACCTCCCACCCCCCTCCTCCCCATTCCCGCCCGTGTGCGCGGGGAACCAACGGCCGCGGGGGGGGGAAGGGGTCACACCCCCCCCCTTCCCAACTCCCCACCCCCACCCGTGTGCGTGGGGAACCGACGGCCACGGGGGGGGGGGGGGGGGGGGGGGCGTGAAGGGGCAGGCGGGCCGCTGCCGCCATTTGCAAGCGCGGCGAGAACAAAGCGGCAGCGGCGGGAAATGGGGGGGGGGAGCACGGCGCGACCCCCCCCACGCACACACACACCGCCGCGAAGCACGCACCCCCCCCCCCCGGCGGAGGGTCGGCGCGGGGGGGGGGGGGGAGGGGGGGGGGGGGCGCGGCGCAGCCCCCTCCCCAAATTGCGGCCCCCCCGTCGCACTCACCCCCGGGCCAACGGCCGCCCGCCGCCATTTTGTCTCCACAGCACAATGGGCCGCGCAGGGAGGAGGGGAAGAGGGGGGGGGGGGGGGCGGGTCACCGCCGCCACCACGGCTAACCCCCCCCCGCCACACACACACACACACACACACACACGCACACACACACACACAGGCCTACCCGCCCTCCTCCGCGGCCCGTCCGCCCGGCACCGCCCCCCGGCCCGCCTGGCGACGGGCGCCCCCCCCCCCCATACCCCCCCCTCACCTCCGCCCCGGGGGCTGGGAAGGCAAACGCGGTTCCTACCGGGAGCGTGGGGTGAGGGGTTGATGGGGGGGGTGGGGGGGGAGTGGGTGTGGGGATGGGAGGGGGGGGGGGGGGGGGGAGAGCGGAGGGAAAGGGGGGGGGGGGAGCGCGCGTGTGTGTGTGAGTGTGTGTGTGAGTGTGTGAGTGTGTGTGTGAGTGTGTGTCACGTGGAGCGCGGCGGTGCGAGCCAATGGGAGAAGCCGGCGGGAGGGTGACGTTGTGTGGGCGGGCACTGGGGGGGTGGGAGGGGCTGCGCAGGCGCGCGGCGGGAGGGGGGGGGCCTGGGGGGGGGCGGGCGCGGCCTGCGGGGGCGGCCGGTGGGCTGAGGGGACCAGTGGCCTGTGGGGGACCAGTGGCCTGAGGGGGCCGGTGGCCCGAGGGGACCGGTGGCCCGAGGGGACCGGTGGCCTGAAGGAACTAGTGGCCTGAGGGGGCTGGTGGCCAAAGGGGACCGGTGGCCTGAGGGGACCGGTGGCCTGAAGGGACCAGCGGTCTGAGGGGGCTGGGGCCTGAGGGGACCAGTGGCCAGAGGGTACCAGTGGCCTGAGGAGGCTGATGGCCTAAGGGGCCAGTGGCCTGAGGGGGGGGGGAGGGGACCAGCAGCCTAAAGGGACCAGTGGCTTGTGGGGGCTGCTAGCCTAAGGGGGGCTGGTGGCAACATGGGACACAAAGGGTCCTGGGGTGCCCAAGGGGCCAGGCAGGGCTGTGGGCCAGCTGCCCGCTCTGGGGGCTAGCCCTCAGGGCCAGGGAAGGGCGGCCGCCCCGGAGATGGGCCCGCCGCCACATCGGCCCCATGGCCCCGAAACCTGGGGCAGCCAAGAGCAGGGCTTGGCCAAGAGCCCACTAGCCCACCTGGCTACAGGGTCCATCTCCAGCAGGCCCCGAGTCCTCCCGGGGCCACCGATGGGCGTTTGGCCCCTTCCACGGAGCCGCAGCCTGCGATGTGTCGGTGCGGCGGCAGAGGGTGCCACCCGGCCACGGCTCCCGGCGTCGCTCGTTAAGAGCGCTAACGGTCTTGGCAGCCGGAGAGCTGAACCACGTCGTCTGCGCGCTAATTAACCTGGCATCCAGCTCCCAAGAGCTCCGGGGTGCAGGATGAGCCCGCGGCCTCGTCGGCAAATCCCTTCTCCCGCTGTAAGGGGGAACGATCTCGAAGCCGCCTTTTGCTTTTGTTGAACCCGAATGGGAACTTTAAACGATGGCAAGTGTCCAAACGAACGCTCGCTCGTTAACGAAGAGCCTATTAAACCTCTGCTGGAGACGGCCGGCTTCTGCGGGTCCAGGGTTGCTTGACAATCCCTCGTCTTAAGTCAAAAACCCCCGCGGCGGCGAAGCCCCGGACCCTGAAAATAGGAAGCGGAGCGTTCGGGCGTGCGTCGAAGCGAGCTGCGACGGCGCGGGTTTGGGGCAAAAGCCAGCGGACGCACCGGCGTGCTCCGCTCCTTCTCCAGCTGTTCTGCATCACCAGGCAGGGAAAAAAAAACAACAACAAAAACCCAAAAAAACCCGCCACGGAGACGAGCAGAAGCCGCAACAAAGAGGAACTTCGCGAGTGCGGTTGGACCGGGGGCTCCCCAGGTGTCCCCTCCACCCCCCAACCCCTCTCCCAAGGGCTGCAGAGAATTTGGTGAAGGCTTTGCCCTGACGGCGGAGCCCCGGGAGGTCGGAAGGAAGCACGTGGTGGCAGTGGGGTCCAAACAGGCACTTTTATTTGTGGTTGCGACGCTGACGCGGATGGAATCACACTCACGACATGGGGAAGGTGCGGGGACGCTCCCGCCGGAGCCACGGCCTCGCCTGGGAGCGCCGGTGTCCCGTAGGAGTTAACGCCCCAGGAATACATGGGGAAAAAAAGAAGGAATTTTGGTTTCTAGAACACCAGCCCTGCAGTTTTTAGCACTTTTTAGGCTTTGGTTTTTTGTTTTTTTTTTTACCTGCCCTGACCCGGTGCAGGGAACGGTTCAGAGCCGGCGCGGTTTACGGGGAGAAAAGGTGCGTCTCAGTACAGCAAAAAGCGCGATTATTCCTAGAGACGGACAAAGCAACGCCCCTGAACACGCAGCTTCCCACGGCCGACGTCCGCCAAGGGCACCCATCGCTCCACGCTCGCGGGAAGAACGAACCCAAATCCTGGAGTGGAGCCTTTCCGGATGCTAAAATCCCACCGGAGAGCTGCCCCCGCCCAAGCAGCTCGGAGTTTTTATTTTATTTTTGCCCCCAATCCTTTCATCGACTGGAAAATTTGCCTCGCTCCTGCTGCTTCGGCTGCTTGGAAAGAACAGTCCCTCACTCTGCCCCTCAAATTCTGAGCTTACGGAAGGCAGCAGAGCCAAAGGCGGCATTTCGCTCGATTTGTT
Source organism: Gorsachius magnificus (assembly GCA_034008185.1). Lineage (NCBI taxonomy): Eukaryota > Metazoa > Chordata > Aves > Pelecaniformes > Ardeidae > Gorsachius > Gorsachius magnificus. The sequence goes on along the minus strand of CM067106.1, from coordinate 931,880 downwards.
CTCTATTTCATAGAATCACGGAATGGTTTGGGGTGGAAGGGACCTTTAGGGTCACCCAGCCCCACCCCCCTGCAGGAGCAGGGACACCTTGAACCAGAGCAGGTTGCCCACAGCCCCGGCCAACCTGGCCTTGGATGTTCCCAGGGATGGGGCCTCCACCACCGCCCTGGGCAACCCCTCCCGCTCTTTCCCACCCTCACGGGCAAGAATTTCTGCCTTAGATCCAGTCGAAACCCGCCCTGGTTTGCTTTGAGACCATCCCCCCGTGTCCTGTCCCAGCCGGCCCTGCTCAAAAGATTGTCCCCGTCTTCCCTGGGGGCCCCCTTGAAGCCCTGAGCGGCCGCAATCAGGTCCCCCCGCAGCCCCCTCTGCTCCAGGCTGAACCCCCCCAGCTCTCCCAGCCCGGCCCCACAGCAGAGGGGCTCCAGCCCTCGGATCATTTTAGTAGCCCTTTGGATCATTTTAGTAGCCCTCCTCTGGCCCTGCTCCAACCCTTCCACCTCCTCCTTGTGCCCAGGGCTCCCCAGCTGGACGCGGGGCTCCAGGGGGGGCTCACCGGAGCGGAGCAGAGGGGCACAATCCCCTCCCTGGCCGCTGGCCACGCTGCTGGGGATGCAGCCCCGGGGAGGGTTGGGCCTTGGGGGCTGCCAGCGCCCATGGCCGGCTCATGGGCAGCTTTTCGTCCCCCAGCACCCCCAGGTCCCTCTGGGCAGGGCTGCTCTCCACCCCCTCACCCCCCAGCCCGTACGGATCCCGGGGGCTGCCCCGACCCAGGGACAGGACCTTGCCCTTGGCCTTGGTGACCCTCATGAGGTTCCCACGACCCCCCCTCTCCAGCTTGCCCAGGTTAGAAGGGGACAACCTTTGTCTTCCCAGACCTAAAAAATTTCTGCTCCACGCTGGCTGCTTATGCAAACAAATCGAGCCACGGATCATCCCTTGCTATTTCGGGCAGCGTTGCCGCCACCGAAGCGTCGTGGTGGCAAAAGAGAGCAGCAAGCGTCAACTTACCCCGTGCGCCAAAGAAAAAAAAAAATCTCCGACTGGGACTAAACCAAACCACCTCAAAACCTCCACGAGGATGGGAGAGGGGGAAGAAGCATTAAAATCCCTCAGGACCGGCGGCAGGTGGCAGAAAATATTTTCTCATAGGTGCTAGGGTGGCTGTAAATTGAATAGAATTCCTTAATTATCTCCTTACTTACCCCCACTCACCCCCTATCCCGAACCGAGAGGATTCTCCTCATTTTGCCTTTCACCTTTTTAGCCCTACTTTGACCTTTTCTTTTCACCTCTGCCTTTTTTTTTTTTTTTTTTTTTTTTTTTTTTTTTTAAGCTCTCCCTGCCCTGAGCATCGGATCGGCCAGGCGGAGCCGCGAGGAAAAAGGCGCTTTAGGGAAACGCCGGGGGCGCGCTCGATTCCAGCACACGCAGCTCGACGCCAGCCAGCGGCTTCGGGGGACGCCGGCAGCGCTGCGCCGCCCTGGCCCGGGCCGGTTAACACCTGCAAGGTAGGTATTTCCAAAAATGTCATGCAAAAAGGGGCACTGGAAGAGATTGAAATCGGGGCTGCAGAACTGAAAAAGCCCCTAAAAGCGAAATATACAACACTCCCCCCACCCCCCCCCAAGCTGTTTAATAATTTGGATAGAAAACGTTCCTTGTTGCGTACAAAAATATGAGGGGATCTGCGGATGGCTAAGAAATAGGTATAAAAAGCAGCAAACTGGACCCTTTGGCACAAACGAAGCGTGGCTGAGCGAGTGCTGGCCCTTTTTTGCATTTGTTTAAGGCAGAGAGGTGCACGCGACCCCAGGAGCCCCTTTCTGCCACTGCCCCCCTCACCCCCCGTGCTTTGGGAGCTCTTGAAGTCGCCCACCGAAGCCCCGGCGCCTTCATTTCTAAGCAAATTAACCCACAAAAAAGCAGGGTTCGTGGCGGCGGCTACACCCAAGCGGGGTTCCCAGCACCTCGGAAGCTGCGTGCACAGCAGGAGAGGCGATTTAACACCATCAAATTCTATTTTTTTACAGTTAATATTCGTGGGTTTGTGATATTTAACCCCCTTTAATCTTAAACCCTCCCCCTTTTTCTCCTTCCCCGGGAGCTGCCAAAGGTCTGGTCCTTCCCAGCGGTCGGCTACGAGGGCTGGGAGACACCGGGGTGGCTCGGGATGTAAAGCAACCTGTTGTTTGTCACCTGCTTTGCTTCAAATGCCCTAATATTCACCCAAAAAAAAGAAAACAAAAAGAGATCTCTCCATCACTCCTCCCCCACACCTGCAGGCGGGGTCTTCCTCAATTCAGCGCACAGGCCAAGCGTGGTGTTGGACCATTAGGGAAGGCTTTGCGGTACGTTAGTATTGTTATTATTTAATATATAATGCAGGATTTTGGGGGGGAGGAATCCATAGAAGCTGTCAGTCCTGGGAAGATGCAATAACTACAGAGCGTCTGTCCGTCCTAATGCCCAAGTCCTGCTCGTTAACCCCTCATTTCCCACCACCTTCACCCTCCCGGGAACACTAATTGGCATTTTCCTAAATTAATTACTTGTCTAAAGGGGCTCAGCACAAAGCCGGGCCGTGAGGCGTCTCCAAAAAGGTGCCAAGAGAAGCGGGGGCGATGGCTGGGGAGGAATCAAAAACACCGAGGAAATATTTTGGGGGGCGGGGGGGGCTGCAAATAAAAACCAAGGCAAGGAATTGCTTAAACCCATCAGCCTGTTCACTGCGGCGCCCGGAGTCACCCAAGCGCTCCGGGACGGCCGGACACTGCTGACCTGGATTTTTTTTTTTTATCTTTTACCGATTAAAAAAAAAAAAAAAAAAAAAAAAAAAAGACTGAATCCAACGAAATTCGGTTTGGCGTCGGTCGGCACCGCGGAAGACGGAACCTAGCCCCGCGTCAGAGACGTTTCCCCGTGTTTGAGCTGGGGACCGAGGGGACCCTCGCTGTGCCCAGCGCTGTGGAAGCGGACACGCTAGGGCGGTCCCCGGTGAGGAACCCCAGCGATTTCGGGTTGAATCATTAATAAAAACCCAAGAGAACTTCAGCCAACCCCCTCCCACCCCCTTCTTTTTTTGCTCCTTGCCTGCCACGGGGGTCAAGGAGGCAGCGGTTCAGGTTCATGAACGAGATTTCCACGTGGGCCAAGCGATGCCGGGCGTTATCCTGCAGCTCTGCTCCCGGAGCGGGAATGGGAAGAGGCGGCGCGGGGGGTGTGTGTGGGGGGGGGGTGGAGAGGGCAGGCTCTAGGCGTCCGACTGATCTCTGTTCGCTTTCTTCAGCAGCTTTTTCAGGTTGGGCGACATAAAATAAGGCTTTTCGGCCGAACCGTCGTTACGCTCCAGGTCTTCCACTGCAAAGAGAACCCCCGCCCCCCGCGCAGCAGTGGCGGAGGGGGGGCAGACACAGAGGTTGGCGTGGCAGGAGGCACGGCAGACGCGGGCGAGGAGCCTGCAGGTAGGGAGATGCCAGCGGAGCAGCCGTCCTGCTCATCTAATAATTCACTTTGACAGAAACAGAGGCATTTTGGGGGCGTTTTCTCCTGGTCTCACAGCTAAACACCCCCGGCCGCAGCCGCACCTCTCCCATTCTACGGGGAGCGCCGCGCTCCGGAACCAGGCTGCTATTATTTAGAAGAAACCAGAGATTTGGGGGGTTTGTGGGGCTTTTTGGGGCTGGTTTTTTTTTTTTCCAGGGGAACAGTAGGAAAGTTCTCCTCCACGCCCTGGAGCTGCGCCGGCCGGGAACGTGGTTCCCCTCCTCTAAGGAGCGGCGTGCGGCTCTTCCCTGCTCTTTGCGCGGGCTCGTGATGCGAGCGCAAAGCGATTTTGTTGGGTATTCCCCTCGCCGGGGCGCGCAACACCCTCGTCAACGCGCCACGCGTGCATCATCGCGAGGTGTGCTCCCGGCGCCGAGCACGCCGCCCGGCCTCTCGCCGGTCAAAGCGACGCAGCCGCGCCAACAAGACGCGGTAGGAAAGTCACAGCCACTGAAAAAAAAAAAAAAAAAAAAAAAAAAACCAAAACCCAAAAAAACAAACACCCGACCAACCGAACAAAAAACAACCGACCCAAACCCACAAAGCAGCGGCTTCGGAGCGGAGCAAAAGCGCCCTGGGATATTTTGAGAGGGATTTCAGTGCTTCTCTGCCAGGAAAACACGAGCGCTAACACTACGGCTTTGTCCTGCGAGGGCACGACTCAACAGACGAGGATTTGGAACAGGAGGTCTGGCTGTGCCTGCGTGCAGCCAGAACGGCATTTTTTTGAAAATCCTGCTCATTTCTGGACTAGAGAGAGGAGCAAACGAGGCGAGGAGCCAGGCTGTGCTTGGCTGCCATTTCCTGAGGGGCCCTAACCCTTGCCAGCTGCCTCCAGGTCAAACTTCTGATTGGTTTCACCCCGATTTCTCTAGCCGTAGAGATGCTGCAACGTCCCCGGTGTAACGCCCGCCAGCGCAACGCGCTCCTTCCCCGACGCCTTCCCCAGCCCGTCAGGGACGCTCGCCCCGCTCCTCCGCCTTCCCTCGGCGATCCAGAGTCGCCAGAGCCGGCTTGGGGGTCTCACCTTCTGTCCGGGCTCCATCTTCCTTCCCACAACCACCCCAGCCTGGGGGTCTGCGCGCCCTCGGCAAGCGCCTCTACCTACGGTCTGCGTTAGCGGGGAAAGTCGTTAACAGCGCCAGCCGGAGCCCGGACCGGGCGGAAGCCAAACCATCAACTCAACCACACTGCGGGGGGGAAAAAACGCCGAGCCCCGCAGCGGCTGAACCCCCGTGCAACCAGCAAGAGAAACCATTCCCAACGAGGGACGCCGCGGAGGAAAAACCCTGGGAGTTTTAACGGCTTGCAACCGGCGCCGGCTCTTTTTGGCTTCCCCAAAACCACAAGCACCGGGAAACAGAGGTTGCTGCTGCAAAAAGGGCGAGCGCCGTTCTGTGACGAAGGCGCCGCTGATGCAATGAGACCCAAAAGCAAAAGAACCGCAATCTCACGAAGAAATCTTTTCTTTTAACTGCGCCAACCTGGTTTTGCATAGAGAGGAGGGGAGGAAGGAAGGAGGGCAGGAAGGAAGGAAGGAGGGCAGGAAGGAAGGAAGGAGGGCAGGAAGGAAGGAAGGAGGGCAGGAAGGAAGGAAGGAGGGCAGGAAGGAAGGAAGGAGGGCAGGAAGGAAGGAAGGAGGGCAGGAAGGAAGGAAGGAGGGCAGGAAGGAAGGAAGGAGGGCAGGAAGGAAGGAAGGAGGGCAGGAAGGAAGGAGGCTCCTTGCTCTCCACTGGGGGCAGAACGAAGAGGGGAGCGTGGTGAGAGCGGTTTGCAGGCTGCCGAACGCACGCGGCCCGCCCCACAAACCACTGTCCTGCAAGAGAAGGGCCCCCCACCGCCAGCAGGGCACCTCTCCCATCCAAAAAAAAAAAAAAAAAAAAAAAAAATCCCCGCTTCGATGCAAAACTACACCTATCGATGGGCACCCGCCTGCGTCCAGGCGGTTCCCAGCCACGCGCCGGAGCGGAGCGCTCCTCGCCGGGCGCTCCGGGCTACGTGGGACCCCAGATTTGGTGACGCTCAAGGGTCATTCGCTCGATACAAGAATATTCATCGTGGGGCAGGAAGGCGGGTTCGGTGCAGCGTCGGGCGCTGAGGAGCCGGCACCCCCGCTACCCTCGAGGCTCCAAAGGACATCCAAGGGGAAGGATTTGCAACGTGGCTGCCGCGCACGGGCTTAGGAGAACGCTGCTTGGGTTGGGGGGCCGAGAGCGTCCTGCGCCCCCCCGCCCCCCCACATCCCCAAGGCACGCAGCCTTCCTCCCGGGGCTGGCCCCTAGCCTTGGCTATCGGCGCTTTTGGAAGGCTCTAGGTTCCCCTTCAGCAGGATCTCACTCAGCTCGGGGGACATGTAGTAAGGCCGCTCGGGAGATCCATCGTTCCTCTCCAGATCTTCACCTTTTCGCAACCCGGGGAAGAAGCAGCCGTGACGGGGAAGAGTGGAAAACAGCGGGAGAGCCGGGGAGGAGGCAGGGCAGAGGCAGAAGATGGAGAAGGTGTGAAGAGAGACACCAGGAAGGGGGAAGAAAAAGAAGAAAAAAGAAAAAAAAAAAAGAAAAAAAAAAAGGGAAATTGAAGTTAGTTGCAGTTAGGTTCCACCAAGACCAAAGCACCAAAATAGAAAGACCAAGAGAGGCTGCGGGAGACCCAAGGCCGGTCTGTGGGTTTCCGTCGCCAGCAGGCAGAGGGGGAAGCAGATGTTGGTGAGAACGCAGGTAGGAGTTGGTAGAGGAAACGGTGGGAAACCACCCCGAGAGGCGACGGGAATCTGGAGCAGCCCCCAAAACTGGGGGTTCAGCCCCAACGAGAGGGAGGTTTCGCTACCGCAAACGCGGGAGATGGACCCCGCAAGCCAGACACTTACAGAAGCAGAGGAAGAGGGTGTCCACGCACATGCCGTACACGCTGAAGAAGCCGTGGGCAATAAGGTAGGAGCCCACGATCACCGTCTGGAAGAGAAATTGCGTGGTCACACCACAACCTCACATCTGCCAAGAGCACAGATTCCCCAATCCTGCAGCCAGGAGGGGGGAAACCTGCTGAATCCCCAATTCCCCGGGGAAAGGAACAGGGCAGGACTGTTCAGCCCAGCCCGATTCGGGACAAAAGGCCCCAGCGATGCCGGTGGACGGAGGCCAATCTGGGCAGCGCAGGAAGGGCGAGACGCCTCTTCGCGGCCGGCCCAAACAAAGGGCTCATTTTGATGGGGACGGAGAAAACGCCTTCAACAAAGAAGGTCCTTCAGGAGCGGCGAGCGGAGGCAGCGGGGGGGGGCGTAAGGCATTTGCATTACGGAGCTCCTTCCATCACCTCTAAATTCACCGGAGGATGAGAAAGCGGCTCACCAGGATCGGGACCCAGTAGTAATTCAGGGGTGGCGCTGTGTCTTGGACCAGCTTTATCCGCTGGGTGAAGAAAAAGAAGGCCAGGATCCCTGGAAAAGCAAAGGATGCCAACTGCCGTGGGATGCGGGGCAGAAGGAAGGTGGCGAATGGGTGCGGAGGAGAGGAAGAACGGGACCGAAAGGAAGGGTTTCGCGGGAGGAATGACGAGAGCGGAGGTTTGGGGAAGGCGGAACCAGCTGCGAGAGCCCACAGCGGCCGTACGCCCCGAGGAGGAGCTTCCAGCCCCCAGCACTTACCAACGCTTCCCACGATGAGGAGTTTACCGAGGAAGAAGAGGAAATCCGTGACTTTATCTAAAACAGCCACCCTGGAAACGAGAGAGAGATGAGCATCCACATCCTGCTCCCCCAGGCATCCACATCCGCTCCCCCCCCGCCCCCCGGAATTCCCAAGGAAGCGCGGGAGGAGGCGGCCAACGCACACACGCACTGCAAACGTGGCAGAAAAGGTGGTGGAAGCCTGAAAACAAGGCGGGCAGATGGGGGTTGATCTTGGGTGGGAAGAAGGGCTTGGAAAGAAGCGCGTCCACTGGGGAGAGCGGCGCCCTGGCATCCACCAGTGCCTCACCTGATGATGTTCCTCATCAGCAGGAAGAACGCGTTCCTGGCAGAGGTGCAGAAGTTGGTGCCGTAGACGGCGATCTAGGGAGGGTGCCGGGAAAAAAAAAGGGGCAGGGGAGGGAGAAACGGAGCCGCGGTGAATTCACCACTATGAGGAGGGTGCAGCTTCTCCCATTTCTGAGTAAAACTCAAGACAAATCCCACCCTGGAAGCGCTTCTTCACCCACTGATGACGAGGTCAAGCATCGCGGCCACCGGGAGCTGAATCTCCCCACCCCGGGGTCTCTGAGAAGGTCCCTCCCAAAGCCCACGCAACACGGCAGAGGTCAAGGCTCGCCAGCGAAACACTGAAAAGCTCCGTTTGGCTGTGACATTGGGCGATGCCGTTCTCAACAGCCACCTGGGGGAATCTCCAAGCGTGCAAAGACCCTTCCCCACCTCATCAAGACCCTTCGGGCGTCCACGCTGGGGAATCCTTACCATGATGTACGCGTTTCTGTTGAGGAACTTGATGAATTTTTCCAGGCACCAGAAGCAGCACTTCAGGCAGCTCAGGAGGAACTTGGCGAACTTGTTATCTGCAGCTGGAGGAACGCCCCGGGAGCGTGTGAGCGGCCAAACCGAGGGACGCCGCCTCTTACAGAAGTGGCTTCAAGGTCCCTAACGAGACGTCCCACTGCCCCGTCACAGCCACCCCCCCACACACGCCCTGTGTCCAGCCTCCCCGGGTGGTGATGGGGGGATAAGCCTTGCATGCTCTTCCCAACGCTTCTCCTCGCTGTCTACGTTTGGCAATCAATAAAGCCGTACGGCCAAGCACGGGCTTCCCCGGCACCCGTACAGAGACCCAGGACCAGTTGGCTTAGCCCAGCAGCCGCGTCATGTCCCTCGGCTCCCCTCCCCGTGAAACATCTCGAGGAGGAGGAGACGACTACGGGGTCCTAAAAGGAAAATCTCCATTCTCTACCGAAATACTGAAATGATTCCCGTGGCCGTTAGCCACGAGCTCCAGCACCATGCAGCACCGAAGCGGCCAACCTCCCCCCGTTCCTCTCCTCATTTGCCATTCCAGCGTCCGCACCTTTCAACCTGTGGTCCAGATACTCCAGAGTGACCCTGATGACTTGGACAATGGCGAGGACCAGTGAGCCGAAGGCGAGGGAGCCAGTGTGGTACCTGGGAGAGATCGTAGAATCATGGAACGGTTTGGGGTGGAAGGGACCCCCAGAGGTCAACCAGCCCCACCCCCCTGCAGGAGCAGGGACACCTTGAACCAGAGCAGGTTGCCCACAGCCCCGGCCAACCTGGGGGGGGGCCTCCACCACCGCCCTGGGCAACCCCTTCCAGTGATTCCCACTGGGTAGGCTTGGGCCTTCGGGGCTGCCAGCGCCCATGGCCGGCTCTTGGCCAACTTTTCGTCCCCCAGCAGCCCCAGGTCCCTCTGGGCAGGGCTGCTCTCCACCCCCTCATCCCCCAGCCCGTACAGATCCCGGGGGCTGCCCCGACCCAGGGACAGGACCTTGCCCGGTTCCCCCCCCCCCCCCAACGGGGCCCGGGCCAAAGGAGGAGAAGAGGGGGAAGGCGGGCATGTCATCGGGTTTCTTGAAGGCCCAGTAGTACGACGCAAAGGCCCCTGCCAGCGTCACCTGGCCCAGCGCGATCACGAAGTTGGCGAGCCAGAAGAACATGAAGACGTTGAAGAACTGGAGGACGATGAGGTACTTGTGGTACGCCGTCTCGCCCCCGTAGAACGCAAAGAGGCACTGGGCATCGGGGCACAGCTTGGTGACGTTGCTCATGTTGAAGGTCTGGAGAGGAGAGCAGACCCTCAGGCACTGGGGCGGCTGGCGCCGCGCCACAAGGCGGGCCAACAGCGCCTTTCAGTCAACCCAAAGCACTCTTGGCTTTTGGAAGACATTATTCCGCATCATTTTTTGCCCGGTAGCGCTTGCTCAGGCCAAAACGTCGGTTTTGCACGCACAACAGCTTGAAGGAAAAGAACGCCGCGCCGTAACTGAGCTTGGAAAGGCTTGGAATTTTGCTTGGAAGAGCTTGGAGGCTTCAAAGAGCTACTGGGATATCTCGTTGTGCAGCAACCAATTGTATCTCTGACTGGTTAAGCAGAGCGTTCGCAGGAATCTCCCAATGGCCTCACCTCCGGGTTGCAGGTCTGCCTGGAAAAGGGGCACGCGCTCTCGTTGAACACCTTATAGACGGCCTCGTTGGAAGTGGAGAGGAAACTGCGGAGCGACGGTTAAGGAGATTATTGCCAACCCCGACCCCTGGGCGCCTCTACCTCCCTTTCCCTCTCGCCAGCCTCCCACGATCGCTGTCCTAGCTCAGGGGATATTTTAAGTTAAACTTGGGGACTCAGGGCGGCAGCTTCGCAAACGGATGCGTCGCTGCTCCCATAAGATGTTCGGCGCCCTGGAAGACCTTTGGTTCCTGAGCAGCTTCCTTCCCCAGCAGCAGAGGCGCAAGGAAGAGGAAGGGGAAAGGATACACGGCGGTGCTGGCCCAGTAGGCGATGCAGAGGCACAGCAGGAAGAAGGTGCACAACGGGAAGAGCAGCGACGTCATGACGTGACCAACAGCCCTGCCGAGAAGGTGGGTTCAGACCCAGTTAAAACCCTCGCGGCGCTGGGAGGACTCAGTGGCGGGAGCCTGGCTGTCCCCGAGTCCTCCCACCGCAATGGGTGACAACGGCCACCTCTGCCTGGGGACGGGGCCACCCGGACCTGCTGGCCTCCTTGATGAGCGCAATGGCGATGAGGATCCTCTTGCGGAGGAAGATGAGGAGCAGGATGATCACCACCTCCATGATGCACAGGATGATCACTGGGAGGAGAAGAGGAGCCCCGGGTAGTGCAAGGGCATGGGTGGCGCCCGATGGCCACCATCCAAGCTTTGCCTTCCCAAGCAGCTCCATCGTGGCACCAAACACTCCTTGGGGGACAGCCAGCACCACGGCTCACGTGGAAGAGCTTGGTCCCATCGCAGAGGTGGCATCAAGCAAAGCTCAGCCCTTTTCAAAGGGCCACGAAGAGACCGAGAAGCCCCCAAACCTCCCTGCTCTCCCCCTCCCAAGCGCTGTCCCTCAAAGGGCCCGGGGCTGGGGCCCATCCACCGCGTCCCATCCCGCACCCGGAGGAGGAGGACGGAGACTTACTGAACGCCAGCCATGTCTGCCGCAGGTGGAGGTAGACACGTAGGTCAGTGTGAAAGCCCAGGTCCTTGAGGGAGACGTCGGAGCCCGCTTCCCCTTTCAGTTTTGCGTATTCCATGTAACAGTGGAAGATTCCTGCGGTGACACGCAGAAAATTGCCGTATTTGCGCTGAAAAGCGGAGACCGAGGCGCCAGCAGCCTCCGCTCAACCCCACCGATGCCCATGCTCAAGGTAGAAGGCACCTGGAAGGCCACCACGCGAGCTCCCGTCACACAAATCCCGCCTAAGACAGGGAAAGGAAACCGGGGAAAGTGGGGAGAAGCTCCAACCCCTTGCTCACCGTAGCCCAGCACCAGGATCACCATCACGATCATCACCCAGACCATGATCCCGGCCAGGAAGCGGAGCAGGACGATGAAGATGAAGCTAGCCACCATCGCGATCACGAGGCCTCTGCAGGAGGAAGGCGGCCACGCGTCAGAAACCAGACGGTGCCCCTGCCCCACCGCTGTCCTCCATCGGTCGGCTTTGCCCTCGCTCCTTTACCGAACTGTAATGACGGGGCAGCCTTAAAAATGGAAATCATGGATGGCGGAGGGGACGGAGCGCGAGCAGGGGCTGGGGAAAGCTGCTCCAAAACCCCCTCCGCCATCTCTGGCTTCATTGGAAAGGAAATGTGCCTGCGCCGCCGTCCAGCGGGACCTGGCCAGGCTGGAGAGCTGGGCGCAGAGGAACCTGATGAGGTTCCACCAGGGCCAAGTGTTGGGTGCTGCCCCTGGGGAGGTTGGACCCCAGGCACCAGCCCAGGCTGGGGGCTGCCCTGCTGGGAAGCAGCTCTGCCCAGAGGGACCTGGGGGGCCACAAGGTGGCCACGAGCCAGCAGGGTGCCCTGGTGGCCAAGAAGGCCAAGGGCGTCCTGGGGCGCAGCAAGAGGAGCGTGGCCAGCAGGGCGAGGGAGGTTCTCCTCCCCCTCTGCTCTGCCCTGGGGAGACCCCACCTGGAGCTCTGCGCCCAGTTCTGGGCTCCCCACTTCAAGGAGGAGGAGGAGGAGCTACTGGGGAGAGCCCAGAGGAGGGCAACCAAGGTGATGGGGGGCCTGGGGCATCTCCCCTAGGAGGAAAGGCTGAGGGAGCTGGGCTTGTTCAGCCTGGAGCAGAGCAGGCTGAGAGGGGATCTCATCACCACCTACAAATATCTCCAGGGTGGGGGGCACGGGGACGCAGCCAGACTCTTCCCAGGGGTGCCCAGCGCCAGGCCAAGGGGCCATGGGCACAACCTGAAGCAGAAGAGGTTCCAGTTGAACGGGAGAAGAACTTCTTGCCTGGGAGGGTGCCCGAGCCCTGGCCCAGGCTGCCCAGGGGGGCTGTGGAGTCTCCTTCTCTGGAGATCTTCACCCCCCGCCTGGACGCTGTCCTGTGCCCCCTGCTCTGGGTGAGCCTGCTTGGGTGGGGGGGTTGGGTTGGGTGAGCTCCAAGGGCCCTTCCAACCACTCCCAGGCTGGGATTCTGGGATTCTGTGAAATTACGCAAAGGCCGGGGGTGGGGAAAAACCCCCAAACGTTGGCAACTCCTGAGCTCAGCCCCCAATTCGCGCCCGCAGCCGAGCACCAGGCCCCGGTGGGCTCGGATCCCAACTGCTGGCGGGAAGGCACGGCCCCACCGCGCGGCTCGGCCCCTGCTCACATGATGATCCAGTACCAGGACACCGTGTAGTCCTCGAAGATCTTCATGGCCAACTGCCTGGTCTCCAGCACCACGTTCGCCTTTCTGGAAAGCAAAGAAACCCACAAATGAAGCGGAAGGCGGCGGGGGAAACAGAGGAGCAGCAGCCCGGGCTCCGCTCCACCACGCGCCCCGAAAACCAGACCGTGGCCGATTTCCTGGCGCCATTTTCCTTCCCCCCCCTTTCCTTCGAGCTGACCCCGCTGCTTCACACACCCCCCCCTTCCCACCCCCATCTAAAACACAGAAGATGGATTCCGGCACCAGATTCCGGCACAAGCACAGGAGCGGGGCGCCGTGCCGGGGCTCCCAAGGCTCTGGCCGCGATACGAATCGGTAACCGGAACGCGGTGCGGAAGCGCCGGCGGATAAAAAAAAAATAAAAATTAAACCCAATGTTTCTCTTCCAGGTGAAGCAGCAATAACGAAGCGGCTCGTTAAGAGGCTCCCCCCCCCCCCTCCTCCGCAAAGCACCGGTGAACCGCGGCGGCACCTGCCAAGGCCGTGGGGACTCACTTGGCCCCTTCCAGCAGCTCGGTGACGCTCCTGTGGTTACCGTGGCCGTCGCTGTAGGAGGTCTCGTTGCCGACCATGATGACGCCCGCCTTGGCCCGGATGGCCGGGAAGCATCGCCGCGCCACTGGGCGAGAGGAGGGGGAACTCAGCACCGCGAAGCTCAGCCGCTCCCATCCAGAGCCCGCCGGGAAAGGAGCCGAAACCCCCTCCCCATGGACACCAAGCTACGCCGGATCCCCCCAAAACCCCCACCAGGAACCTCCGACCCCTCTCAAAAAAAATCCCAACAGCCTGGCGAAGCGACGGCTTCCCACCCCGGCAGCGAGCCCTCGTTAATCAGCGCACGGCAGCTCGTTAGCCCTCCGGACGTACGCGGGGTGCTGGGGATAATCATGGCCGGGCACTCCTTGTCCTTCAGCACCTCGAGGGGAGCCTGGATGGGGAGAGGTGAGCCGGGCCTCAGCGCCTGGGACGGGAATTCCCACGCCGGGAAACACCGGCCGGGGATGAACGCCGTGCTCCCTGCGCCCCCCTCACCTTCTGCAGGTTTTTGAACTCGGGGACGCAGAAGTGCCGGTAATATTCCAACTCTCTGGGCATCCTGTAGGTGCTCAGGTACGCCAGGTACTGCTCCGGGCATTTGCTGACGCAGATCTGGATGGGAGAAGAGGACGCGTGAAGCCGCGCCGCCGCCACCGGAGCGTTCTCCAGGAAAAGCGAGGCGGCCCCCGGGACCGGGAGCTGGTACCTGCGTGGTCGGGCACTGGAACTCCAGCAGCACCAGCGGGCTGGCGCACTTCACGATGTCAAAGTAGAAGAGGAAAGGCTTCTTCCTGCGAGGAAAACCGGGAAGAAAAAAAAAAAACCAGCTCAGGGAGCCGCCGGCCCCGGGGGAACCGATGGGAAGCCCCGGCGTCCCAGGGGGAAGGGGGATGGCGCGGCGTGGAGGCTCCCAGAGAACCCCAACTCCCCCCCCCTCCTCCCCCCCAAAAAAACCCAGGAGCTGCTGCTGCGACACGCTGAGGTTTTGCGGTGACGCCGTGGTGCCGGTGAGTGCGGGCGGCGAGCCGGGGCACTTACTCGTTGGGGGTTCCCTGCTGGCCACAGAACTGCCCGCGGCTGTCGGTCGGGTAGATCACCTTCCGCGGGTCCCCGTGGGTCCAGGCTGCACCGGGGGGGGGGGGTAGGGGTGTAAAGCACAACACAGCAGCTGTGGTTGCCCCCCCACACCCCCAAGACCCCCGTGGGGACCCTCCCGTCCCCATCCAGGAGGCCGCAACGCCCCTCGGCGCAGGGTTTTACCGGTGGTGGCCACCGAGCTGGCCGCAAGCCAACCCTTATTGCCAAAAACGCGCCGAGGTAGCGGCAACCGGTGCGCCCCCCCCCCCCCCCCCCGCGCCCCATACGTACCCACGATGCCCACCACCACGTAGCCCACGATGGCGATGACCAGCAGGACGCAGCAGACGATGTCGGTGCAGCCCCTGCCCACGGGAAGGGGAGCGTTGGGGGACACGGGATGGGACGTGGCATCACCACCACCACCGCCGCCGCCGCCGCCTCCCGAGGGCGCCCCCCCCCCTCAACTTACCGGTCATAGATGGGACCTTTGAACGTCGGGTCGTACTTCTGCGGCGTCCCTGCGGAGAGGAAGAAGGAATGGGAAAATAATTTGGGTGGGTGGGGTGGGGGGTTTCGTCCCCCCCACCGCAGGCAAAAAGAGCAGGGGAGGGAGCGAACGCTTGAACCCAAAAACCTCGGGATAGGCGGAAGCGGGAGGAAAAGGACCTGCGGGTGCCGATTCCCTCCCGTCCGCCCCGCCGCTTCCCAGGCGTTGGAAACCATTATTCCCGCGGAAAAATGCGTTTCCACGCGGCTGCCTCCAAAAAACACTTCCCCGCCGCCACCGCCGGGAGCTTGCCCAAGGTGCCCGAAATTCCTCGGAAGCAGCGCCGGAGCGGGGCTGGGAGCAGCCATGGTGGGGGGGTCCCAGGGGGCTCTGGGTGCCGGCACGGCCGGAGGGCCCCCACCTCGGGCACTGGGCTCCCAACGGATACGGCCGCGATCCGTTTCCCATTCTTTATTTTTAGGGTGGGAATTCAGCCAGGGAAGGCAGCGTGAGCCCCTGGCACGGCCCTGGGAGCTGCTTTGGGGGGGGTGGGGGCTCGGAGCAGCCCCATGCTGGGGAAACGGCTGCTTTGGGGGGGCTTGGGGGGCTCGGAGCAGCCCCATGCTGGGGACACGGCTGCTTTGGGGGGCTCGGAGCAGCCCCATGCTGGGGACACGCTGCTTTGGGGGGCTTTGGGGGGGGGCTCGGAGCAGCCCCATGCTGGGGACACGGCTGCTTTGGGGGGCTTGGGGGGCTCGGAGCAGCCCTGTGCCGGGGACACGGCTGCTTTGGGGGGGCTTTTGGGGGGGGCTCGGAGCAGCCCCATGCTGGGGACACGGCTGCTTTGGGGGGGGCTCGGAGCAGCCCCATGCTGGGGACACGGCTGCTTTGGGGGGGCTTTGGGGGGGGCTCGGAGCAGCCCCATGCTGGGGACACGGCTGCTTTGGGGGGGGGCTTTTGGGGGGCTCGGAGCAGTCCTGTGCCAGGGACACGGCTGCTTTGGGGGGGGCTTTTGGGGGGGCTTTTGGGGGTCTCAGAGCAGCCCTGTGCCAGGGACACAGCTGCTTTGGGGGGGGCTTTTGGGGGTCTCAGAGCAGCCCTGTGCTGGGGACATGGCTGCTTTGGGGGGGCTTTTGGGGGGCTCAGAGCAGCCCCGTGCCGGGACACGCTGCTTGGGGGGGGGCTTTTGGGGGAGGGGCTTGGAGCAGCCCCATGCTGGGCACACATTTCCTTCAGGGCATTTTGGGGGGGCTCCAGCAGCTCCCTCCCTCCCCTGAGCACCCTGCTCCCAGCCCCGGCTGAGCCCTAATATCCTCGGAGCAGCCGAGCCCCCACCCCGAGCACCCGCTCAGCCCTTTCCAAGAACCCCAAAACACCGGGGGGGGGGAAGGCCGGAACCCCCGGGGCCCAACCCGTCGCAGTATGCCGGCGCGCGGCGAAGGGCGGCCCCCCAACAACACCACGGGCCCCCCCCCCCCCCCCACTGCATTTAGGGGAAACGCGGTGACGACGCGGCTGCTTTTGGTTTTGCTTTGCCTCCCCCCCCCCCCCCACCGCCGCCGCCCCCGTTTCCCTCCTATTTTGGGGTTGTTTTTTTCCTCCTTTATCTGCTCAAGTTCAACTTCCTCCACCCCGCGGCGCGGCCGG
The DNA here is from genome assembly GCA_034008185.1 of Gorsachius magnificus. Lineage (NCBI taxonomy): Eukaryota > Metazoa > Chordata > Aves > Pelecaniformes > Ardeidae > Gorsachius > Gorsachius magnificus. The sequence goes on along the minus strand of CM067106.1, from coordinate 915,707 downwards.
CGGCTACTGCCGGTGCCCCCCAACCGGACACACCCCCCCCCCCCCAAACCGGCCCCGGCGACCGCGTGCCAAGGCCTTACCGTGCTTGCCGTAGTAGCTCTCCCCGTGGCCCCCCATGCCGGCGAGCGCTCCCGCCTCGGCCCCGCGGCAGACGCGCGGCGGCTCCCACACCGCGGCCCTCGCCGACGCGCCGCCCTGGGCGTGCCGTCGCCCGCCTCCGGTGAAACGCACCGAAGAACCCAGCGCGGCTCCAAACCAACGCCGGCTCCAAAAGTTGCGGCCGCTTCGCCCACCGCCCTTCGCGCCCGGTTGCTTTTCCGGCCTCGCAAGACAACCGGCCGCCGCGCCGGCTTTCCCGCAAAACCACCAGAGCACCGACGCGGCACGGGGCGGGGGGGGGGGGGGGTCACCGGCACCGGGGCTGGTCTGGGCCTGGCAAAGCCGGCACGGCGCAAAGGTCGGGAACGGGCGGGAAGAGTCACCGGTTTGAGCCGGCGAAGGGCCACGAGGTCGGCACCGCCGCCGCCATTCCCAGTGATGCCGAGCTCCCCATCCCCACCCCAGGGTTATATTTAGGTGAAAAATAATTCCGGCTCGCCGTCGGGAATAGCACCCGGCACGGGGGGGGTCGAGGCTGGATGGCCGTGACGGTGGCAGCGGTGACGGTGGCATCGCCGCCGGTGCTCGTAGGCCGCCGGTGATGTCAGGGCAGCCGGGATTTACACGCGCCCAAGCGGCTGGGGAACAAAAGCCGAGGGTGGGGAGGGCTGGGTGGACACCCCCCCCCCCCGTCTGGGGACACCGGTGGGGACGTCGTGTGTGTCCCCCCGCCATGTCCCCATGACGGGGATCATCCCCTCGCCGGCTGCCCCAGCACGGAACCGGCACCGGCCAAGGGGACACTCCCGGCACCGACCCCCCCGCCCCACCCCGGGCACCCCCCATGCCCAAGCGAAGCCCCCGGCAGGGCATGGCCTTGGCAGGGGGGACACCCAAATTTGGGGGGTCCTCAAGCCCAGTGGTGCCAAAATCCTGGGGGGCCTTAAGCCTGGTGGTGGCAAACCCAGGGGGTCCCAAAACACTGAGGGTCCCCAAGCCTGGGGGTGCACAAAACCCTGGGGGTGCCCAAAATCTGGGAGGCCCCAAATCCTGGGGATCCCCAAACCCTGGGGGCCACTGAGCCAGCAGTCCCTAAGCCGTGGGGGGTCCCCAAGCCCTGGGGGTCCCCAAACCTTGGTGGTCCTTGAGCCCCAGGGGGGTCCCTGAGCCTCTGGGGGTCCCCAAACCTTGGTGGTCCTTGAGCCCCAGGGGGGTCCCTGAGCCCTGGGGGTCCCCAAACCTTGGCAGGGGGGTCCCGAGCCCTGGGGGTCCCCAAGCCCCAGGGGGGTCCCCGAGCCCTGGGGGTCCCCAAACCTTGGTGGTCCCCTGAGCTACAGGAGGTCCCCAAGCCCTGGGGGTCCCCAAGCCTTGGTGGTCCCCAGGGTCCCGAGCCCCGGGGGGGTGGGGCCCCAGCCCCCCCTGAGCCGGCCGCGGGGCGGGGGAGCCGGGGGGGGGAGCCCCGGCGGGGGAGAGGGGGGGGGGGACGGCCCCGGTACCGTAAGCGCCGTCCGGCTCCTTCCTGCCCGCGGCTCGGTCCTCCATGGCGGGGCGGGGGCTCCGCGATGCTCGGGGCCGATGCGGGCGGCTCCTCCCGCCGCCGCCGGGGGGCCCCCGGGGGGGGACCCGGGGCTGCAGGGAGCACCGGGAGGGGGGATCTGGGGGTGCAGGGAGCACCGAGAGGGGATCTGGGGGTGCAGGAGCTCCGGAGGGGGATCTGGGTCACGGGAGCGCGGGGGAAATTCGGGGGTGCAGGGAGCTCCGGAGGGGAAATCTGGGGTGCAGGGAGCGCCGCGGGGGAAATCCGGGGTGCAGGGAGCACCAGGGGGAAATCCGGGGTGCAGGGAGCACGGGGGGGGAATCCGGGGGTGCAGGGAGCACCGGGGGGGATCTGGGGGTGCAGGGAGCACCGGGAGGGGATCTGGGGGTGCAGGGGAGCACCGGGGGGGATCTGGGGGTGCAGGGAGCTCCGGGAGGGGATCTGGGGGTGCAGGGAGCTCCGGGAGGGGGGATCTGGGGGTCGGGGGTGCAGGGAACCCCGAGGTGGGGGGATCTGGGGGTTTTGGTGCCCAGGGACTCACGGGGGGGGGATCTGGGGGTGCAGGGAACCCCAGGGTGGGGGATCCGGGGTTGGAGGTGCAGGGACCCCTCCAGGGTGGGGTGCCCAAGGGTGCAACCAGGCTGGGTTGGGGGACCCAGGGTGCTACACAGACACCCCCGAGCTGGTCTGGGGGTCCCCTGGGGGGGGATCCCCTGGGGGGGGGATCCCCTGGTTGAGGGGGGGGGCCCCGGGGGGGGGGGGGATCCCCTGGGTGTGGGGGGGTCCCAACCCACAGGACCACCCACCTGGGCTGGAGGTGGCCGTGCCCCCGCTCGCCATGGGGGCCCCCGGGGGGGCGGCCGGGGCGCCGCCGTGCTGCCCCCCCTCACACCCCCCCCCCCCCCCCACGCCGTGGGTGGCCGTGGGGCTGGGCCCGTCCCCTTTAAGGCCCCACACGCCCATGGGCGCAGCTGCTCACCTGGCGCAGGTGACGGTGACGGTGACGCGGTGGCTGCTGGGGCCCCGCCATGGCCGCCTCCGCCCTCTTCATCCTGGACCTCAAGGGGAAGGTGAGACCCCCCCACACCCCCCCCCGGCCACCCCAACACCCACCCCCCCCCCCCGGGGTGGGGGGGTCCCCGTTGTCCCTCCTGGCCTCGAAGGTCAACCAAGGTCAATGGCAGAGCTGGGTGGTGACCCCCGTGACCCCAGGGATGGGGTGAGCGGTTTGGGGAGGAACGGAGGGGGGGTGTCCCCCTAACTGCTGACCACCACCCCCCCCCCGCCCCCCCCGCAGCCGCTGATCAGCCGAAACTACAAGGGGGACGTGGGGCTGGGGGAGATCGAGCACTTCATGGGGCTGCTGCTGCAGCGGGAGGAGGAGGGGGCCCTGGCCCCGCTCCTGACCCACGGCGCCGTCCACTTCCTCTGGATCAAACACGCCAACCTCTACCGTATCCTCCCGGGACCCCCTCCCCACCCAGCCCCCACCCCCAGGCTCGGGGGGGATGACACAGGACACCCCCCCCCCACCCCCAGTGCTCCCCCTTTCCTTAACACCCCCTCGCAGTGGTGGCCACCACCAAGAAGAACGGCAACGCTTCCTTGGTCTACTCCTTCCTCTACAAGGTGGTGGAGGTGAGGTTTGGGGGGGGTTGGGGGGGGAAGGCCCCCTCCATTTTGGGTGATGGAGGCACTCGGTGGGCTTCCCCCCCCCCTTTCCCCACCCCAGGTCTTCTGCGAGTACTTCAAGGAGCTGGAGGAGGAGAGCATCCGTGACAACTTCGTCATCGTCTACGAGCTCCTTGACGAGCTGATGGACTTCGGCTTCCCCCAGACCACGGACAGCAAGATCCTGCAGGAGTAAGTGGGGCTGGGGGGGCGTTGGGGACCCCTCCAACACACCGCCCACCTCACCCCACCCCACCCCACCCCCACCGCAGGTACATCACACAGGAGAGCAACAAACTGGAGACGGGCAAGTCCCGCGTCCCCACCACGGTCACCAACGCCGTGTCCTGGCGCTCCGAGGGCATCAAGTACAAGAAGAATGAGGTCTTCATCGACGTCATCGAGTCGGTGAACCTGCTGGTGAGGCGGGGACAGGGATGGGGGGGACCTGCAAACTGGGGGGGGTGGGGGTGTCTGGCTGTGGCGGGGGCTGCTGCTGGGTCCCTGGTGGGGTGGGGGAGCGGGGGTGGTGGGGAACGGTGGTGGTGATGGTGATGGGGCTGGTGATGAGGATGAGAATGGTGATGGGGCTGGTGAATGAGCACGGTGACGTTGATGGGGCTGGTGATGGTGACGAGGATGGTGATGGGGCCAGTGATGGTGATGGGGATGTTGGCAAGGTTGGTGATGGGGCCAGTGATGGTGATGATGGTGACAAGGATGGTGATGGGGCTGGTGATGAGGATGGTGATGAGGATGGTGATGAGGCTGGTGATGAGGATGGTGACAAGGATGGTGAGGGGGCTGGTGATGAGGATGAGGATGGTGATGGGGCTGGTGAATGAGCACGGTGATGGTGACGGAGGTGATGGTGATGAGGATGGTGATGGGGCCAGTGATGGGGTTGGTGACATTGATAGGGCTGGTGATGGTGACAAGGATGGTGATGGGGCTAGTGATGGTGATGATGGTGACAAGGATGATGATGGGGCCGGTGACATTGATAGGGCTGGTGATAGTGGGGATGGTGATGGGGCTGGTGATGGGGTTGGTGACATTGATAGGGCGGGGGGGGGGTTGGGGTGGTGATGTGACGCTGATGGGGTGGGGGTGCTGGGGCTCGTGCTGGGACCCATGGTGGTGCTGGGGCTGGTGCTGAGGATGATGATGGTGCCGGCCGGTGCTGAAGCCGGTGCCGGTGCCCGCAGGTGAGCACCAACGGCAGCGTGCTGCTGAGCGAGGTGGTGGGCACCATCAAGCTGAAGGTCTTCCTCTCGGGGATGCCCGAGCTGCGCCTGGGCTTGAACGACCGCGTCCTCTTCGAGCTGACCGGCCGTGAGTGCCGCCGGGTGGGCTCGGGTGGCAGGGGGGGACACACATCCCCGTCCCCTCGCCCACCCCGACGCCCCCCCCCCCCAGGGGGCAAGAACAAGTCGGTGGAGTTGGAGGACGTGAAGTTCCACCAGTGCGTCCGGCTCTCCCGCTTCGACAACGACCGCACCATCTCCTTCATCCCCCCTGACGGAGACTTCGAGCTCATGTCCTACCGCCTCAACACCCAGGTGGGGGCCGGGCCCACCCTGGGGGGGACAACGGGGGACATGGGGGTGAACCCCTTTCCCCCCCACCCCCCCCAGGTGAAGCCGCTCATCTGGATCGAGTCGGTCATTGAGAAGTTCTCCCACAGCCGGGTGGAGATCATGGTCAAGGTGAGACACCGGGGACATCACTGCCACCACAGGGGACCCCGCAGCCGCCCCTGACCCCCCCACCCCACTTGTCTCACATATGTTGTGTCCACCCCCCAAGGCCAAGGGCCAGTTCAAGAAGCAGTCGGTGGCCAACGGGGTGGAGATCGCGGTGCCGGTGCCCAGCGACGCCGACTCGCCCAAATTCAAGACCAGCGTGGGCTCCGCCAGGTACCTCCCGGAGAGGAACCTCGTCATCTGGACCATCAAATCCTTCCCGGTGAGGTCGCCCACCCCACATCCCTGCTGCCAGGGACCCCCCGCTGGGTGCCTGCCGGTGCTGCTGGGTGGCCCGATGCTGTCCCCAGCCGTGCGGGTGCCGCGCAGGGGGGCAAGGAGCACCTGATGCGCGCCCACTTCGGGCTGCCCAGTGTGGAGAAGGAGGAGGAAGAGGGGCGGCCACCCATCTCCGTCCGCTTCGAGATCCCCTACTTCACCGTCTCAGGCATCCAGGTGCCACCCGGGGAGGGGGATGTGGCCCGTGGAGTCCCCAGGGTGGTGGCCCCATGTGTTTGGGGACAAGATGGAGGGGATGAGGAGGGGGATGTGGCTCATGGGGTCCCCAGGGTGGTGGCCCCATTGTTTTGGGGACAAGATGGAGGGGATGGGGAGGGGGACGTGGCCCATGGAGTCCCCAGGGTGGTGGCCCCATGTGTTTGGGGGACAAGATGGAGGGGATAGGAGGCCCGGGGGGGGGGGGGGGGCCCGGGGGGGCTGGGGTCCCCAGGGTGGTGGCCCCAGTGTTTGGGCGGGTGCTGGGGAGTGGCCCGCAGGGTCCCCGCGGGAGGTTGCCCCGTGCATTGAACAGGTTTTGGGGAGGGGGGGGGGTGATGGGGACACATGGCCCCCAAAATCCCCAAATGGGAGTGGCCTGGGGCTCAGGGGGGGCAGTGCCCCCCGGGGGGGGGGGTCGGGGTGCCCAAGGGGGGGTTCGAGGTGCCCGGGGGGGCTCATCCCCACCTGCCCCCCCCCAGGTGCGGTACATGAAGATCATCGAGAAGAGCGGGTACCAGGCACTGCCCTGGGTGCGCTACATCACCCAGAGCGGGGGTGAGTCTGGGCCCCCCCAGGACCCCCCCCCCATTCCAGGACACCCCCCCCCCCCCGAGGATCCCACCCCCCGCCGACCGCTGGGGGGGGGGGCCCCCCACCCCCCGGACCCCCCCGGCCCCCCCCATCCCCTTGGGTGTCCGTCCCCCACCGTCCCCCCCCCCCCCCGCGCCCCACCCTCCTCTTCCTCCGTCCCTATAAAGATGGAGCTGAGACCACCGGCCCTGTGGATCTGTTGGGGGGGGGGGGGGGGAAGGGGGGGCTGGGGGGAGGCTGGAGGAGGCCGGGGAAAGGGGGAGCGGGGGAGGGGACTGGGGGGGCAAGGGGCAAGAAATAGGGGGGTTTGTGGGGGCTGGAGGGGGCTGGGAAAGGCAAGGGGGGGAAATGGGGGGGCTTGGGGGGGCTGGGGGAGGCAAGGGAGGGAAAATGGGGGGGCTGGAGAGGGCTTGGGGGGACTGGGGGATGCAAGGGGGGGAATGGGGGGCGTTTGGGGGGGGAGGGGGGGGGGGGGGGGGGCGGCGGAGAGGAGCCGATGGGGGCTGGGGGGGGCGGCTCCGGGGGGCGGCTTCGGGTGGGTCCCACCGGCGGCGCCGGGCGCGTTTCCCTTTTAAGAGCGGGGCAGGAGGAAGACAGAGGGGAGGCGTGGCCTCCTGAAGCACCTCCCCTTCGTGTGACGTCGGCGGAAGCGCCGGTCACGTGGTGCGGCGATGCCGGCGCCGGCGCTTCGCCGAGCGCTACGACCGGTACCGGCGGCGGGAGGAGCTGCAGCGGCGTGAGCGGGGGGGGCCGGGGGGGGGCGGGGGAGGGGACACCGGGGCGGGGCGGGGGCACCGGGGCCACGCCCACACGGGGCGGCTCCACCCCCCCCCTTCCCCCGCGAGCGGCGGCTGAGGGGTCCCCGCAGTGCAGGACCGGTACGGGGGCGGCGGGGGCGGCTCCAGCTCCGAGAGCGAGTCCAGCGGGGATGAGGTGGTGAGTGGGGGAAGGGGGCGCTCCCCGTGACCCCTGACCCCTCCCGTGACCCCTGACCCCCCTGGGACCCCTGGATCCCTCCTGTGACCCCCCTGGGTGCCCCCCCCATGACCCCTGGATCTCCCCTGTCACCCTGGGTGCCCCCCCTGTGACCCCTGGGTCCCCCCCATGACCCCTGGTCCCCCACTGTCACCCTGGGTGCCCCCCCTGTGACCCCTGGGTGCCCCCCATGACCCCTGGATCTCCCCTGTGACTTCTGGTCCCCCGCTGTCACCCCGGGTGCCCTTCCATGACCCTGGGTGCCCTCGTCCCCGCCCCCCCCCCCCCCCGTGACCTTCGCCCCCCCCCTGTGACCCCCGCCCCCCCCCAGGCCATCGACCCCCGCCTGGAGCGGGATTTCTACCGCACCCTGGCGCTGCTGAAGAGCCGGGACCCCCGCATCTACCGGCCCGACGCCACCTTCTACAGCCAGCAGGGTATGGGGGGGCCCCGGGGGGGGGGGGAGCGGTAAACTCCTTGGGGGTGTCCCCAAACCTGGAGAAGGTCCCCAAGCCCCTGGGGGGGGGTCCCGGACCCCAGGAAGGTCCCCAAGCCCCTGGAGTGGGGGGGAGGTCCCTAAACCCCCTGGGGGGGGCCCCTCAAACCTCTGGGGGAGGGTGTCCCTAAACCCCCCGGGGGGGTCCCCAACGCCCCCCCCCCCCCCCTCCATCCCCAGAGTCCTCGTCGGGGAGCGATGAGGAGGAGGAGGAGGAGGAGGAGGAAGGGCGCCCGGCGAAGCCGATGTACCTGAAGGATTACGAGAGGAAGGTGGTGCTGGAGAAGGAGGGGTGAGGAGCGGCTGGGGGGGGGGCTTTTTGGGGGGGGGGGGGGGCGTGTGTCTTTTGGGGGGGGGCCCTGGGCTGATCCCCCCCTGGGGACACCCTGACCCTCTCCCCCCCGCCTGCAGCAAATACGTGGATGAGGAAGATGAGGAGGACGAGGAGGTGGCAGCCGAGCGGAGGAAGGTGGGTTTGGGGCACTGGCGGACCCCCCCCCAAATTGTTCTGACACCCCCCCCCTTCCCATTTCCCCCCACCAGAGAGCGGCCACCGGGAGACGCCGGGCGGGCGCGAAGGGGGGGGGGGGGGGGGGGGGGGGCCACACTGGGGGGGGGAGAGGGGGGGTAACGATGAATGCCCCCCCCCCGCCCCCCTGGCAGCTTCCGAGCCTTTGTGGCCGAGAGCGAGGAGGAAGAGGAGGAAGAGGGTGAGGGGGGGTCCGGGCTGCTCCGGCGGCACAGCCAGACGGCGGAGGAGAAGGTGAAGTTGGGGGGGGGTGTTTGGGGGGGGGTCCCTGGGGGTTTGGGGGGGTTCCCAGGGGGTTTGGAGGGGTTTGGGGTGGGGCTGGGGGTCCCTGGGGGGTTTTGGGGGGGGTCCCATAGGGTTTGGGGGGGTCAGGGGGACTTGGAGGGGTCCTGGTGGGTTTGGGAGTTCCTGGGCTGGGATCTGGGGGGGGGTCCGGAGGGGGTTTGGGGGGGTCAGGGGGCTTTGGGGGTGTCCCGGGGGGTTGGGGGGTTGGGGGGTTCCTGGGGGGTTTGGGGGGTCCGGGGGGGGGGGTTTAGGCTTGGGGGGGGGTTTAGGCTTGGGGGGGGGTTGGGGGGTCCTGGGGCGTTTGGGGGTCCCCAGGGGTTTAGGGGGTCCCTGGGGGATTGGGGGGGGGGTGTCTCAGGGGGGGCTGGGGGTCCCAGATAGGATTTGGGGGGGTCAGGGGGACCTGGGGGGAGTTCCTGGTGGGTTTGGGGGTTTCTGGGGTGGGTTTTGGGGGGGTCCAGAGGGGATTTGGGGGGGTCAGGTGGCTGTGGGGGTGTCCCAGGGGGTTTGGGGGGGTCCTGGGGGGTGTTTGGGGCTTCCAAGGGGGGTTTGAGGGGGTCCTGGGGGCGCTTGGGGGTCCTGGGGGGGGGGTTGAGGCTCAGGGGGGTTTTGGGGGTTCCAGAGGGGGGGTTGGGGGGGTCACAGGGGGGTTTGAGGGGCTCCCAGAGGGTTTGGGGGGTCCCAGGGGGTTTGGGGGTCCCCAGGGGTTTGGGGGGTCCCCGGGCTGAGGCCGTGCCCCCCCCCCCCTCAGGAGCAGGAGGAGGAGGATTACATCCGCTGGCTGAAGGGGCAGGGGGAGCCCCCCCCGGAGCCGCTGCAGGAGCTGGTGAGGGGGCTGAGACCGGGCACAGCTCGTGGCAGCGATGGCCCTGGGATGCAGCGGGCTGAGGCCCCCAGCCCCGAGCCTTCCCCGTGTCCCCAAGCCCCCCCCATGCCGCCCCCATGGCCCCAAGCCCTCCCATCCCTGTGACCCCCTGTGTCCCCCTGTCCCCACCCCCCCATGTCACTGTGCCACCCTGTGCTGTGTCCCCAGGCCCCCCCCATGTCCCCACACCTCCCCCTGTCCCTAAGCGTCCCCAGGCCCCCCCGTGTCCTGTGTCCCTAATGGCCCCCATGTCCCCACACCTCCCCCTGTCCCCATGACCCCCCCATGTCCCCAAGCCTCCTCCCCATGTCCCCATGACCCCCCATGTCCCCAAGCCTCCCCCTGTCTCTAAGCCCCCCCCCACGTCCCCATGACCCCCCCATGTCCCCAAGCCCTCCCTGTCCCTAACCCCGTGTCCTCAGGCCCCCCCATGTCCCTAAGGCCCCCGTGTCCCCATGACCCCCCCCCGTGTCCCCACCCCCCCCGCCATGTCCCCACGCCCCCCCATGTCCGTGTCCCCCTCCCCCCCAGGTGCCCCTCCAGCAGTTCTGGACCGACCCGGCGCTGGACCCCGGCGAGCGCTTCCTGCGGGATTACATCCTGAACCAGGGCTACCGCCAGGAGGAGGAGGAGGAGGAGGCCGAAGGGTGAGCAGGACCCCCCCCTCCCCAGCCCCCCCAAAGCCCCCCTGACCCCCCCCTTGACCCATTTCCCCCCCCCCAGGGCATCCCTGGCGGCCGACTCCTCGGACGAGGGCGAGCTCTTCCTCGCCAAGCAGGAGGATTTCGAACGCCGCTACAATTTCCGCTTCGAGGAGCCCGGCGCTGAGCAGGTGGGGGGGGGGGGGGGGGGGGCAAAATTTGGGGGTATAATTTGGGGGGGGGGGGGGATGCTGACCTGACACACACCCCCCCTCCAGGTGCAGACGTACCCATGTGTTTTGGGGACAAGATGGAGGGGATGGGAGGGGGATGTGGCTCATGGGGTCCCCAGGGTGGTGGCCCCGTGTGTTTGGGGACAAGATGGCGGGGGATGTGGGAATGTGGCTTGTGGGGTCCCCGGGGTGGTGGGCCCCACGTGTTTTGGGGACAAGATGGAGGGGATGGAAGGGGGACGCGGCCCACAGGGTCCCCAGGGTGGTGGCCCCCGTGTTTTGGGGACAAGATGGAGGGGATGGGGAATGTGGCCTGTGGGGTCCCCAGGGTGGTGGCCCCGTGTGTTTGGGGACAAGATGGAGGGGATGGGGAGGGGGACGTGGCCTGACACTCCCCCCCCCCCAGGGGGCTGACGTACCCCCGGAGCATCCCCACCGCGGTGCGGCGGCGCGACGAGCGGCGGAAAGAGAAGCGGGAGCAGATTCGGGAGAGGAAGAGGAAGGTGAGGGGGGGGTGAAGGGCAGGCAGAGAGCCCCCACCCTGTCCATCTGTCTGTCCGTCCCCCCGGCACCGCGTCCGTCCGTCCGTCCCGCAGGAGAAGGCGCGGAAGCGGGAGGAGCTGAAGCAGCTGAAGAACCTGAAGCGGGAGGAGGTGGCCGCTCGCCTGGCCCGGCTGCGCGAGGCCACCGGCAACGCCGCCGTCGGCTTCACCGAAGATTTCCTGGAGGAAGATTTCGACCCCGCCCGGCACGACCGGCTGATGGCGGTGGGTGCCCCCCCCCCCCACCCCGGCCTTGTGCCCCCCCCAGTGCCCCCCACTGACCCCCCCTCTGCCCCCCAGGAATGTTTCGGCGAGGATTATTACGGCCAGGGGGAGGAGGAGAAGCCGCAGTTCGAGGAGGAGGAAGGGTTGGAGGGTGAGTGGGGGGCGCTGGGGTGGGGGTCCCCATTTCCCCCCCCCCCCCCCAGTGTCACAGTGTCCGTCTGTCCATCCCCGCAGACGACTGGAACTGGGACGCCTGGACGGGCCGGGAGGAGGAGGGGGGGGACGAGCATGAGCCCCACTGTGAGGACCCCGATTTTGTGGCCCCCCCCCCCCCCCCGGGCTGAGGCCGGGAGGAACTCGCGCAGGGATGGGCAGCGCAGGCAGGGGGTGTGGGTTTGGGGGTCACAGGCAGCCCCCCCCCCCCCCCCTCTCCCCCCCCCCCAGCAGTGGACGCCGACTACACCCCCGCAGCCCCCCCAGCCCGCCGGCAGCCCCCGGCGCTGGGCAAGAAGCGGCGCAAGACGCGGTTCAGGGAGGCGGTGGAGCGGGAGAAACCGGCGTTCGACCCCGGTGAGAGCCGGGGGGGGAAGGGGGCAGCTCCTGGGACCCCCCCAACCCCTGGGACCCCCCCCCCCAAACCTCTGAGACCCCCCCCCCCATAGCCAGCAGCACCTTCGAGCAGTACCTGGAGGAGTTTTACCGCCTGGACTACGAGGACCTGGTGGGGGACCTGCCCTGTCGCTTCAAATACCGCAACGTCCTCCCCTGCGACTTCGGCCTCACCACCGTGGTGGTTGTGTCCGCCTGGACATCCCCCCCCCCCCCCCCCCCGGGCGCCTGTGCCCCCCAATTCTCCTCCCCCCCCATGTCCCCCCCCCCCAGATCCTGGCGGCCGAGGACAAGGAGCTGAACCGCTGGTGCTCCCTGCGCAAGACCTGCATGTACCGGTGAGGGGGGGGGGGGCGGATAAAATATGGGGGCTGGGGGCGGTCTGGGGGGGGTCCTGTGTCCCCCCCCCCCGCGTTTTTGAGGGGCTCACCGCCCCCCCCCCCGGCCCGCAGGTCGGAGCAGGAGGAGCGGCAGGATCAGGCCAACTACAGCCGGCGGGCGCAGAACGCCTGGAAAAAGCAGCAAATCTTCAAATCCCTGGCGGCTGCGTATGTTTGGGGGGGGGGGGGATTTTGGGGAGGGGGGGGGTTTGGGGGTGCACGGGCCCCCCCCCCCCTCCTCCTCACCCCCATTCCCCCTCTTCCTCCAGGCCTGAAGAGCCCCAGCCCTCAGCCAAGCCCAAGGTGGGGAAGAAACGCCGGGATAAGCGGAAGCGGGCGGAAGAGCCGGGACCCTCGGGGTGCCCCCCCCCGCAGCTTGGGGGCCCCCGACGCCGGGGCCCCCCCCCGCTGGGGCCGCGGTGCGGTTGGGGGGCCGGGTTTCACCGGGAAGGGTTGGAAGCCTTCGGCCTCAACCCCCGGCGGCTCCGGTACCGGCAGCTCCTCGGCAGCAGCGGAAGAAGGCAGGGAATGGGGGGGGGGGTGTAAAGCCCCCCCGGGCCTGATCCGGCCCTCGGGAGAAACGCCGTGAGGCGCCGCGCTCCGGTGGGCACGCGGTGCGGTTGGGGGGCCGGGATTTCACCGGGAAGAGGTTGGCCGCAAGGAACATCTTTAATTGTGGGGGGGGGGGGGGGGGATGTGGAGGACGACAAGCGACGAGGGGGTGGTCCTGAGCGGAGCAATAAATAAATGCCCCCCCCTCCGCCGCGAGCAGCGTGATGGCAAAAAAAAGGGGAAAAAAAACCAACCAACAAAACCAAAAAAAAAAAAATCGGGGGGGGGGTGGGGCTCGGGCAAACGCCGGGCGGCAGCCGAAGCGAACGGCCTGGGGGGGTTTTTTTTTTTATATCCCATCTTCCCCCCACCCCACGTTTCCCATCACCCTTTTACAATTTTTTTTTGTTCTTAATTTTTTTGGTTGACCTCTTCCTACTACCTACTACTAATATGTTTATAAATTTTCTCAATCCTGCGCTTTGGTGTTCCCCTGCTTATTTTTGCCCCGCGGTATTCATAGTTTGTTTCAACCCTTCTATATTACCGCTCCTTCTCTTCCCCTTATACTAAGTTTTTAAACGCACCTTCGTCCTCTTGTTTTTACATCCCCTCTTTTCTTTCCCCGTTTAATTCACCTTTTCCCTCCTCTTTTTTTACTTTTTTCCCCCCCCCCCCCCCCCCCCCCCCCCCCCCCCCCCCCCACCTAATATATTTTTTTTCCCCCACCTCTGTCCTCTTACCTTCCTCCTATCACCAATTCTCCCCCCCCTCTTTAATCCTCCTCATATCTCATTTCACCCAAAACCCCCCTCCAAAACTATTTTCCCATCCTATTCCATCCATTTTTTTTTTTATAAACCCCAAACTTTTTTCTGTGCTCATTGTTTTACACATATCATCATATCCTTACTTTGTTATTTTTCAGCTGTATATAGCTATTATAATTTTTTGCGCGTAGGTAGGATTTGCGAGTGTCCTGTGTCGTTACATCCCCCAGTTTGCGGTGTGTGGTAATGATCTGTGTGTGTGTGTTGTGTGTGTGTTAATCGCCTCGAGATAGCGTAAGGTCTGATCGAGAATACGAAGAGAACGTATAAGGAGGGTGGTACTCTGCACAGTGTATTGTGTGTGTGTGTGTGTGTGTTGGAGTTGTAGTAGGTCCTGGGTAGCGGGTAAGGAAACCCCAAACTTGTGCATCCATGGTACTCTAAATTCTATGTTAATGAGAATGAGATGAGTGGGTGGAGAGATAGAGGTATAGTAGGGTTGACTTTTCTTTGAATATTGTCCCAACACGCGGCGATTCAGAGTGTGTAGGGGGGTATGGTGGGATGGCGTGTTTCGTGGTAGGAGCGCGTGTGGTAGCCAGGGGAGGGGAGAGTAGGTCAGCACACAGAAGCTGCAGTATAGCGCTACTAGCGTCACGCGATCGCACAGAGCTGTGTGCCCGCTAGGAAAGTGGGACGGGACCCGATGGACCCAATGGGGGAGGGTGGTGATATTCGGGGCGACGCGAGGTGTGAGCTGAACTGGGACGTGGATTGGTTGCGCGCTGGGCTCACGGGGGGGGGGGGGGGCGGAACAGAGCGTCTCTGGAGATATAAGTGTTGTTAGGCGGTGTGTGGGGACCTGAGTAGGCTTCACTTTTTCCCCCCCACGCCTACACCCGTGGGTATCCGGCGTGGGAGGGGGTGCTGTTTGGGTTGGCGCGTGGGGGGGGGCCCCCCCCACCCCCCCCCGGCCCCCCCTGGGCCCGCGCCCCGCCCCCCCCCCCCCCCGCGCCGGCCCACCCTCCCCGACCCTCCGCCCCCCCTCAAACATCCGGGCAGGGTCTCGGTGAGTCTCGGCGTGTGTGTCTGAGCGGCGGTTATTGAGAGAGAACTACCAAAATAGGGGGTGCAGGGGTTGGGGGGTGCTCCCCTTGGTGCGCCCCCCCCCCCCCCCCCCAAAAAAAAAAAAAAAAAGGGGAGGGGGACACCCCCCCCCCCCCACCGCGGCGCGTACCGGTGCAATCCTGCGAGACGTAGACGGCGAGGCCGGGGGTCTCCGCGCAGGTTTCCACCGCCCTCCTGCCGCCGGGGGGGGGGGAGAGGACGAGTCCGAGGGGGGGTCCCAGCCCCCCAAAAAGAAAGGGGGAGCCCCCCCTGGTCCCCCCCTCCCCGCTCACCGCAGGATGTGGGCGACGATGGAGGGGCCGTACCAATCCCCGGCTTTTTTCCCGGCGTTTCCACCCAATTCCACCAAGCGATGGATCCCGAAAGGCGCCCGGGGGGGAACCAGGCCACGATGGCGCGGGCCGCCGTCTGTCTCCCGGGGGTCCCGTGGCCAACCCAGGAGGTCCCGTGGCCACCCTGGGGGGTCCTGTGGCCACCCTGGGGGGTCCGGTTGCCACCCCGGGGGGTCCCGTGGCCGCCGGCTCCCAGCCACGGCGTGCCTCCCATTCTCACAGCCAGCCCTCCGCGGCCCACAGTGGTCACACTCGCGCAGCTCGCTCACCACGCCACGGGGGCGGTTGGTGGGTGGGTGGGACACGGGGGGGGCAGGTCTACGCTTTGGGTGTTTTTTTCGCTGTTGGAGCGGGGTGGGAGTTTCGCCTTGGGTGGTGTAGGGGGGGGTGGTGGGGGGGTGGTGTGGTGTTGCTCGTCACTCTTATCCCTCCTCTCGCACTAGCACCAGGCACGGTTGACAGGAGGGATGGGTGGATGGGGGGGCCCTGGGCCAGCAGCATCTGGGCGCTGCGCAGCATGCAGCCCCAGCCGCAGTCGGTGGTCCAGGGCGTCCCCTCCAGCGCCGGGAATTCCCGCCGGTACGTCAGCCACAGCCGGGAGGAGAAATCCCGCTGGAAGCGCTGGAGCTCCTCTGGGAGGGGGGGGGGGGGGGGGGATCAGGGACCACAACCCCCCCCCCCCAGGACCCCCCTGAGCACCCCCCCCGGGTCCCCCCAAACACTCACCCTCGCCCGCCAGGCAGTAGACGCGCCCCAGGAGGTGGAGGGGGGAGGCTTTGCTGAAGTGGCTCTTCGGGCGCAACGGCCACCCTGGGTAGAGGGGGGGGGGGGGGAAAGGGGGGGTCAGTGGGGACCCCCAGCACCCTGGGACCCCCCACCTTGGGGACCCCAACATCCCTGGGACCCCTGATATCCTGGTCCCCCTGATTTGGGGACCCCCAGGACCTGGGGACCCAACATCCTTGGGACCCCTGATATCCTGGCCCCCTGATTTGGGGCCCCCGGGGGGGCCCCCGAACCCCCACCCTGGGGACCCCAAAACCCTCTACCGGGCCCCCCACCCTGGGACCCCGACCCCATTCCCCTTGGGGACCCCCCACACCCTGGGTCCCCCACCTTGGGGACCCCAAAATCCCTGGGACCCCTGACACCCCAGTCCCCCTGCTTGGGGACCCCCAGCACCCTGGGACCCCCACCCTAGGGACCCTGACACCCCTGGGACCCCCAGCACCCCCATACTGCTGCCCCAGGGACCCCCAGCACCCCACCCTGGGGACCCTGACACCCCTGGGACCCCGACACCCCAGTCCCCCTGCTTTGGGGACCCCCAGCACCCTCAGGACCCCTACCCTGGGGACCCCGACCCCCCCCCCCCCCCCCCCCCGCCCCCCCCCCGGTCCATCTCCCCCCCCCCTCCCGGGACCCCCGGCACCCCCGGCCCTGGACCCCCGACCCCCCCCCGGGCCCCGGTCCGCCCCCGCCCCGGACCCCCGGTCCATCTCCCCCCCCCCCCGGGACCCCCGGCCCCCCCCCACCCCCGGCCCCGCCCCCGCCCGAGACCCCCGGGACCCCCGGTCCCGCTCCCCCGCCCCAGACCCCCGGGCCCCCGATCCATCCCCGCCCCCCCGGTGCCCCCGCCCCCACCGTATCTGACGGGGGCGGCCCCGCCCCGGCCCCCCCCGCCCCGGGGCCGGCGGGCGGGGGCGGGGGCGGGGCCGCTCCCGGGTGGTACCGGTACCGCCGAACGCCGCCGCCGCCGCCATCTTGGTTGAGGGCGCCGCGCCGGAAGCGGCGACGAGGGAGGGCGAAAGGGGGGGGGGTCGCCATGGCGACGGGGCGGGGCGGGGCCACGAGGGGACGGGGGGTTTGGGGGAAAGGGGGGGACGGGGACCCCCCCGGGCGGGGGGGGCCGCATGGGGGGACACATGGGGGGGACAGGGACTGGGGTGAAATGGGGGGGACAGGGACCCCCAGCGGTCATGGGGGGACACGGGGGGACCCCACGGGGGGGGACAGGGACAGTTTGGGGTGACACGGGGGGGACAGGGACCCCCCCCCCCAGGGGACACGGAGGGACACGGGGACCCCCCCCAGGGGTCGTGGGGGGACACGGGGACCCCCTGGGGTGACATGCGGGGGGGCCCCCCAGGGGGGGGGGGGGCACATTGGGGGGGGTCCCAGCCCCCCATAGAGGGGTCCCAGCCCCACGGATCGTTGTGGGGCCAGTGCCGGTGCAAGGCACCGTGGGACCTGAGACCCCCCCCCAGGTTCCCCCCCCCCCCTTCCCCCCGCAGGGCTCCCCGCCCCATGGCAGCCATGGGGCTGGGCCCCACCCTGCGCCGCTGTGGGGCTGGGTGCCGGGATGGGGTGCGCCGGTGCCGCGGGCGCCTTTGGCAGCGCCGAGCCCAGCACCTGCCCCCCCCCGCGGGGGTTCCCAGCCACGCAGTGGGGGGAGCCCCCAGGTGCGCCCGGGGCCCCCCCCAAGTGTGGGACCCAGGAGTCCAGGCCTTGCTGCCCCCCTCCAGTAGGTTGGTGGGACCCAGGCGTCTGGTCCCCGCTGCCCCCCAAGTGTGGGACCCAGGGGTCTGGGCCCTCCTGCCCCCCAAGTGTGGGACCCAGGAGTCCAGGCCGTGCTGCCCCCCAAGTGAGGGACCCAGGCATCCAGGTCCTGCTGCCCCCCAAGTGTGGGACCCAGGCGTCTGGTCCCCGCTGCCCCCCAAGTGTGGGACCCAGGGGTCTGGGCCCTCCTGCCCCCCAGGTGTGGGACCCAGGAGTCCAGGCCTTGCTGCCCCCCAAGTGAGGGACCCAGGCATCCAGGTCCTGCTGCCCCCCCAGTGTGGGTCACAGGCATCTGGGTCTCACTGCCCCCCAAGTTGGGGACCCAGGGTCTCGGCCCTCCGACCCCAGTGTGGGACCCAGGGTCCAGGCCTTGCTGCCCCCCAAGTGAGGGACCCAGGCATCCAGGTCCTGCTGCCCCCCCAGTGTGGGTCACAGGCTCTGGGTCTCACTGCCCCCCAAGTGTGGGACCCAGGCATCCAGGTCCTGCTGCCCCCCAAGTGTGGGACCCAGGCGTCCAGGCCTGCTGCCCCCCAAGTGTGGGACCCAGGCATCCAGGTCCTGCTGCCCCCAAGTGTGGGACCCAGGGGTCTGGGCCCCGCTGCCCCCCAAGTGTGGGACCCAGGCATCCAGGTCCTGCTGCCCCCCAAGTGTGGGTCACAGGCATCTGGGTCTCACTGCCCCCCAAGTGTGGGACCCAGGGGTCCGGGCCCCGCTGCCCCCAAGGAGGAGTGGGGTTCCCCATGTGGGGCGGGAGGTGGGGGGGGGTGGGCGGGTTGGAGCCTGCCCGGACAGACGGACAGACAGACAGACAGCGGTGGGAGGCCGAACCGGTTCGGCAGTGGGGCTGCCCCACCTGGCACGGCGGTTGCGCCCCCCTGGCGCGGCGGGGACGGCAGTGGGGGGGGGGTTGGGGGTTGGGGGGTGTCCCTGGGGGGGGGGGGGGGGAGGAGAGCTGCACCGCCCCCCCCTCCCGCCCCGCCCGGCCCCGCCCGGCCCCGCCGCGCCCCACGGAGCCAGCGCGGAGCAGCGGAGCGGAGCCGGGGCCCGCGGTGAGTCCGGGGGGGGGCGGGCAGGGACCCCCCCCACATCCCCACACCCCCCCCCGCGGGGATCGGCACGGGGGGCGGCACGGCGGGGAGCACCGGGGAAACTGAGGCACGGGGGGGGGGGGAGCGGGGAGTGTAGGGGATTTGGGGGGGCTGGGGGGGGTCGGGGGGGCTGTTCCCCCCCCCACCCCCCCGGAGCGGCCCCCCCAGCCCCATCCGGCGTTGGGGGGGGGCGCACCGGGAGCCCCACGCTGCCCCACGGCGGGGAATGGAGCTGTGTCCCGGCCCCACGGCTGCCCCCCCCCACGGGCCCCCCCCCCCTCCGCCCCACCCCCTGACTCCCATTTTCCTCTCCATCCCCCTGACCCCCTACCGCCACGGCCCCCGTGACCCCCATTTTCCTGCCCCACGGCCCCCCCTGACCCCCATTGTCCCAGCCCCACAGCAGCCTCCCCCCCTCCCACTGGGTGCCCCCCTCCCGTGGGGCGCAGGATGGGACCCACCACCGCCGTGGGGCCCGGCCGCACCCATCCCACCCCAAATATTTGGGCAGGGCCCCCACCCCCCAACCCCTCGGGGTCCGGGACCCCACGCGTTGCCACTCGCCCGGGCCCGTCCTGGGTGGGTGGGTGGGAAGGGCGCGCCGGCGGCGGGTGCCCACTGGGGGTGCAACGGCCCGGGGGGGGGCACCCCCCTCCCCGCCAGCGTGCACGTGCACAGGTTTGGGGCGCGCGCTTGCACGCTCACATCCAGGCACAGGCATTTTGGCAGTTGCAAGCGGGTACATGTGCACTGACATTTTGGGGTGCACACAGACCTTTGGGGTGCACGTTTGCAAGCTCACATCCACGTGGGACCTTTTGGGGTGCAGGCCTGCAGGCGTGCACGCATGCACAGACCATTTGGGGTGCAGGCCTGCAAGTGCACACATGTGCAGAGACCTTTGGGGTGCACACCTGCAGGCGGACACGCCAGACATTTGGGGTGCACACCTGCAAGCGGCACAGAAAATTTGGGGTGCACCTGCAAGTGCACAATGCCCAGACTTTTGGGGTGCACCCTGCAGCGTGCACCTATGCCCAGACATTTTGGGGTGCACACCGTGCCGGCGTGCACTCGTGCACAGACATTTTGGGGTGCACACCTGCAGGCGTGCACACATGCACAGACATTTTGGGGTGCACACCTGCAAGCGTGCACAGATGCCCAGACATTTTGGGGTGCACACCTGCAGGCGTGCACAGATGCACAGACATTTTGGGGTGCACACCTGCAGGCGTGCACAGATGCACAGACATTTTGGGGTGCAGGCCTGCAAGCGTGCACAGATGCCCAGACATTTTGGGGTGCAGGCCTGCAGGCGTGCACAGATGCCCAGACATTTTGGGGTGCACACCTGCAGGCGTGCACAGATGCACAGACATTTTGGGGTGCACACCTGCAAGCGTGCACAGATGCCCAGACATTTTGGGGTGCACACCTGCAGGCGTGCACAGATGCCCAGACATTTTGGGGTGCACGCCTGCAAGCGTGCACAGATGCCCAGACATTTTGGGGTGCACACTGCACGCGTGCACAGATGCCCAGACATTTTGGGGTGCACACCTGCAGCGTGCACAGATGCCCAGACATTTTGGGGTGCACACCTGCAAGCGTGCACAGATGCCCAGACATTTTGGGGTGCACCTGCAAGCACGACCAGACTTTGGGGTGCACGCTGCAGGCTCGCACCAGATGGCAGACCTTTTGGGGTGCCCCCACTCACCCCCTCTCCCCTTCCCACCCCCCCCAGCTCCCCACCATGTAGCCCCCCCCCCTTTTTCCCCCCGCCCCCCCCCAGCATGGCGCCGGGCCCCTTCCCCGAAGACGCCGTCCTCGCCCTCCACTACAACTACACCGGGAAGCTGCACGCCGGGCGGTACCGGGGGGGCCTTCGCCCCGAGACCCTCCTCTTCCTCCTCGTCTGCGGGTTCATCGTGCTGGAGAACCTGGTGGTGCTGGTGACCATCTGGAGGACCAAGAAGCTCCACTCGCCCATGTTCTACCTCCTGGGCAACCTCACCCTCTCCGACCTGTTGGCCGGCGTCGCCTACACCGCCAACATCGTCCTCTCGGGCGCCAACACCCTCCGGTTGACGCCGGCGTTGTGGTTCTTACGGGAAGGCGGAGTCTTCCTCACCTTGGCCGCCTCGGTTTTGAGCTTGTTGGCCACGCGGTTGAGCGCCACCTCACCTGGCGCGGGTTCGGGTGCGCGGGGGGACAAGAGGGGCCGGATGTGGTCGTTGGTGGGGGCCAGTTGGGGGGTTTCGGTGGCTTTGGCGGCGTTGCCGGGTTTGGGGTGGAACTGCTTGGGCGACCTCCCGGCCTGCTCCACCGTCCTCCCCCTCTACTCCAAACGTTACGTCTTCTTCTGCGTCGCCGTCTTCCTCGCCATCCTCCTCACCATCGTCGTCCTCTACGCTCGCCTCTACCGCGCCGTCCGCCGCTCGGCCAACCTCCGCCCTTCGCCCAAATCGCCCGCTTTGTTGAAGACGGTGACGGTGGTGGTGGGGACCTTCATCGCCTGTTGGGCGCCGCTCTTCCTCCTCCTCCTCCTGGACGCCTGGTGCTGCCCGCGGGCCTGCGCCGTGCTCTACCACGCCGACTACTTCTTGGGGTTGGCCATGGCCAACTCTTTGCTCAACCCCCTCATCTACACCGGCACCAGCCGGGAGATGTGCCGGGCCGTCCTGCGCCTGCTGCGGGGGGGCTGCTGCCGGGCCGGGGGGGGCGGGGGGGGGGGCCTTGGGGGTGCCAGTTTGGGGGTGGGAGAGGAGGAGCGGGCGGGGGGGCGGGAGAGCAGGAGCCCCTCCGGGGGGAGGGTGTTGGATAGGAGGGGGGGGAATGGGGGGGGGGACACCAGTGGGGCGGGGGGGGACACCAGTGGGAAGGGGGGGACGCAGGGGTGAGGGAGGGGGCGGGGGGGGGCACTTTAGGGGTGCCCAGTTTGGGGGGGGGGGAGCAGGAGCCCCTCCGGGGGGAGGGCGTTGGATAGGAAGGGGGGGGTTGGCGGGGGGGACACCAGTGGGGCGGGGGGGGCGCAGGGGTGCGGGGGGGCACCGGGGGGTGGGGGGGGTGGCGCAGGCTCCTGGTATTGTCCCCCATCCTGTCCCTGTCCCCATCCCCCTGTCCCCACTCCCCATCCCTGTCCCCTCCCTGGTCCCTGTGCTCGTCCCTGTCCCCATCCCTGTCCCCATCCCTGTCCCCATCCCCACGAGGACCCGGTGTCCCCCCCGCCCACGCTGGCAGGCACCGAGGGGGGGCTGGATGTCCCTGTCCCTGTCCCCCGTGTCCCCGTCCCCGCCCCCCCCCCCCCTTTTTTGTAACGAGTTTGTAATAAACGGCCTTCGTGGAGCCCCCCGAGCTGTGCCAGCGCGGGGACACGGGAGGGGACACGGGAGGGGACATGGGGACACCCGGGGAGACACTGGGAGGACCCCATCCCTGGGGACATGGGGACACCCATAGGTGATACCAGGAGGGGACACAGGAGGGGACATGGGACAGCATGGGGTACATGAGGGGGGACATGGGGACACCCATGGGGGACACTACGAGGGGACACGGGAGAGCATGGGGGACATGAGAGGGGACACTCACAG
Source organism: Gorsachius magnificus (assembly GCA_034008185.1). Classification (NCBI taxonomy): domain Eukaryota; kingdom Metazoa; phylum Chordata; class Aves; order Pelecaniformes; family Ardeidae; genus Gorsachius; species Gorsachius magnificus. Next base: position 893,758 of record CM067106.1, on the reverse strand, counting down.
GGGACACGAGAGGGGACATGGGGACACCCATGGGGGACACTACGAGGGGACACGGGAGAGCATGGGGGACATGAGAGGGGACACTCACGGGGACACAAGGGGGACATGGGGACACCCGGGGGGACGACGCGGGGAGGGCCCGAGCCCGGGGGACAGGGGAACCGGGGCCCGGCCCCCCCGGAGCCCGGGGCCGCCCCCCGCCCGGAGCGGCGAGACGGGGGGCTGCTTAGTCACGGCCCCCCCCGCCCCCCCTACCGCCCCCCCCCCCCCCCCCCACCGCCTCCCGCCGCAGCGACATGGCCGGGTGAGAACCGGGACCCCCCGGTCCCCCCCCCCCCCCCGGACCCCCCCCCCCCCCCCGCCCCGGTTACCCCCGGACCCCCCCCGCCCCCCCCCCCCCCGGGACCCCCCCCCGCGGGGGGGGGGGGGGGGGGCCCAGCGGTCTGCACCCCCGGCAAACACGGGGGGCACGGGGGGGTGTGTGGGGGGAGGCTCAGGGTCCCCGGGAGGGATGGGGGGGTCCCTTCCCTCTGCCCCCCCCCCCCTTGTGCCTCAGTTTCCCTATCAGGTTCTCGGGATGATTTGGGGGGGGGGTCCCTTTCCTCTTCCCCCCCCCTCCGTGCCTCAGTTTCCCCAAGGGGATGGGGGGGTCCCTTCCCCCCCCTGCCCGTTTCCCTACCGGGTTTGGGATGTTTGGGGGGGGGCCCCCCCCCCCCCCCTGCCTTTCCCCCAGGCCTCCGCCCCCTTCCCCCCCTCCACCCCCCCCACCCCCCAGTGAGGGGGGGCCTGCCATGCTGGGGCCATGTCCTCCCCGCCGCCCCCCGAATGCCCAGCGGAGGTGACCCCCTCTCCGGGGGGGTCGGGTTCCTTCAGCTACAGCCTGGAGGAGCACCCCAAAGCCGCCTTGGCCATCATGAACCAACTACGCTTGGATGGCCAACTCTGCGACGTCACTTTACGCGTCCGCTACCGGCGCGACGTTCCCCCCGCCGATTTCCCGGCTCATAAAATCGTTTTGGCTTCTTCCAGCCCTGTTTTTAAAGCCATGTTTACGGGGGGGCTACGAGAACGGGGGATGGAAGTGGTCCCCATCGAAGGGGTCCACCCTCGCGTGATGGAGAGGTTGGTGGAGTTTGCGTACACGGCGTCCATCGCGGTGGGGGAGAAGTGCGTCCTGCCCGTCCTGACCGGCGCCGTCATGTACCAGATCGACAGCGTCGTCCGCGCCTGCTGCCATTTCCTCGTCCAGCAGCTCCACCCCAGCAACGCCATCGGCATCGCCAACTTCGCCGAGCAGATCGGCTGCCTCGACCTGCACCAAAAAGCCCGCGAGTACATCTACATGAACTTCGGGGAGGTGAGGGGGGGGGGGGGAAAGGGGGGGTGGAAAAGGAGGGGGTGGGGAGCAGCAAGGACCCCCCCACGGGAGTGGGGAGCAGTGAGGACCCCCGAGGGGGTGGGGAGCAGTGAGGACCCCCCCGAGGGAGTGGGGAGCAGTGAGGACCCCCCCGAGGGGGTGGGGAGCAGTGAGGACCCCCCCTGAGGGAGTGGGGAGCAGTGAGGATCCCCCAGGGAGTGGGGAGCAGTGAGGACCCCCCGAGGGGGTGGGGAGCAGTGAGGACCCCCCCGAGGGAGTGGGGAGCAGTGAGGGTTCCCCCAAGGGGTGGGGAGGTGAGGACCCCCCCTGAGGGAGTGGGGAGCAGTGAGGACCCCCCCGAGGGGTGGGGAGCAGTGAGGACCCCCCGAGGGGGTGGGTAGAGGTGATGACCCCCCCCGAGGGAGTGGGGAGCAGTGAGGATCCCCCAAGGGGTGGGGAGCAGTGAGGACCCCCCCGAGGGGCTGGGGAGCGGTGAGGACCCCCCCTGAGGGGCTGGGGAGCAGTGAGGACCCCCCCCCGAGGGGCTGGGGAGCAGTGAGGACCCCCCCTCCAAGGGGGTGGGGAGCGGTGAGGACCCCCCCTGAGGGGCTGGGGGGGCTGGGGAGCAGTGAGGACCCCCCCAAGGGAGTGGGGAGCAGTGAGGACCCCCAGGGGGTGGGGAGCAGTGAGGATCCCCCAAGGGGCTGGGGAGCAGTGAGGACCCCCCCCGAGGGGGTGGGAGTAGTGAGGACCCCCCCCAAAGGGGTGGGGAGCAGTGAGGACCCCCCCTGAGGGAGTGGGGAGCAGTGAGGATCCCCCAAGGGTGTGGGGAGAGGTGAGGACCCCCCCCGACGGGAGTGGGGAGCAGTGAGGACCCCCCCCGAGGGGCTGGGGAGCGGTGAGGACCCCCCCCTGAGGGGCTGGGGAGCGGTGAGGACCCCCCCGAGGGGCTGGGGGGGCTGGGGAGCAGTGAGGACCCCCCCTCCAAGGGGGTGGGGAGCGGTGAGGACCCCCCCCCGAGGGGCTGGGGGGGCTGAGCGCTTGTGTTTTTTTTGGTTTTTTTTGCTTCCTTTTATTTTTTCACAGTGGGAGCTTGGTGGTGGTGGGGTTTTTTTTTTTTGTTTTGGTTTTTGTTTTTTTTTTTTTTTTTTTTTTGCTTTTCTCCGCATTCCCTCAGGGTTGGGGACCTTCCCACCCCCCTAACCTCCCCCCCACCCCCCCTTTTTTTATTTTTTTTTCCCCCCCCCCCCCCCACTTTTCCCAAAAAGGTCTCCAAACAAGAAGAATTCTTCAACTTATCGCACTGCCAGCTGGCGACGCTGATCAGCCGGGACGAGCTGAACGTCCGCTGCGAGTCGGAAGTTTTCCACGCTTGCATCAATTGGGTGAAACACGATTGTCCCCACCGCCGGCCGTACGTCCAGGCGCTGCTGCGCGCCGTCCGTTGCCACGCTCTCACCCCTCATTTTCTCCAGACCCAGCTCCAAAAATGCGAAATCCTCCGAGCCGATTCTCCATCTAAAGATTACCTGGCGCAGATTTTTCAGGATTTAACACTTCACAAAACTCCCGGACGGGTGCTTCCCTGCCGAACCCCCAAAGTTGGGCAGCTCATTTATACCGCCGGCGGTTATTTTCGGCAATCTCTAAGTTTTCTCGAAGCCTACAATCCTCGGGATGGTTCTTGGCTTCGGTTAGCCGATCTCCAGCTTCCCCGGAGCGGTTTAGGGGGTTGCGTGGTGGGGGGGCTTTTTTACGCCGTCGGGGGGCGGAATAATTCTCCCGATGGGAATACGGATTCGGCCGCCATCGATTGTTATAACCCCATGACCAACCAGTGGTCGCCCTGCGCCCCCATGAGCGTCCCCCGTAACCGGATCGGGGTGGGGGTGATCGACGGGATGATTTACGCCGTGGGGGGGTCGCACGGATGCATCCATCACAGCAGCGTGGAGAGGTGAGGTGGGGGGGGGGGGGGGGGGGGGCGCTGGGGAGGATTTGGGGTGATAACCCCAGCTCTGGTCTATCCTGGGGGGAGGGGGGGGGGGCAGAATCTGCCCCTTGGGGGGCCCAAATCTATCCTGGGGGGGGGTGAATCTGCCCCACGGGGGAGGCCAAATCTGTCCTAGGGGGGGAATCTGCCCCTGGGGGGCCCAAATCTCCTGGGGGGGTGAATCTGCCAGGGGGAGGCCAAATCTGTCCTAGGGGAATCTGCCCCTGGGGGCCAAATTGTCTGGGGCCAAATCTCCCTGAGTGGAGCCCAAATCTGTTCTGGGGGAATCTGCCTGGGGGGTGATCGCCCACGGGGAGGCCAAATCTGTCCTAGGGGGGGAATCTGCCCCTGGGGGGCCTATCTATCCTGGGGGGGGCAAATAGCCTAGGGGGGAATCTGCCCCTGGGGGGGGCCCAAATCTCTCCTGGGGGCCCAAATCTGCCCCTGAGTGGAGCCCAAATCTGTCCGGGGGGGGAATCTGCCCCTGGGGGGGGTGAATCTGCCCCAGGGGGGAGGCCAAATCTGTCTAATTGCCCCATAGGGGGAATCTGCCCCTGGGGGGGCACAAATCTGCCCCTGAGAGGAGGAATCTGCCCCTGGCGGGGGCCCAAATCTGTCCTGGGGGCCCAAATCTGCCCCTGAGTCCCAAATCTGTCTGGGGGGCATCTGCCCCTTGGGGGGCCCAAATCTATCCTGTGGGGGGTGAATCTGCCCCTGTGGAGGCACAAATCTGACCCTGAGGGGGTGAATCTGCCCCTGGGGGGGCCTAAATCTGTCCTGGGGTGGTGAATCTGCCCCTGGGGCTGATAACCCCAGCCCTGGTCTGTCCAGGGGGTGTGAATCTGCCCCTGGGGGCTCAAATCTGCCCCGAGGGGGGTGAATCTGTCCGGGGGGGCCCAAATCCCGGGGGGGGAAATTGGTAAATCTGTCAGGGGGGGCCCAAATCTGCCCCAGGGGCTGAGAACCCCAGCCCTGGGGGGGGGGCCCAAATCTGCCCCAGGGGCTGATAACCCCAGCCCTGGGGGGCCCAAATCTGCCCCTGAGGGGTAAATCTGTCGGGGGGGCCCAAATTGCCCCAGGGCGAACCCCACCCGGGGGCCAACCGGGGTG
>CM067106.1:853731-888798 GCA_034008185.1 Gorsachius magnificus | reverse complement strand
GGAATCCGGGGGGGAAAACAAGGGGGGGGCCCGGGGGGGGCAGCACCCAGGGACTGGGGACGGATCCTGCAGCACCCAGCACCCGCCCTGGGCACCAGGCTGTGGCAGCTGGGACCCCCCAGTCCAGGGACCTCCCCAATAACCCCCCAGTACTGGGATCCCCCCAATACCAGGACCCCCCAGTACTGGGACCCCCCAAAAACGGGGTCCCCTGGAGCCTCGTGCCCTGGGACCCCCCAGTACTGGGACCCCCCCCCAGCACCAGCCCCCCCCAGGGGCCTCATGCCCCGGGACCCCCCACTACCCCCCCAGTACTGGGACCCCCCAAAAACGGTGTCCCCTGGAGCCTCATGCCCTGGGACCCCCCAGTACAGGGACCCCCCAATATCAGGACCCCCCAGTACTGGGACCCCCCAATAACTGCCCTCCCCAGCACCAGCACCCCCCGGGGGCCTCTGCCCGTACTGGGACCCCCCAATAACGATACACACCCCCCCAGCACCTCCCGGGCCCCGGGACCGTGCACCCCCAGACCCTCCCCCCCCAGTACCGTCCCCCCAAATCCCCCATCTCCTGTTCAGCACCCCCAGTGCCAGGCACCCCGGGATCCCCAATCTCACAACCAGGACACACCCCCCCCCCGTTTTGGGACCCCCCTGGTGTGGGGTGATGTCTGGCGGGGGGGGGGGGCGGGGGAGGGCTCCCCGTTGTCCCCTCCTCCTCCAACCGTCACCCACTTCCCCCTGGGCCCTGGAAGGAACCCGGGTGTCCTGCCCCCCCCCGCCTTTATTGGGGGGGTCCCCAGGCAACCGGGGGGCACCCAAGGGTGCTGTTGGGGGGGGGTGGCTCACAAAGTGCCCCCCCCTTAAGCCGGGCATGGGGAACCCCCCTGTCCCCCCAAATCTTTGGGGGTGGGGTCCTGCCCACCTCAATGGGGGGGGGCCCGTTTTCCCTCCTGGGTGCCCCGGCAGGGGGGGGGTCTCCTGCCGCTGCCCCACTGGGTGCCCCCCAGCTCCATGGGTGCCTGGGGGGGGGGGGACACGGGGGTGCTCCCGCCCCGGCCCCCCCCCCCCCGGCTTCCTCTACGAGCCACCCGGGCCAGCGGCCGAGGGGGGGTCTGTAACGGTTCGGGGGATCCGTACCGGGGGGGGGGGGGCCCGGCCCCCGGGCCCCGGGGCGGGGGGGGGGCCCGGGGGGGGGGGCCGGGATTTGGGGGGGGGGGTCCCCCCGTCCGCCCCGCCCTGCGGCGCCGCCCTGGATGCTGCGGTTGGGGGGGGGGGGGGGGGGGCGCCCAGCCCCCCCCCCTCCCCCCGGCCGGGGGGGGGGGGGAGGGGGGGGGAAGGGGGGGGGGGCGCCGGGACCGCCCCGGGACCGCCCGCGGGCGGGGGGGGGGGCAGGAACCGGTCCGGGGCTTCGCGGGGGGGGGGGGGGGTGGATGGGGGGGCCTGGGCCCCCCTCCCCGGGGGTCCCTGTACCCCATCGGGGACCCTGTGCCCCCCCCGGGGTCCCTGTCTCCTTTCTGGGGGTCCCTCAGCCCTGTCTGGGGGGTCCTGTCCCACATCGGGGGCCCTGTCGTGTCCCGTCCCCCCCCCGGGGTCCCTGTCCCCCTGTCCCTTTTGTGGGGGTCCCTGTTGTCCCATCGGGGGCCCCTGAGCCCTTTCCAGGGGTCCCCCCTGTCCCCATCCTCCATCCTCATCCTGCCCCCCATCCAGCCCTGTGGGGGTCCCCAAACTCACTGGGGTCCCCACCCTGTGGGGGACCCTGGCCCCATGGGGGCCCCCCCCAGCCCCGGGCCCCCCCCGGGGGGGGGGGGGGGGGGGCGCCGGGGGGGGGCCGGGGCTCACAGCCGGCAAATTTAGCAACTGGCTCCGGGGCGGGAAAGGGCTTTTTTGGGATTTTATTGGGATTATTTCACGCCTCGGGAGACGCAGCTGCCGGGCGAGAGACGGGGGGCAGCTGGGTCGGGAGCCTCGGGGACAGGGGCCCCCCGGTGTCCCCAGGGTCCCCAGGGTCCATTTTGGAGGGATCCGAGGGGATGTGGGGGTCCCAGCTCCCTCCCCCTGAGTTTGGGATGTGGGATGGGATCCTGGCAGGGTGACTTGGGGGGGCTGGAGGGTCCAGCAGCCCAGGAGTGGGGTCCCTGATCCCGGGGGAGAGGGATGAGGGATGGGATGGGATGGGGATGGGATGGGGATGGTGGGATGGGATGGGATGGGATGGGGATGGGGATGGGGATGGGATGGGATGGGATGGGGATGGGGATGGGGATGGGATGGGATGGGGATGGGGATGGGATGGGTGGGGATGGGGATGGGGATGGGGATGGGGATGGGGATGGGGATGGGATGGGGATGGGATGGGATGGGATGGGGATGGGATGGGGATGGGATGGGATGGGGATGGGGATGGGATGGGGATGGGGGGGATGGGACCGCTGGCATCGCAGAGGGACCCCCAGCCTGGTGTCACCGTACCGCACCATGCCGTGCCATACCTCACTGTTCCGCACCGTACCCCCCTACCATGCTGTACCATACCATACCGTGCCATACCGTGCCATACCCCCCCCCCCGATGCCATACTGTGCCATACCACGCCGTACCATCCCATCCCATGCCATCTGTGCCATACTGCGCCGTACCATACCATACCGTGCCGTACTGTGCCATACCATGCTGTACCATGCCGTACCACCATACTGCACCATACATTACCTACTGTGCCATACCGTGCCGGACCACACCGTGCTGTGCCATACTGTGCTGCACCATCCTATACTGTGCTGTACCACCCCATACCGCGCTGTACCACGCCGTACCATCCCATACCATGCCGTATCATCCCATACCGTGCCATACCATACCGTGCCATCCCATACTGTGCCGTACCATCCCATACTGTGCTTACCATCCCATACCGCGCCGTACCATCCCATACCATCCCATACTGTGCCGTACCGTGCCATGCCGCATCGGCCAGTGCGCCCGGCCGGCCCCGGGGGCGGCAGGAAGGGGTGTCCCTGCTATTCCTGGCAGCCGGCGTGCGCGGCTCGCCTGCCGGCACAGGATTTCCTCCCGCCCGGGATCTGCTCTGGGAGCCGGAGACAAAACGTGAATCACTTTTAATGGCCGCAGGTGACTCATCCCCCTCAAAAAAAGATTACGGCACATCATAAATGCCGGAGGGGCCGCGATGGGCGGCGCGCGGCACTGCCGCCATCGCCACGACCCGCCGGCGGCGCAGGGTTGGCGTCGATTGGATTATTATTATTATTTCTTTTCTTTTCTTTCTTTTTTTTTTTTTCCTGAAAAGGAAAGGAATTAAAGCAGGAGGAATTAATTAGGGCGAAGGCTGCAGGAACCCAGGAAAAGCCTCCGGCAGCCGGTAGTGGCCGGCCGGATCCTGGCACTGCCGTGGCGAGCCCGGCTGTGGCCACCCGCCTCTGCCCCAGTGCAATCCCAGCTTGGGGATTTCACATTCGTTTTGCCTAATTACGCTGATTGTTCCGGGAAGGGAGAACCCCGGCAGCCAGGGGTGAGCCGCTTCTTCCCGGTTGAAGGGCGCCGGCGGCGCCGGGATGGCGATGCCGGGATAAGGGATCGGGGGTTGCCCATGCACCGGGTCTCACCGATGGGGGTTCAATGGGATGCCGCGGTGCAAGGGGGGGGCTGTATCCCAACCCCTGGATTTGGGGGGCTCAGCCCCCTCGCCCCGTTGGCCCTGGCTCACCGGGGGATGCCGGCTTTGCCCGCGCCCCATCGCCCTCCCCAGCCGCTCGCCGCCTGGCAGCCGCCTTGGTGGGGGGGGACACGACTCCATCAGGAAGGGGAGAAGAGGAGGAGGAGGAAGGAAATAAAATCCCCGAGTCCCGACCATCTGCTGAGCCTCCTGCGCATAAATTAACTCCCCTAACGAAGCCGGAGGTGCCACTGCCCCCTCGGCTCTGCCGGAAGGACGCGGTGCCCAGCACACGCTGCCGTCGTGGCGCAACCACCCCTCGGCGCGTTCCCAAGTTGTTTTCCCCCCCCCAAAAAAAAACTTCCCAACCGGGAATGGGCAGAGCCGGCACCGGTGCCAGATGGATCCCAGCGGGGGGGGTGTTGAGGTTTCTCCACCCTGATTTGGGGGTGCTGCATCCATCCCTCCCCCCCATCGAGCATCGCCCAAGTACCAGCACGGCGGCCAAATCCGGGCAGCCCCCAACCCCGGTGTCAGGATGGGGACCCCCCCCACCAGCACCCATGGGTCCCATCGGTGGCCGTGCTGCAGCTGGCTCCGTTCACACACACACCCCCCACCCCGGGAGCAGGTTCACCCCAGCAGAGCCGGCGGCGCGCGGGGGTCACCCCAAAACCGTGGCTGCCGGGATGCGGGTGTCCTTGGTCAGATCTTGGGGGGGTCCCTGGGCACCCCCAAACCCCGCCAGGATCAGCACCCATAGGGTGCCCATGGACGGGGGGGGCAGAGCCGGGCACTGCGGCTGTGCTGGTGCCCCTGTCACCGTCCCTGGTGCCTGGCAGGGGACCTTGGGAAGGGTCTGGCCAGGCCAGGGGTCCTGAGGGATGTGACCCCCCACCCCCACCCCGTGGAGCTGCCGTCCCCCATTCCCATGGCAGCCTGTGGGCCGGATCCATCCCTGGCACCGGTGTGGCCACCAGCTCCCTCCCACCACCATGGTACTGGGATGGTGCTGGGGGGCTCCCACCTCTGGTACTGGTATGGTGCTGGGGGGCTCCCGCCTCCAGTCCCGGTACTGGGATGGTGCTGGGGGGGGGGTCCCCCCTGGTCCCCCTGGTACTGGGGGTGCTGGGGGGAGGGATCCCACCTCTGGTCCCGGTACTAGGATGGTGCTGGGGGGCTGCGGGGGGGGGGGGGGTCCCCACCGCTGTCACCTACCGCTTGCCGGTGCCGGGGGTCCCGTGGAGGGAGGAGGGCCAGGACATGCGGGATTTCTGCAGCCCGGGCCGGTCCCCGGTGTCGACGGCGTCCGCCCGCTCCATGGGCCGGGGCCGGTGCCGGTCGGTGTCGGAGAAACCGCGGTGGCGGATGCGGATGGGGGTGCGGGGCTGGCGCCAGAGGTGCTGGGGGGGCTTCAGGGTGCTGGGGCCCTCCCGGGGCACCGGTAACGACAGCGAGAGGCTCCGGGGGGGGGGGGGGGGGGGACCGGGAACCCCGAGATGATGCCGGTACCGGGAAAGGAGCCGCTGCCGGTGCCCAACCTGGTGCCGGTGCCCGACCCGGTCCCGGCCCCGGTGCCCCTCCCGATGCCGGTGCCCGGAGCCGGAGCCCCTCCCGGTGCCCGGTGCCGCTCCCGCCGCCGGTACCGGAGCCGCTCCGGCCGGCCCGCGATGCGCGGCGGCGGGGCCCCCCCCCCCCGCCCCCCGCGGCCGGCGGCTCCGCCCCGGGACCCCGGGACCCCCCCCCGCAGGTACAAGGCGGCGCGGAACCCCCCCCCCCGCCCCCCCCCCCGGCGGGACCCCCCCCTCCCCGATGGGGATCCCCCCCCCGCCGGCGGGGGGGGGCCCCCCCAACCCCCCCCCGGGGCCCCCCCGTCCGGGCCCCCCCCAAGGGGGAACCCCCCCCAGGCCCCCCTGCCCCCCCCCCCAGCCAAGCGGGGATCCCCCCCCAAAAACAGCAGTGCAGTGATCCGGCCCCCCCCCAGACCTCCCCCCGGGGAAGGGGGGGGGGCAGAGCAGGTAACCCCCCCCCCGGGCCAGGCACAGCACGGACCCCACTGCAGATTTGGGGTGCGGGGTCCCCCCCCTGCATGATGCTGCAGGGCCCCCCCCCGCTGCAATGGGGGTGCCCCCCCCCCAGCGCTGCACCACCCCCCCTGGGATGAGCTGGGGGTCCCCAATTGTGCCCGGCGCTGCAGAGACCCCCCGGGTGGCCATGAGCCCCCCCCCCCCCCAATTCATGGCACTGCAGGGACCCCCAGAGATGCAATGGAGCCCCCCCAGACCCCCCAAAAGTCGGGGGGGGCCCCCACTTGTGCACGGCGCTGCAGGCGCCCCCCAGGGCCGCAGTGAGGGTCCCCCCTCCCGTATGGAACCACAGGGTTGGGTTGGGGGTCCCCAGTGAGCCCCCACCCTACTGAGGGGACACCGGGGGGGGTCCCCACACCTGCCCTGTACCCCCTGCCACCTCCCACACCCCAGCTCTGGGGGAAGGGGGGGGGGCTGTGTCCCCCCACCCCAGCTCCAGCCCAAAGTGGGGGGGTCCGATGTGACCCCCCCCCCCAAATTCCAGCTGCCGGCGGCTCCGGTTTTACCGTGGAACCCATCGGCATGGGGGGGTGCCCATGCCGCGCCTTCCGAGCGGACACCCCCCCCCCAAAAATGTCCCCCATTAATGTCACCCATCCACAAGAGCAGCCGGGGCACGGGGGACCCCAATATCCCACCTGACCCTGGGGAAAAAAACACCGGCAGCTGGGAATTTTGGGGCCGTGGGATGGGAAACGGGGATCCGGGCAGGAACACACCCTGGAAAATTCGGCGGATGATTCATTGCAGCGAGGGGGGGCTGGTGGCACGCGGCGGGCTACCGGCACCGCCACCGCCACCGCACCGGGGACCGAGCTGGCCCCCCCCCCGGGGGCCAGGTCCGCGCTCCCGTCCGCCGCCGCCACCATCTCGGTTGGCGCTTCGCCGCGCCGGGGCCTGGCACCGTGCGGCACGGTGGTGGCCGTCATTAAAGGGTGGGTGGAATTAGAGGGGGGGACACAGGTGGGATTTTTGGGGGGGGACCTGTGGTGGGGACGCGGTGGCGGCCGGCGGAGGGGGGACACAGGATCCGGCCGTGGTGGCGAAGGGGTTGGTGCCCACGGCTGTGGCGGGGCCAGCGTCGGTGTCACCTGCCTGGGCACTGTCCCCATCCCGGATGCTGGCCTGGTCCCAGGCACCGTCCCCATCGAGGACAACGTCCCTGTCCCCGTCATCATCCCCAACCCAGGCCGTGTCCCCATCCCATGACGTGTCCCTGTCCCAGGAACTGGCTCTGTCCTGGGCAATGTCCCCATCCCAGGCCATGGCCCCATCCCAGGCCGTGTCCCCATCCTGGGCCTGTCCTGGTCCCCCGGACACGTCCCCATCCCAACCTGTCCCCATCCGAGGACATGTCCCTGTCCCAGGAACTGTCCCTGTCCTGGGCAATGTCCCCACCCCAGGCCATGTCCCCATTTCAGGACGTGTTCCTGTCCCAGGAACTGGCCCTTACCTGGACACTGTCCCCATCCCAGGCCATGTCCCCATCCCAGGATGTGTCCCTGTCCCAGACACTGTCCCCATCCCAGGCCATGTCCCCTTCCCAGATACCGTCCCCAGCCTGGGAATTGGCCCCGTCCCTGGTACTGTCCTCATCCTGGGCACTGGCCTGGTCCCAGGGAATGTCCCCCCCCCCCTCCCGACAATGTCCCCATCCCCACCTCTCCCCCCCAGCAGGACCCCCTGCTTGGGGACCCTGGCCTGGCGGGGGTCCCTGGCACCCCCCAGCCGGCCAGCGCATCACCCCCCGTTACCACCCGGAGACGGGGGGGTCCCCCCGATACCACCAGGAGCCCCGACACCGCAGTGACAGGCTCAGCCTGTGCCGCGTGTGTCCCCATGTGTGTTCCCCCCCACACACACACCCCGTCCCTACCTGGGGGGCTCGGGGTGGGTGATGGCGATGCGCGGCGGGATGCGGAGCGGCAGCGTGGTGGGACGTGGGAGGCCGGTGGGCTCCGGTGAGCGCGGCCGCTCCGGGGGCTTCCAGGGGGGCACCTGGAGGCTGGCGGAGAGGCGGCGGCGGCTGCAGCACCCGGGGTCCGGTGTCTCTGGCAGGGGCTGCGAGGAAGGGATGGGGGGGGCCAGGTCAGCTGGGGTGGGGTGGGGTGGCACGGTATGGCATGGCATGGTGCGGTGCAGCATTGCACGGCATGGCACGGCATGACATGGCATGGCACAGCACGGCATGGGGTGGCATGGCACGGATGGCATGGCATGGCGGGGCATTGGGGCATGGCACGGCATGGCAAGGCATGGCGCACGGCATGGCATGGCACGGGCATGGCATGGGGTGGCATGGCATGGGGTGGCAGGCATGGCTGGCATGGGGTGGCATGGGGTGGCATGGCATGACACGGCATGGCACAGCATGGGGTGGCATGGCACAGCATGGCATGGCACGGCATGGCATGGCATGGCACGGCACGGCATGGGGTGGCACGGCATGGCATGGCACGGCATGGGGTGGCATGGGGTGGCATGGCACGGGGTGGCATGGCATGGGGTGGCATGGCATGGGGGTGGCAGGCATGGCATGGCACGGCATGGGGTGGCACGGGGTGGCATGGCATGGCACGGCATGGCACAGCATGGGGTGGCATGGCATGGCATGGCACGGGGCGGCACAGCATGGCATGGCATGGCATAGGGTGGCATGGCATGGCACGGTGCAGCACGGCACGGCATGGTACCACGTGATGAGCGAGCTTCACACCACAGAGCACAGCACGGCATGGATCGGCACAGCACAAAGGATGGGCACGCATGGCAGGCCAGCAGCATGGAGGCACAGCACGCATGGCACCCAAGCAGGAGCCCCTCACCCTTTGCTGTGGGTCCCCAGGGCCAGGATATGGAGGGGACCCCCCAGCCCCCCCAAATGTGCTCCCCTGGGGACCCCATCCCCGCCCCGGTGCCCCCCGGTGCCCCCCCCGGTGCCGCCTCACCTGCTCCTCGGGCCCAGCCACGTCGCTCCGGCTCTTCCTCATGTGCCCGCCCAATACCGGGGCTCAGGGTGCAGGGGCCATGCGGGGGGCACGGGGGGACCCCGCCACGTCCCGGGGGGCTGCAGCGCCTGCGGGTGAGAGCCGAGGGTGAGGGGGGGACCCCCGGCACCCCCGCCGGCAGCCCAGCCCGTGCCGGGGATCCCCTGGGGAGCCAGGCTGAGCCCTGACATGCTCGTTGCAACCGTGGCACAACTGGCGGCACCGGTGCTGGAGCGGGGGGTGTCTGGGGGGGTCCGTGCCCGTGGGTGAGCTGCTCCGGCGGCAGCTCCCGGCAGCCCCGGCTCCCACCCTGGGGGACCCCCGGCTCCTCCTGGCAAAGGTTGCCAAGGAAACCCCGGCATCGCGCCCCGCAGCGTCGCGCCCCGCGGCCCTCCGCCATCGCCTCCCCCAGCGGCCGGCATCTCCCGGCAGCATCCCTTACCCCGGCACCGGCATCACGGCCCCCCCCCGTGGGGGTGCCTGGGCCCCCCCCCCCAGCGCCCGGCCTGGGGGGCCCGGTGGTTCCGGATTCACATTTCTGACTAATTCACTCCGGACGCTGCCAGCGGCAGGGGGGGGCTGGCACCCCCTTGGGTCCCCCCCCCAGCCCCCCCCACCGCATCCCCCTGCCGGGATCCCCACTGGCACCACGCCCGGGTCTGGCCCCCCCACGCTCCCCCCCCAGCCACCCCAGGGGAGGGGGGGTGAGGAGCGGGACCCCCCGCCCCCGGGGCCCCGCCCACCCGGGCCGGGTGGGGGGGATCCCCGGGGGGGGGGCCCGGTGACACCGCGTTGTGCCACACAGCAGGGACGGGGGGGGAGGGGGAGGAGAAACGGTGGGAATGGGGGTCCCCACCGGACCTGGGCGTCCCCCGGGATTTCGTGGCCGGCCGAGGGACCCCTCCTCGGGTGGGCAGGGGCTCTTGCAGGGTGCTGGGGATGCCACCCATGGGTGCTCGCTGCTGCCAAAACCTCACAGCGCGGGGGTGGGGGGGAGGGTGTCGGGCCTCGGCAGCCCCCGGACTCGTCCCGGTGGGACCCCGGGGTGTTGGGGGTCCGGTGCCCCAGCCCCGCCCGCAGCCCTAGGCCCCCGGAGCCCCGGAGCCGCCGGTCCCACAGCTCCCGGTCCCACAGCCCGGGAGTCCCCGGGAGACGCATCCCCCAGCCCTGGAACCCCCGGTCCCGCAGCCCCGGAGCCTCCGGTCCCGAATCCCCGCAGCCCCGGAGCCTCCGGTCCTGCATCCCCGCGGCTCCGCATCCCAGGAGCTCCCGGTCCCGCATCCCCGCATCCCAGGAGCTCCCGGTCCCGCATCCCCGGAGCCTCCGGTCCTGCATCCCCGCAGCCCCGGTCCCGCAGCCCCGGAGCCCGCCGCGGTTTCCCCGGGCTGCAGCCGCAGCCGCTCCCCTGGGGGGCCGGGGGGAGATGCTCGGGACCGGGGCAGCACCGGAGGGGGGTCGGGCAGCGGCGGGGACGGGGGAAGGGGCCGCGCCGGTGCCGGTGCCGGGCCGCCGGCCGGCCCCGGGGCCGCGGCGCTCCCCGGCATCCACCTGCCTTGGTTTCGGGCGGCGGCGGCGGCGGCGCGGGGCGGGGAGCGGTTGCACACACACACCCCCCCCCCGGCCCCACGCGTGTCCCCCGCTACCGGACACCCCCGTGTCCCCAGCACCGGGCGCCCCCGGTGTCCATGCATCCCACCCATGGCCCGGAGCCACCACGTCCCCCTGTTCCCATGTCCCTCTGTCCCCTCATGTCCCTGTGCCACCACCATGTCACTGTGTCCCCCATGCTCCCCTGTGCCACCATGTCCCTCCGTCCCCAAGGCACCATGTCCCCCCCCATATCCCCCCATGTCCCTCTGTCCCTCCTCCCTCTGTCCCCATTTCCTCTGCCACCATGTCCCTGTACCCCCAAGGTGCCATGTCCCCCATGTACCTGTCCCCTCTGTCCCTTTCCCTTCCCCTCTGCCCCTGTCCCCTCCTGTCCCCCCATGTCCCTGTCCCCTCTTGCCCCTGTGTCCCTATGTCCCCTCATGCCCCATCCCCTCTTGTCCCTGTGTCCCTACCCCCCCCCCCCCCCCGTCCCTGTGCCCCCATGTCCCTGTGCCCCTAAGGTGCCATGTCCCCTCGTGTCCCCCCATGTCCCTCTGTCCCCACGGCCCTGTCCCCATGGCCCCCAGATGTGCAGACCCTGCCTGACCCCCTCCAGGCCTTGGGGTGTCAAGCGCAGGGGCCCTACCCTCATCCCCCCCCTTTTCGGGTGTGCGTGTCTCTTTAAAACCCGCGCCATCTTTGTGCCGGGCGAGGCGGCCGCGCTGGCGCGCCCCTTGCGGGCTGTGCGCATGCGCAGAAGGGGGAGGGCGCGGGGCGAACGGAGTGCGTAAGACGGCGCTTCCGGAAGGCGAGGGCGTGGGCGGAAGTGGGGGGGGGGGCGCTGGAGGCTTCGAGAAGCGGCCGGAGGCGGCGGCCCGGGGGCGGCCGCGCCATGGTGGACTACAGCGTGTGGGACCACATCGAGGTCTCGGACGATGAGGACGAGACTCACCCCAACATCGACACGGCCAGCCTCTTCCGATGGCGGCATCAGGTGCGGCCCGGGCCAGCCTCCCCCGGGAGCCCCGTTCCCATGGCGACCGCTCCCGGGACCCCCATGGCCAAGGGAGGGGGAAGGAAGCGGGGGAGGGGGCGAGGAGGAGAAACGGTGGGAATGCGGGTCCCCCGGGCCTGGGGTCCCCCCCGGGCCTGGGCGTCCCCCGGGATTTCGGGGCCGGCTGAGGGACCCCTCCTCGGGTGGGCAGGGGCTCTTGTAGGGTGCTGGGGATGCCACCCGTGGGTGCTCGCTGCTGCCAAAACCTCACAGCGCGGGGGGGGGGGGGCAGGGGGGGTGTCGAGCCTCGGCAGCCCCCGGACTCGTCCCGGTGGGATCCCGGGGTGTTGGGGGTCCGGTGTCCCACCCCCTCCCCCGCCCCGCAGCCCTGGGCCCCCGGAGCCTCCGGTCCCGAATCCCCATGGGTGCTTGCTGCTGCCACCCTCTCTCCTGTTTCCATGGCAACCGGCTTCAGGACCCCCATGTTGGAGGAGCTCCCCTGTTCCCTATAGCAGCCGGCTCCAGGTCCCCAATTTGGGGGTGGGGGGTGTGTCTCTCTCTCCCCTGTTGCCGTGGCAACTGCTCCGGGACCCCCATGGTGTGTGTGGGGCTCCTCCGTTCCTTATAGCAACGGGCTGCAGGGACCCCCATGGAGGGGGGGGGGGAGGGTCCCCCACCCCCATAGCGACCAGTTCCGTGGCCCCCATCCCCTGCCCCCTTCCCCCCCAGTTTCCATGGCAAACAGCCCTCCCCGCATCCCCCCCAAGATTTCTGCTCCTTCTTCCCCCCCGCCATGCCCAGGGGCTCCCTGTTCCCCTGGGGAGCAGGCTGGGGGTTCAGTTTCTCTCCCTCACCCTGGGCAGCCCCCCCAGGAGCTGGTGCTGGATGCTGGGGGGCTCCTGCCCTCTTCTAGGGTGAGGACCTGGCCCCACGCTCCCCCCCCGGGCCCTCCCTGTGTCCCCCCATGGCTGGGGAGGTGACACCTGCAGGGGCTTGGTCACCCTGTGATCGTCCCCTGCTTGGGGCTGGGCCCCCCTAACCCCTCCCTCCCTCTCCCAGGGGGTTTCTCCCAGCTTGGAGGGTGGGGGGTAAACTGGGGGGGGACGCTGCGTGGCCCTGCACTCTCTGGGAGCCAGAGCAGACCAAATCCTCGGGGACTGGGAAGCCACGGGATTCTGGAGTCAGCCCCGATTTGGCAAGGAGAAGGAATAAAGCTGTTGCCTGATCTGTTCCCTCCCCAATTCCCCCCAAATCCTCCGGAGCTGCATGGAGGGGCTCCAGTTTTCTGCTAAAACCGGGTGTTTTCGGGGCGTTGGTTTCCCCTTATAGCAGCTCCGTGTGCTTCACCCTATTCCACAGGGATAACAGATCCCGGAGAGCGCGTGGGGCTTCCCGGAGCGCGGTTAACGAGGCTGGGAAGGGCCGTGGGAGAGAATTAATGATGCCCCCGACGTCTCTCCCGACGTAGTTTCCATCCCTGTCGCCTTCAGGCTCGAGTGGAGAGGATGGAGCAATTCCAGAAGGAAAAAGAAGAGTTGGATAAAGGATGCAGGGAATGCAAACGGAAACTCGCTGAGTGCCAGAAGAAAATGAAGGAGCTGGAGGTGGCGGATCCGGAGAGCGGGAAGAGGGAGCTGGAGAAGCTCCAGGCCGAAGCCCAACAGCTGAAAAACGAAGAAAAAAGCTGGGAAAACAAATTAGAGGAGCTGAAAAAGAAGGAGAAGAACATGCCCTGGAATGTGGACACCCTCAGCAAGGATGGCTTCAGCAAGGTGGGTTTGGGGGAGCCCCCCCCCCCCCAGGCGCTGGGCTGGGGGCTGACGTCCTTCTGCTCCCCCAGAGCGTCTTCAATGTCAAACCGGAGGAGAAGGAGGAAACGGAGGAACAGAAAGAGAAGAAACACAAAACTTTTGTGGAGAGATACGAGAAGCAGATCAAACACTTCGGTGAGTGCTGGGTGGGGTTTGGGGGGGGGGGGGGGGCTGGCACCCCCTTTTCTGGGGGTGGGGGGGGGCTCCCACTGCTGGGAAGTCGCTCACTCCAGCCAACAGTCAACAGTTTGTCATCTTTTTCCCAATATTTCTCTTTTTTTTCCCTCCCTGCTCACCTATCCGAGGCAAAGCTTCACGCGCTGCCTTCCTTAATCCCAATTTGGAAAGGGATTTAATTTTTAATTGGGATGAGTCACCGCTCCCCCTGCCCCCTCCCTTTTTTTGACTGACGAGGTTTAGAGGCTGTTCTTTTTTTAACGAGTGGGGGGGGGGGGGAAAAAAAACCCAAACCCTTTCCTCTGCTAACTGGGGCTGCCCTGCTTTGAAGGGATGCTGCGGCGCTGGGACGACAGCCAGAAATATCTCTCGGATAACCCTCACCTCGTTTGCGAGGAGACGGCTAATTACTTAGTCATCTGGTGCATCGATCTGGAGGTGGAAGAGGTGAGAAACCGGGATGAAACCCCTTCCTCCTGCCAGCTTGTGGCCGGGATTGCGTTGTCCTCGCCTCCCTGGCCTTTCGGCTGCGGGTTGGTTTGCTTTTCCTGCTGGAATTGGTGGGGGGGAATTTGGGGAATCACAGGATCATTTTGGTTGGAAAAGACCTTTAAGATCATGGGGGCCAAGCGTTCACCTAAACCAACCAGCTCCAGCGCTCGGCCGCATCCCTGATCCCCACGGCCACGCGGCTTTTAAACCCCTCCAGGGCCGGGGGCTCGAGCCCTTCCCCGGGCAGCCCCTTCCAGAGCTTGGGCCACCCTTTGCCTGCAGGAATTGTTCCCAATATCCAACCCCAACCTCACCGGGGATGCAACTTGAGGATGTTTCCTCTCATCCTGTTATTTGGGGAAAAGGAGCCCGACCCCCCCAGCCTCGCCGCACCCTCCTCCCAGGTGGCCGGGGAGGGCGAGGGGGTCTCAGACCCCATGGATCCCTTACAGCCGGGGTGGATCACGGAATCCTGGGCTGGTTTGGGTGGGAAGGGACACGAGCGGGGCCAGCGGCACCCAGATCGGGCTGCTCAGAGCCCCGTCCAGCCCGACCTTGAACCCTTCCAGGGATGGGGCAGCCCCCACCCCGCTGGGCAACCCCCCCCTGCCCTCAGCATCCAGAATTTCGGCCTCGGATCCGATCGGAACCTCCCCTCTTTTAGCTCCGAGCCCTTCGCCATCGCCCCAGACCCCACCAAAAAGCCCTGGGGCTCCCGGAGCCTTCTCCCCCCAGGCTGGCCCCCCAACCTCCCCTCCCGCCCTGGCAGCAGAGGGGTTCCAGCCCTCGGAGCCCCCCCTCAGGACCCGCTCCAAGGGGTCCCCATCCTTCCCAGGCCGAGGAGCCCGGAGCCAGAGGGAATCACAGGATGGGAGAATGGTTTTGGGTTGGAAAAGGCCTTTGAGGTCATCAACTCCAACTGGGACCTCACGGACACCTCACGCTGCCGCTGGGCTCCCAGGGGGGGCTCGCTGGATCCCCCCCCACCCCCACCCCCAGCGCCCAGGGGGTGTGGTGACCCAAGGGCAGGATCTGGCCTCGAACCTCCATGAACCTCCCCCACCTGCCCTTGACCTCAACCCCTCGCTCCCGCCTGCCCCGGATCCCTCCGGAGGGATCCACCCGCCAGCGGATCCACGCTCCCCTCACCTCGCTGCCATCTCCAAACCTCGGGGGCACCCAAATCACCCCCCTGCCGGCGTTTTCTTCCCCTCCCCGCCCCAGCAGGGGTTGGGGGAACCCCCTGCCGTGGGGAACGCAGGGTGGGTGAACCTGGGGGGCCTCGCCCCTTTTTTTCCCCCCCTTTTCCCCCCAGAAACGCGCCCTGATGGAGCAGGTCGCCCACCAGACCATCGTCATGCAGTTCATCCTGGAGCTGGCCAAGAGCCTGAAGGTCGACCCCCGCGCCTGCTTCAGGCAGTTTTTCACCAAAATTAAGGTAAAAATGGCGCCGGCCCTGCCCCTCTCACCCCCTAGGGGGGGATTTTGGGGGATTAGGCGGGGGGGGGTCTGAACCCATCCCCTCACCCCGCAGACAGCCGACCAGCAGTACATGGAGGGCTTCAACGACGAGCTGGAGGCTTTCAAGGAGCGGGTGCGAGGGCGAGCCAAGGTTCGCATCGAGAAGGCGATGAAGGAATACGAGGAAGAGGAGCGGCAGAAACGCCTGGGCCCCGGCGGGCTCGACCCCGTGGAGGTCTACGAATCCCTGCCGCCCGTGAGTTATCCCCCCCACCCTCCAGCCTGCTGTGGTTTTTATTTGGGGAGAAACTGGTAAAAATGTGGTTAGGATTTAAATCCCTGGGGGGGGGGGGTGTTGTGTTTGGTTTTTCCTGACACACACCCCCCCCCCCCCCCCCTCCCCGGGTGCTCTTCGGCCTCGCAGGAGCTGCAGAAATGCTTCGATGTCAAAGATGTTCAGATGTTGCAGGACACGATCAGCAAAATGGATCCCACGGTGAGGAATTATTTCCCCTTTTACGCCTTTGGGGGAGCGTTGGGGTGCACAGGAGGCGACCCCAAATCCAAGGGGGGGGTTGTCCCGCAATTTGGGGGAGCCCCTTCCTCCCTGAGCCTTCATCCCCCGCTGTGTTTTTTTTCCAGGAGGCCAAGTACCACATGCAGCGATGCATCGACTCGGGGCTCTGGGTCCCCAATGCCAAGACGGGGGAGGGAGCCGAAAAAGGAAGCAGCGAAGCCGTTTACGAAGAAATTAAGAAGGAAAACGGCGACGAGGAGAAAGGAAATCTGTGAGGGGGAGGTGGGGGGGGGGGGTGGGGGCAGGCGGGAGAGGAGGGAAAAAGGCGTAAATTATATAAAAAAGGTGGAAAGCGTAAGAAAAGTGTGGAGCGTGCAAAAAAAAAAAAGTGGAAAGGATTAAAAAAAGGCAGAAATTATTTAAAAACAAAAAAGGGAAAGAAAAGGCGGAAAACGTTAAAAAAAAACCCCATAAATTATAAAAATAAAGGTGGAAAGAAGAAGAAAAAAGCAAAAAGCGTTAAAAAAAAAAGGTAAAAAAAAAGGGGCCCCCCCCCCCCCCAGGCCCAAGATTTTGGAAGGTGGGGGAGCTGCTGGTGCCCCCCCCTCCAGCCCCAGCTGGGTCTGGGGGGGCTTGGCTGGGGCGTGGGGGGCGGGGTTGGGCTGGGGCTGCTGTTGTGTTCAATAAAGAGATTGAAGAAGCTGGGTGTGGAGTGGGGGGGGGGGGCGGGGGGGCAAGTTGGGGACAATCTGGGGCCACTTGAGGCACTTGGGGGGCATTTGGGGACACTTGGGGGTAGTTTGGGGCAAGTTGGGGACAATTTGGGGGACACTTGAGGGCAAGTTGGGGACAATTTGGGGGATGTGGGGACACTTGAGGGCAAGTTGGGGACACTTGGGGACAATTTGGGGCAAGTTGGGGACACTTGGAGGCAAGTTGGGGACAATTTGGGGGATATGGGGACACTTGAGGGCAAGTTGGGGATGCTTGGGGACAATTTGGGGCAAGTTTGGGACAATTTGGGGAACATGGGGGCATTTGGGGACACTTGGGAACACTTTGGGGCAAGTTTGGGGGGACAATTTGGGGGACATGGCATTTGGGGACATTTTGGGGCAAGTTGGGGACGGGACATGGGGGCAGTTGGGGACATTTGGGGGCAGTTGCCCCCTCCCGCTGCCGGTTCTGGGGGGGGGTGTGGGGAGGGTCCAGAGCCCTGAAGGGGGATTTGGGGGGGGGGGGGGGAGGGTTTGGCCCCCCCAAGTCGCCTGGGGCCAGCGGTGGCCCCGATCCAGCCCCGCCCCTCGCTGGGATACAGCTGTGACCCCGCCCACCCTCCGGCTCCGCCCCCTCCCCGCTCGGCAGCCAATCGCCGCTGCCGCTGCCACCGCCGCTCGCCGGGGGGGCGTGGTCTCGGCCCCGGGCCTGGGGGGCTGCGGATGGGGGGGGCCTGCGGGGCGAGGGGTGGGGGTGTCCGGGCCTGGGGGTGTCTCGGGCCTTGGGGGTCGGGGGGGGGCGGTTAAGAGGCTCTGGGGTGTGGGGGTGTCAGGGTGTGTGGGGCTGGGGGGGGTCAGAACATGTGGGGCTTGGAGGCTCTGGGATGGGGGTGTCAGGGTCTGGGGAGTGTCAGGATGTGTGGGGCTGGGGGGATCAGGGTGGGGGGGTGTTAAGGGGCTGGGGGGTCTCGGGATGTTTGGGGCTGGGGCTTTGGGGTGGGGGTGTCAGGGTGTGTGGGGCTGGGGGGGTCAGAACATGTGGGGTTTGGAGGCTCTGGGATGGGGGTGTCAGGGTCTGGGAGGGTCTCAGGATGTGTGGGGCTGAGACTCTGGGGTGGGGGTCAGGGTTTGTGAGCCTGGGGGTCTGTCAGGGTGTGTGGGGGCTCAAGGGGTGCGGGGCTGGGGGGCATGTGGGCATCGGGGCGTGCAGCTGGGCGATTTGGGGGGGCTTTGGGGTGGGACACCAGGATCTGTGAGGCTGGAAGGTGTGGGGTGCGAGGGGCCAGGCTGTGTGGGGCTGTGGAGGGGCTGGATATGTGGGGCTGGAGGCAGGGGGTGGGCGCAGCCATGGGGCGGGTGGTCCCCGTCTGCTTCCCCCTTTCCTATCCAGCGCCGGACTTTGCACCCCATTTCCCCGCCCCACAACCAAAGACCGGCGCTGCTTTGAGCCGACGGGGTCACCTGGAACCTCCCACGCCGGGCGATGCCGGTGACCGGATGGTTTTCTGCCCCGCCATCCCAGGAACACGCAGAAAACACGCGTGTGCTCTGCTCCCCGCTCCCAAACGTGGGGTCAGGGAGCAAACGGGGGCCTGGTGGGTGCCATCAGTGGCGTGGGGACGTGACCGGAGGCTTGAGGGGTTGCAGTTTGGCTGTGCTGGAGGGGGAGGGGGGGGAGCCCCCCTCCGAGAGCCTGAAACGGGGTCAAAATCCATCCCCAGTGATGACCCGGGGTAACCGAGCGCCTGCGGATCTGGAGCGAAATCCTCCCCGGTCGCGTCTTTCGGGAGCGTAAGCGCTCGGAGGTTGCAAACCACGGCTCCTAACTCCCTTCCCTCTCCCCCCTCCAGGCCTGTGCTTGGAGCCTGCGACGCCCGGGTGGAAAAATCGACTGTGGAGGTGGAAATTGGGGTGAAATCGGGAAGGTTTGTGCCCTGCGGCAGCAGCGTTTGTCCCTCGTTACGAATAAGAGTGGGGGGAAGGTTTCGTGGGAGGGGGGTGGGTTGCAGGGGGTTTATTTTTTTCCCCAACCTGTCCAAATGAATCCAAATTAATCTGGATCCCATTTTTCAATCCCAACCCAAATTTCAGCCCTTCTCTGTCTGCTGTCGGCACTGAGCCTGGATGCCAAAAACCCAAAAAAGCGCTTTTGAAAGGTTATTTCTAATTTTTTTGGGGGGGGGGGAGGGGGTGAGAGCTCCGCCGACCCGCTTCAGGGTGCTGCGACCAGTTCCACTGCCTCCCCCTGGTTTTTTAGAAATGAGGAAGCTGACGGAGCGGAGCGGCCGCCTTTTTTTTTTTTTTTTTTTTTTCTTTTTTGGATTCCGCTTCTCTTCCCGAGGAGGGAATTGGGGGAAATCTGCCAAGGTTTGGCTTCGGGATCTTTCCGTGCCGGCGGGTGAAAGCTGAAGTAATGCCGTCACGTGCTTTGCCTTGAGAGGATCTGGAGAGGCCCTTTCCTGAAGGGGGAAGACCCCCCCCCACCCCGCCACCAAATTCTTGGAAAAAGGAGTTTCTTTTGGTACCGCTCATTTTTCGCACCCTGGGCGAACGCCGCCCCCAAAATGTCGGCTTTTTTGGGGCAAAACCTCCCTGTTTCACCTCTCCGCTCGCTCCCTTGGCTGTGGGGTGGGGGAAACCCTCATGATGGGGACGTGGGGAGCGGAGCGCGATGCTCGGAAACGCTTTTCCCCTCCCAAAGCGCCGGGGTTTGCTCCGCAGTTTGGTTTCCTTCACCGGGGTGGAGACGTCGGGCTGATCCCGTCCCCCGGCAGGAACAAAAACCACCGGGTCCTTCCCATCGCCGAAGCTGGTTTTGGGGCAGGGAATGTGGCTTTGCCACGGCGCTCTCGCAGCCCTGGGTTTGTTTAAATGGCGAAAAGCCCGGCCCGGTGACGCGGTGAGCTCGTTAAGCCCAGAACGAAGGCACGTGAGAGCCCTGGCCCTGAGCGAGGGCTCCCTGCGGCGCTTATCGCCCTCGGAGGAAGCCAAGCTGCGGCCTTGAGACCTGCAAAAAGCAAAAAAAAAAAAAAAAAACCAAAAAAACAAAAGAGCTGGATTTTGCTGGGAGAAGAGCTGGGAGCGATGCTGGCGCTGTGGGGTGGGGGGACACGGAGGGATCCGGCTTTCCCAGTCCCCACCGACCGATGGCTTCCCTCCCGCTCCAGGTGACAACGGCCCCTTCCCGCGCCGCCTCCGGGGATCGGCACCGAGTTATGCTTCATCTGACGGCGAGGTGCGTAGCCCCAGCGCCAGGGTGGAAGCCGCCCAGTTGCCCAACTGGGAGAGACTGGTAGCAAGGCCCCGTCCCCCCATGCTTTGCTAATGCTGGTTTTTATTTATTCCTCCGTTTCTTCCCAGGCGGGGCGTCCTCGGGGGGCCGTCGCCATGTCTCTGTGCCAATGCGCGGTGAAGCACAGCGAGTCGGACGCCGAAGGCTGTTGCTTTTCGGCGAGCGGCGGCTTGAAGGTTTGCCTGCACTGGAGCGGCGAGGAGGAGCGGGAGCGGTGCCAAACCTACACCCAGGGCACGCTCAGCGCCGAGGAGATCTGCATCGACCTCGCGCGGAGGATCGGTGAGCGCTGGGGAGCTCCGGCTCCCTGTGAGACCCCCAAGACCCAACCGCGTTGCGTATCGGGGCTGAGAAATTCCCATTTTTGCCAATCTCCGGGACCGCCTAAGCCGCTTTATCACAGAATCCCAACCTGGCCGGGGTTGGCAGGGCCCTCGGAGCTCACCCAGTGCCACCCCCCCACCCAAGCAGGCTCACCCAGAGCAGGGGGCACAGGACAGCGTCCAGGCGGGGGGTGAAGATCTCCAGAGAAGGAGACTCCACAGCCCCCCTGGGCAGCCTGGGCCAGGGCTCGGGCACCCTCCCAGGCAAGAAGTTCTTCCTCCCGTTCAACTGGAACCTCTTCTGCTTCAGGTTGTGCCCATGGCCCCTTGGCCTGGCGCTGGGCACCCCTGGGAAGAGTCTGGCTGCGTCCCCGTGCCCCCCACCCTGGAGATCTTTGTAGGTGGTGATGAGAATCCCCTCTCAGCCTGCTCTGCTCCAGGCTGAACAAGCCCAGCTCCCTCAGCCTTTCCTCCTAGGGGAGATGGCCCAGGCCCCCCATCACCTTGGTTGCCCTCCTCTGGGCTCTCCCCAGTAGCTCCTCCTCCTCCTCCTTGAAGTGGGGAGCCCAGAACTGGGCGCAGAGCTCCAGGTGGGGTCTCCCCAGGGCAGAGCAGAGGGGGAGGAGAACCTCCCTCGCCCTGCTGGCCACGCTCCTCTTGCTGCGCCCCAGGACGCCCTTGGCCTTCTTGGCCCCCCCCGGGGCCAACCCCCTGGGGCAGCACCCAACACTTGGCCCTGGTGGAACCTCATCAGGTTCCTCTGCGCCCAACGCTCTGGCCTGGCCAGGTCATCCAACAAATTTGAGCTCCGGTGGGGTCATTAAGAAGCGGCTTCCCGGTAACTGGTTGTCAGCCAATCCTGCTGTCGGAATTTGGGCATCCCCGCTTGGTTGGGATGACTCTGCCCGGAGGCTCCGGGCCGACGGGTCTGGGAGTTATTGGAGCATGATGCGTTGAAGAGCAATTAGTTCGCCTCTGACTCATCAGCAGCCCCGTTTAACGAGCGCTCTGCCTCCCCTTGCCGTGCATTGCTCCCGGCCAAACCGCAAAAATCGTGCCGGGCACCTGCGCCTCGGCTTTTCCCGGCCTGCGGAGCCATTTTGCAGCCACCTTGCTTTGAATTCAGGACCCTGAGGAGGAGGTTTGAGCTCTCGCCGGAGTTTTATCCGGCAAATCGCTCTTGATTCCCGTTTCCCACCGGTTTTATTAACGCCCCTTCCCCTTGCTGCAGCCGAGGCAGCTCTGCGCGGCGGTTTGTTCGGAATAAAAACCACCGAGGCTCCCCCTGGCTTTCCCCGAGCGCTTCAGAAGGACGGCAGATGCACAGCACCCTCTTTTTTTTATATTAAATACCATTTTTAAAGATTATCCTGCCCCTGACATTTGCGAGCGCGGCCGAGGGACGGACGCCTGGAGGTGGGGGTGTCGGCAGCGCGGATGGGACTGCGCCGCCGGTAAAGTGGAGCAGTTGGGAGAGGAATGGGGTGGGTTTTTTGGGTGTGGTTTTTTTTTTTGGTTTTTTTTTTTTGGGGGGGGGGGGGGGTATTTTATCTATTTTTGTCCTAGCAGCTGTGAGTTTTTGCGGCAGCACCTCACGGGAATGGCGTTCTCTTGGCAGGCATCACGCCGCTGTGCTACAGCCTCTTCGCCCTCTACGACACCCAGAGCCGAGTCTGGCTCCCACCCAACCACCTCTTCAAAATCGGCAAGGACACCAACCTCAACCTGCTTTTCCGCATGAGGTGAGGCCCCTTCCCTCCCTGCCGTCCCCTGCTCCCGTCTTTTCCCGGAGCCGAACCCTACGGAGCAGCCGACGGGGTTGGGTTTTGGTAGGCTTGAGCTGGAAATAACCCCGCTCCCTTTTCCGCCCCCGGGGGTTACCTGTAGGGTTTCCAGATTTCCCTGGGAAAGGAAAGCGGGGAGGTTGGCGCGGGGAGGTCGGGGAGCTGAGCGAACTCAGCGGGGCTCGTTTAAATCGGGCTCGGAAAGATTAAATGAGGAACAGGACGTGCTTGGAGCCCCCGCCTCTCCTTCAGCGCGGAGAAATTAATTTCCCTGTTCCCGTTACTCCGCTGCCTTTTGTCCTGCGCCTCCCTGGCTGATCCAGCCTGTGCTCCCCCCGGGGTGCTGGCCCCAAGCAGGATTGGTGCCCCCCTCTGCTCCCGGGATCAGTGCCCCCCCACCCGGGCTCCAGCCCCGAGCAGGATCGGTGTCCCCCTGGGCTCCAGCCCCGAGCAGGATCGGTGCCCCCTGGGCTCCAGCCCCGAGCAGGATCTGTGTCCCTCTCGGCTCCAGCCCCGAGCAGGATTGGTGCCCTCCTGGGATCAGTGCCCCCCTGGGCTCTGGCCCTGAGCGGGGTTGGTGCCCCCCAGGTTTCCAACCCCACCCCCCCCGCCCGCCCCCCCGCCCCGGGATCGTGCCCCTGGGCTCCGGCTCCGAGTGGGATTGGTGCCCCCCTGGGCTCCCGGGATCCGTGTCCCCCCCCACCCAGGGCTCTGGCCCCGAGCAGGATCCATGCCCCCTCCTGGGCTCCAGCCCGAGTGGGTCGTGTGCCCCCCTGGCTCCGGGGATCGGTGTCCCCCTGGGCTCCGGCCCGAGTGGGATTGGTGCCCCCCTGGGCTCCCGGATCTGTCCCCCCCGGGCTCCAGCCCGAGCAGGATCCAGCCCCCTCTGGTGTACCCGCCACCCGGCCTTTGGAGCCAGCCCAGGCGCTGGGCTGCCTTCCCGGGAAGGCGATGGCTGGATTTTGTAGATGTCGGCTTCCCTGGGGACGGCGATCTTCATCTTTCCTCCCAAAACGTTTGCCGCTGGGGATTTTATTAGGAGCGCTTTTTCAGGCCGGTTTTTTTGGGGTTTGGGTTTCTCCTTTATGTTATTTTTTTTTTTTTTTAGTTCATGGTGAGTCATAGCGAAGGTAAAAGCAAGGGGAGAAACTGAAAACCTGGCTCAGGGATTTATCAGCCTGTTTTACGCCGCTTGCAATACCCCCTTCTTCCTGGGGAGCCGCAGCGTGTCCAGCCCAGGCCTCTCTCCGCAGCCAAAAACCAAACCCATGCAGCACAAAATGGTTTTCTGCCTCACCGTGATGGTGGCAGCGGCTGGGGAGGGTCCGTGGGAGCCACACATCCCGGTGTGGCAAGGAGGAAGACTCCCAAGACTTCGTAGCCAGCACCTCTGCGGCCCCTCATCCCCCGCAGAGCACCCCTGGCTCTCCCGACAGCGGAGAAGTTGCAGAGCTCTCTGCCTTTTTGGGCCAGAAAATCCTTTCCCCGTCGGCTTTGGTTTCGATACCGCTCGGCCAGCGCGGGCGCCGCCAGCGCCAAAATAACCCCGGCGCCGTTAACCGCAGGTGGAGCTGCGGCTTTGGGGGCTGAGCGGAGGGAAGAGGAACTCGCTCTGCCCGCAGGGCTCTTTTTCTGCTGAGTTTTGGGTGGGTTTTGCTGGTTTTTAGATGTGGCCTTTGGAGGGATGCTCCTCGTCCCGGCTGCTCTCCAAGGCTCCGGCGGGAAAGCTCGGTGTGAGCTGCGAAACGGGCGTTGTGGGGAGCAAGACATGGGGATGGCTTGCTGCCGGAGTTAATTAGGCTCTCTTTAATGAAGCTCTGCTGATGGGGATGTGTTCTGTGCGTGGGACAGCAGGGCTGGTCCTAAGATTTGGGGAAAAAAAGCTTCAAGGAAGCAGTTTTGGTGGCAGGAAGGGGTCGCTTCCCCTTTGCCTCTCGTCTCGGGCCGTGTTTTTTGAAGACGCGGGTCAGCAGTGGGGTTTCGAGAAGTTTTGGCTTTTAAAAAAAACCCCAAAACCTGCTCAAAATCCATCCCCCTGAGCCTGGAGCATGACCCCAGGCTGCACAGGGGTGGGACAGACCTCTCTGCTGTCCGTCTGCCGCTCCTTTCCCCATCCTCTCGAGGCAGCCGGTGGCAAAACCACTGCAAAACCCAATTTGGGAGCTGGGACAGCCCCCAGCCCTCCCGTCCCCCCTCTTCTCCAGGTATTACTTTCGGAATTGGCACGGGATGAACGACAAGGAACCGGCGGTTTATCGTAACGTGCCCCGGCAGAGCGACTCCCCCGATGAGAAGCTCCAAGGAGGAGCCTTGCTTGACAAATCGTCCTTCGAGTACCTCTTCGAGCAGGTAACGAACCGGGCGGGAGGCTCGGATGCACCCGGAGTCTGGGGGATTTTCCTGATCCAGCCGGATTCGGCGCGGCCCTGTTTGTCAGGATCTACTTTTCCATCTGCGAGGGCTCTGTTGAAAGGACAAACACAGCTGTAGTTTTGCCCTCAGGGAGCCTTTGTCCTGCTTGAAGCCTCCCTTTTCGGGGGGGAGGAGGATCCCATTACACTTTTAAAATAAAAAAAGACAACAGAAAGCGCTCCGGGAGTCAGCGCGGGGTCTTATTTCCCCCCGCTTTATTTCACTTTTTAACAGGGGAAATTTGAATTCATCAACGACGTCGCGTCTTTGAAAGACCTTCAAACCGAACAGGAGATCCAGAGGTTCAAGAATGAAAGCTTGGGCATGGCTGTGCTTCACCTCTCTCACATCGCCATCAAAAAAGGCGTCTCCCTTGAGGAGGTGGCCAGAAAATACAGGTGACCGCTCGGCTTCACAGCCTTGGGGCCGGGGACTTTCTGCCCTGCGGTTCTCTGAAGGGTTTCTTCTGATTTCTCACCCTCTTTCCTCTCCGTCCGCCTCACCGGGAGCCAGTCTGGGGCTGGTTTAGGTGATGGAGAGACTGGTTGTGGCTGGGCCAGTCTTGTTTAATATCGTTATCAATGATCTGGGCAAGGGGATCAAGGGCGCCCTCAGTCAGTTTGGAGATGGCACCAAACTGGGTGGGGGTGTGGATCTGCTGGGGGGGAGGAGGGCGCTGCAGAGGGACCTGGCCAGGCTGGATCCATGGGGGCCCCAGCCGGGCTGGATCCCTGGGCCCAGCCCAGCTGGGTGAGGTTCACCAAGGCCAAGGGCCGGGTCCTGCCCTGGGGTCGCCACAACCCCAGGCAAGGCTCCAGGCGTGGGGACGAGGGGCTGGAAAGCTGCCCGGCGGGAAAGGAGCTGGGGGGGTTGGTCGCCAGGCGGCTGAAGAGGAGCCAGCAGGGTGCCCAGGTGGCCAAGGGGGCCAGCGGCATCCTGGCTTGTATCAGGAGTGGTGTGGCCAGCAGGAGCAGGGCAGGGACCGTGCCCCTGTGCTGGGCACTGGGGGGGCCGCCCCTCGACTGCTGGGGTCAGGGTTGGGCCCCCCCCTCCCCGAAGGCCCTGGGGGGGCTGGAGCGTGTCCGAGGGGAGGGGGAGGGGGGGGGCCGGGGGGGTCGGGCTCTGCTCCCAGGGAAGGGGCGATGGGACGAGGGGCAAGGGCCTCAAGTTGTGCCAGGGCAGGGGGAGGTTGGCCCTGGGGAACAATTCCTTCCCCAAAGGGCTGTCAGGGGCTGGAAGGGGCTGCCCAGGGAAGGGGGCGAGTCCCCAGCCCGGGGGGGATTTAACAGCCGGGCAGAGGCGGTGCTGAGGGCTGGGGTTTGGGGGTGGGATGGCAGGGGTAGGGGGACGGTTGGACTGGGGGAGCTGAAAGGGCTTTGCCAACCCAAACCATTCTGGGATTTTGTGATTCCCTCCAGCTGCGTGTTTTGCCGTAGGCACCCGTGAGGTCTTGCTGACCCGTTGTTCCTTCCCTCCCGCAGCTTCAAGGACTGCATCCCGCGCTCCTTCTACCGCCAGATCCAGCAGAACAACTACCTGACCAAATTCCGCATGAAAAACGTCTTCAAGAAGTTTGTGCAGCGCTTCCAGCGCCACACGGTCAGCACCGGCAAGCTGACGGCGCAGGACATCATGTACAAATACCTGGCTACCTTGGAACAGCTCGCCCCTCGCTTCGGGAGCGAGCTCTTCCCTGTGCTCTCCTTGGAGACCTCCTCCGAGGGCGAGAAGGTACAGCTCTACATCAACGGGGGACACTCGCAGCTGGAGCACGGCCACGCGCTGCTCCCCAAGGACCGACCTGTCACCCACGAAGTCCTCGTCGCCGGCACCAGCGGGATCCAGTGGCGTCCTCTGCCCGTAGAGGTGCTCGCACTCCCCGCCGCTGGGTGGGAAGAGCTGTTCCCATCCAAATCCCATCCTGCGCCGGCTCCTTTCCCTTAGCTTGTGCTCCTGGGCTTTTCCTTGGGCTCTCCGGGCACCTTTCCAGCATATCCCGCTTTTGCACCAGGGCAAGTTTAGGTTGGACATTAGGAAAAACTTCTTCACTGAAAGGGTTGTCAGGTTCTGGAATGAGCTGCCCAGGGAGGTGGTCGAGTCCTCATCCCTGGAGGGATTTAAAAGAAGGGGAGATGAGGTGCTGAGGGCCAGGGTTTAGTGGTGGGATGGCAGGGTTGGGTTAAAGGTTGGACTCTATGATCTTAAAGGGCTTTTCCAACCAAAGGGATTCTATGATTCTATGACCAGTAGCCCTCACCAGCAAAGCAGTGCCATTTCCCAGCAGTAGGAAGTCTCAGAACTGATGCCTTTGCGTCTCCGCCTCTGCAGAGCATCGAGAACTTTTCCCATCGCGGATATTTTGGGAGGAAAAACAGAAACAGAGAGCCGGAGCCGAAGGGGCTGACTCAGCCGGTGGAGCGGAGCGAGCCGAAATGGATTCATTTCTGCGATTTTCGGGAGATCACGCACATAGTCATCAAGGACTGCAGGGTCAGCATCAACCGGCAGGACAACAAGTGCCTGGTGAGTGGGACTTGCGCTCGCCCCGCTGCCCCTCTCCGTGCGCGTAGGAGCCCGTGGTTACGCTGCAGGGACCGGGAGGAGGCAGTGCTGGGAAGAACAGGGATCTTTTTCTGGGGTTAATGCCAGCAATATGAGAGTTTTGCGCTCTCCTCCTTGGGTTTTACGAGGGTTTTCGCTCTCCCCTTGGGCTGGCAAAGGGAAGGTGGATTTTGGGCTGCTGGGGGGGGGCTGGCAAAGGGAGAGGTGGTTTTGAGTGCTGGGTGGTTTTTTACGAGGGTTTTACGCTCTCCTCCTTGGGCTGGCAAAGGGAGAGGTGGGTTTTGGGCTGCAAGAGTTTTGTGCTCTCCTCCTTGGGCTGGCAAAGGGAGAGGTGTTTTGCTCTCCTCCTTGGGCTGGCAAAGGGAAGGTGGATTTTGGGTGCTGGGTGGTTTTTACGGGGTCCTCCCTCTTGGCTTGAAACGCGTCGGTCTCCTTGTGGATGGTTATTTCCGACTGACGGCCGACTCCAGCCACTACCTGTGTCACGAAGTCGCGCCGCCGCGCGTGGTGATGAGCATCTTGAACGGCATCCACGGGCCCATGCAGTGAGTGGTTTCCTCCCAACGGAGGGCGTGGGGGTGGCGAAGGAGGCGCCGTATCCTCGGGGCTCATCCGAAACCCGTTCCCCTGGACAGGCTGGAGAGGTGGGGCCTGTGGGAACCTCATGAGGTTCAACAAGGCCAAGTGCAAGGTCCTGCCTCTGGGTGGGGGTAACCCCCGGTATCAGTACAGGCTGGGGGAAGAAAGGATGGAGAGCAGCCCTGCCCAGAGGGACTTGGGGGTGCTGGGGGATGAAAAGCTGGCCATGAGCCGGCCATGGGCGCTGGTAGCCCAGAAGCCAACCCTACCCTGGGCTGCATCAGGAGAAGCGTGGCCAGCGTGGAGGGAGGGGATTGTGCCCCTCTGCTCTGCTCTGGGGAGACCTCCCCTGGAGCCCTGCGTCCAGCTCGGGAGCCCTCAGCACAAGGAGGACATGGAGCTGTTGGAGCGGGGCCAGGGGAGGGCTACTAAAATGCTCCGAGGGGCTACTAAAATGCTCCGAGGGCTGGAGCCCCTCTGCTCTGAGGCCAGGCTGGGAGAGTTGGGGGTGTTCAGCCTGGAGAAGAGGAGGCTGCGGGCAGAGCTGAGTGCGGTCGTTCAGTACCTAAAGGGGGCCCGTAGGAAAGATGGGGACAATCTTTTTAGCAGGGCCAGCTGTGTCAGGACAAGGGGGGATGGTTTTAAACTAAACCAGGGTAGGTTTAGGCTGGATCTAAGGAAGAAATTCTTTACAATGAGGGTGGTGAGACCCTGGCAGGGGTTGCCCAGAGAGGGGGTGGAGGCCCCATCCTTGGGAACATCCAAGGACAGGTTGGATGGGGCTGTGAGCAACCTGATGTGGTTCAAGGTGTCCCTGCTCCTGCAGGGGGGTTGGGCTGGGTGACCTCTGGGGGTCCCTTCCAACTCAAAACATTCTGTGATTCTATGATTCTCCTGCTGCCAGGGAGGAGTTTGTTTTCGCCAAGCTGCGGCGGGAGGAGCAGGAGGAAGGGCTCTACATCATCCGCTGGAGCGCCCTTGACTTCAACAGGATGATTCTCTCCGTGGTGAAGAGGGGCCAGCAGCAGGTAAGATGCGATTCCCGGTGCAGCGTTCCCAGGAACGGCGAGCTGCGGGCGGTGCCCGTCTCGTTAGGAGACAGGAAGCTGCAACGCCTGTCCTGATGTTCTCCTTCCCAGGCTCCTGGGGTACAGGGAGCTCTCAAGTACAGGCAATTCCGGATCCAAAAAAAAGGAAACTCCTTTGTGCTGGAAGGGTGGGACCGGGAATTTTCCACTTTGCGAGAGCTCTTGGATGTGCTCAAGGGCTGCACGCTCAAGTCTGGCGAGGAAAGCTTCACGGTGAAGAGATGCTGTCCGCCCAAACCGGGAGGTACGAGGACGGATGGTCGTCCCTCCGTCGGATGCAAGGAACGAAGGCACCCGGGAGTTGCCGGGGCTTTTAACGTACGTCTCTTCCTTCCCCTTGCAGAGATCTCGGACCTGCTGATCACACGGAAGGTGAAGGATAGCACCAAGCAGATCCTTAACCTGACCCAGCTCAGCTTCCACCAGATCCGCAAGAATGAAATCACTCAGGTTGCGTGCTCTGCATTTCCCGGGCAGCGGGGTTTGCGGCGGGTAAACGCGTTGCCCGGAGGAAGCTGCTCTGCTTGGGGAGGGGGGGATGCTACCGCACTCCTGAGGCCGCTGGTGCCAAGAGGAGCTTTATTTGGCGATTTATTCCTTCCCTCTCCGAGGAGAAGGTGGGGAAAAGCCGTGCAAGGGCAGCGTGGGCTGGGCGGGAGGCGGTTTTTTCCCTGCCACCCCCAGCGGCGTGCGGAGGGAAGCGGGGAGAGTCGGGTCATGTGTGCAAGGCTGAAAATTTCCCCCCTCCTTGAGGGGTCTGACACCCATGTGCCTTCTCCGTCTGCCTGCAGCGAGCCCACCTGGGGCAGGGCACCCGCACGAACATCTACGACGGGGTGCTGAATGTCTGCGGGACCGCCGGGGCTGACGACGAAGCCGAATATTTCTCCACCGAGCAGAACAACAACAGCCGGGAGATGCACGTGGTCCTCAAAGTCCTGGATCCCAGCCACAGAGACATCGCCCTGGTGAGCCTGGGCTTGGGGAAGGGGAGGTGGGATGGGGAATGGGGGAGGGAACAACGCTCCCAGCCACTCCCTGGGTGCTCCCAGAGACCGGCCGCCTTCCCGACACCCTCTCTCCCCGCAGGCGTTTTTCGAGACGGCCAGCCTGATGAGCCAAGTGTCGCACGTGCACTTGGCTTTTGTGCACGGAGTCTGCGTGCGAGGTTCCGAAAGTGAGTACGGGGCTCTCCCCCACCCTTTGCCGCAGCCGGCTTGGCCCCTCGCCTTGTGCCGCTGCCTTTTCCCTTGGTGGCAGCTCCGTCACCAGGCCGAGGACACGATCTCTGCCTTCCCCAGATATCATGGTGGAGGAATTTGTGGAACATGGACCTTTGGATGTGCTGCTGCGGAAGGAGAAAGGCCGGGTCACCGTGGGCTGGAAAATCACTGTGGCCAATTGGCCAGTGCCTTGAGCTACCTGGTAAATGGGGCTGGGAGCTGGGGGTTTCACCGTGCTGGAGATCACCTCCAAGCTCCTTTTGCTCCAGCTGGGTCCTGCTGCCAGCACGGCAGGAAGGATTTGCCACGTTCCCCTCCGCTCTCCAAGCCGATAAACACATTTTTTTAACGTAACGTGCACCTCGCAAGACCCATCCTCGCTCCCGCTTCCCTGGAGGCGAGCGGCTGGGGGTAGCGCAGGTGAACTTTCAAAACGCCGGATCCCGGCTCCGTAGTTTCGTTTTGAGGCTGCGTGAGATTGGGAAAGAGCCCCAGATGTGAGGACGCTGCCTTCCCCGCTGGTTGGGCTTCTGGCCAGCGGCTTGGGCGAGCTCGCTGGCCGCTTGCGAGGGCACGCGTCCCAGCGCTGGGTAATCCTCCTCTTCCTTTTATTCCCCCCCTGGCCCCCGGGTTCAGCTTTGGGCAAAGGGATAATCCAGACAGGGAGGTGACGGCCGTAATTACAGCCAGGAGTCGCATGGTTTTTATCTTCTGCCAGATTCCGTAGACTTGACCTTGTTCCGAAGCATCGGCGGGAGTTTCTCCACGATTTTCTTTCCCTTCCTTTTCGCAGGAGGACAAAAACCTGGTGCACGGCAACGTGTGCGCGAAAAACATCCTGCTGGCCAGGAAGGGGCTGGAGGACGGATCTGTGCCTTTCGTCAAGCTCAGCGACCCCGGCGTCAGCTTTACGGTGCTCTCTCGAGAAGGTATTCGGTCATCCCACCTTCGAACTGAGCTTATGTTTTCCCTTCCCCCTACCAGGTAGATAATAAATAGCGTGGGCCGTGCCTGAGCTGTTTTTCCAAGGCCTCGCCCGCCTTCCAGACCTGAATTTTTTGCAATATACGGCATTTTGGAACACCCAGGCCTGCTAATTCTGCGACAGTGGCTCAAAGCCGCTGTCAGTCGCAGTCCCGGGATCCTGCGGGGAGCTTTTCCCCGCCGCGTTGGTGGGGTCTTTCTGGCTGTATCCTCAGCAATGCCTCACTCCACCTTCCCTCTTCCCAAAGAGTGCGTGGACCGGATCCCTTGGATCGCTCCGGAATGCGTTCGGGATGTGGGAAACCTCAGCACGGCGGCTGATAAATGGAGCTTTGGCACCACATTGCTGGAAATCTGCTTCGACGCCGATGTCCCGCTCAAGGAGCGCACTCCTTCGGAGGTGCCTTGCTTTTTCCTCTTCCTCCATCCCCAGCTCCTCCATTCTGGGATGAATCCGGCCTCGTTTGAGACCTATTTTGGTTTGGTTTGGGGTTTTGTTTTGTGGTTTTTTTTTTTTTTTTAATCCTTTTTCTTAGAAAGAACGTTTCTACGAGAAACGGCATCGCCTGCCCGAGCCATCCTGCAAGGAATTGGCCACCTTGATCTGTCAGTGCCTGAACTACACCCCCGTGGAGCGGCCGTCCTTCCGGACCATCCTGCGGGATCTCACCCAGCTCCAGCCACACAGTGAGGCTCCGCAGCCGGGGCTGTCCCGTTCTCCCGGGGCAGGGGCAGGGGTGGGCGGATTTTACGGCCCCGTTGTTCCTCCCCGTCCCCAAATCGGTCGAGGACTCGGCAGCGGCAGGGTGGGGGGTGACTGTCGAGACCCTTTTGTCCTGGGTGAGGGGGGAAAAGGGCAAAGAAAAGGTTAAAAAAAAGGAATAAAAGGTTAAATAAAAAAAAAAAAAAAGTAGGAAAGGTGTAGAAAAAGGCCCCAAAAGGCAGGAAAAGGTGTGGAAAACTGCCCCAAAGGCAAATGGGAGCCCAGGGCAGAAGGTGTGGAAAATTGCCCCCAAAAGCAGGAAAAAGGGGGAAAAAGGCCCCAAAGGGCATGAAAGGGGTAAATAAAAAAAAAAAAAAAATAGGAAAGGTGTAGAAAAAGGCCCCCAAAGGGCAGTAAGGGGGGGGGGAAAGGCCCCAAAGGGCAGGAAAAGAGGGGAATAAGGCCCCAAAAGGGCAGGAAAGGTGTGGGAAAAGGCCCCAAAGGGCAGGAAAAGGGGGGGAAAAAAAGGCCAATAAAGGCAAAAGGGGGAAAATGGTAAAAAAGGGCAAAGAAAAGGCACTTGGGATGCAGGGTTTGGGAGAGAAAACGTGCGAAGCGTCTCTGGGGCGGAGCGACCCCCGCTCTCCCCTCAACCCCCTTCGTTTCCAGACCTCGTCGACGTCACCTCGGTGAACCCCGACTTCCCCGTGTCAGACCCCACTGTCTTTCAGAAGCGTTACCTGAAAAAGATTCGGGAGCTGGGGGAGGTAAATGGCACCTGGAGATCCTCCCCTCTGGAATTCCGCATCCGGCTCCAGGCTCCTCGGCCTGGGAAGGATGGGGACCCCTTGGAGCGGGTCCTGAGGGGGGGCTCCGAGGGCTGGAACCCCTCTGCTGCCAGGGCGGAGGGGAGAGTTGGGGGGGCCAGCCTGGGGGGGAGAAGGCTCCGGGGAGCCCCAGCACCTCCTGGGCCTGCCGAGGAAGACGGGGACGGGCTTTTTGGTGGGGTCTGGGGCGATGGCGAAGGGCTCGGAGCTAAAAGAGGGGAGGTTCCGATCGGATCCGAGGCCGAAATTCTGGATGCTGAGGGCAGGGGGGGTTGCCCAGCAGGGTGGGGGCTGCCCCATCCCTGGAAGGGTTCAAGGTCGGGCTGGACGGGGCTCTGAGCAGCCCGATCTGGGTGCCGCTGGCCCCGCTCGTGTCCCTTCCCACCCAAACCAGCCCAGGATTCCGTGATCCACCCCGGCTGTAAGGGATCCATGGGGTCTGAGACCCCCTCGCCCTCCCTGGCCACCTGGGAGGAGGGTGCGGCGAGGCTGGGGGGGGTCGGGCTCCTTTTCCCCAAATAACAGGATGAGAGGCAACATCCTCAAGTTGTATCCCCGGTGAGGTTGGGGTTGGATATTGGGAACAATTCCTGCAGGCAAAGGGTGGCCCAAGCTCTGGAAGGGGCTGCCCGGGGAAGGGCTCGAGCCCCCGGCCCTGGAGGGGTTTAAAAGCCGCGTGGCCGTGGGGATCAGGGATGCGGCCGAGCGCTGGAGCTGGTTGGTTTAGGTGAACGCTTGGCCCCCATGACCTTAAAGGTCTTTTCCAAGCAAATTCCTCCCCCAGTTTCCCAAATTCCCCCCCCCGATTCCCCCAATGAGGGTGGCTTTCACCACAGAAGGGGCTCGGAGCTGCTCGGGAGGACGCGTCCCTCGTAGCGGTTTTATCCCTCGCGCTCCTGCGTGATTCCTACGCTCTGGGTAAAGCAGCCTCGCTCCGGACCGATTTCCAAAGAATTTGCAATCTGGATGAGGATCAAAAATCTTCTAATTTTTTTTTTTTTTTTTTCCAATCTCTTTTCACTGAGGGATTTATTGTCCGAGGAATTTACTGACCCCTACGGGGAGCTTCCAGAGAGGCCACTCCCAACGTGGGAGAAGCCGGGAGAACTTCTCCCGTGGCAGGACCTCAAAATTCCGTGCTTGCTCCTTTGCCAGGGTCACTTCGGCAAGGTGAGCCTCTATTGCTACGACCCCACCAACGACGGGACGGGGGAAATGGTGGCCGTCAAATCGCTGAAATCCGGCTGCAGCCAGCAGCTGCTGACCAGTTGGAAGCGGGAAATCGAGATCCTCAAGACGCTTTATCACGAAAACATCGTCAAATACAAGGGGTGCTGCAGCGAGCAGGGTAAGGGGACGCGTGGTGGCTTTGGGGATGGCCACGGGGCGGTCGCTGTCTCTCCCCATGCGAGATTCCCCCCCCCGCCCCCCAACCCTCAGCAGCCCAAGCTTGCGTTGTCCAACCCCCGGCGCTGCCGCGGAGGTGCCAAAACCCCGATTCCCCATGGTTTTTGGTGGCTGGTAGCAGGGTGGGGGATCCCGTTCCTGGGAGATGGCTGGGGTTTGGGGTGTCTGGGTTGTTCCCCCCGCCCCTGCTGAAGTTCACACGCTGCCTTCCTCTTCCTCCTCCTCCTCCTCCTCCTCCAGGAGAGAAGATCGTGCAGCTGATCATGGAGTACGTGCCCCTCGGCAGCCTGCGCGACTACTTGCCCAAGCACAACGTCAGCCTGGCCCACATCCTGCTCTTCGCCCAGCAGATCTGTGAGGTAAAACCAAAACCTTCCCAGCTTCTCCTGGGGGCCCTCAGCCCCCCCAAAATGGCTCTGACTCCCCCCGAGTGGCTCTAACCCTCCCAAAATGGCTCTGACCCACCCTCTTTTCCCTTCTCCAGGCTCTTTCTCCTGGCTCCTCTGACCCCCCCAAGAGTGGCTCTGACCCCCCCAAGAGTGGCTCTGACCCCCCCAAGAGTGGCTCTGAGTCCCCCTCTTTTCCCTTCTCTGGGCTCCTCTGCCCCCCAAAATGGCTCTGACCCCCATTCTTTCCCCCTCCTCCAGGGCATGGCCTACCTGCACTCCCTCCACTACATCCACAGGGACCTCGCTGCCCGCAACGTGCTGCTGGAGAACGAAAACGTGGTGAAAATCGGGGATTTCGGCTTAGCCAAGGCCATCCCCGAGGGTCACGAGTATTACCGCGTCTGCGAGGACGGGGACAGCCCCGTCTTTTGGTGAGCGCCGGGGGTGGTTCGGGGCCAGCGGAGGATGCCGCCGGCGTTGGGTCTGGTGAGCGGAGGCGCGTGCCGGGCTCGGCGGGCGCTCACCGGCGGTCCCGACCGCGCAGGTACGCCGTGGAGTGCCTGAAGGAGTGCAAGTTCTACTACGCCTCCGACGTTTGGTCCTTCGGGGTGACGCTCTACGAGCTCCTGACCCGCTGCGACTCCGGCCAGAGCCCTCCCGTGGTGAGTCCCGGCTCGGCGACGCCGGCTTTACCGCGGCCTTTGCCGGTGATGGCGGTTGATGGGTTTGTTTGGGGTTGTGGGGGTTTTTTTGTTTGTTTTTTTTTTTTAATTTTTTTTTTTTTACACCCCCCCCCTCGTCTTCACCCGCAGAAATTCATCGAGATGATCGGGGCGACGCAGGGGCAGATGACGGTGCTGCGGCTGATCGAGCTGCTCGACAGGGGGAAGAGGCTGCCGAGTCCCAAGGATTGTCCTTGCGAGGTTGGCTGGCCGGCTGTCTGGCTGTCTGTCCGTCCTGCTGGGCTGCGACCGCCCCTGGGAA
>CM067106.1:801992-853231 GCA_034008185.1 Gorsachius magnificus | reverse complement strand
GCGCTCTACCCAGGCCTCTTTGGCGTCGGTGGGTGCATCGAGTTGGCGGTCAGCGAGTCGGTGGGTGCCATCTCCCCCCACCCAAATTACCTTTGGGCTGAGGGTTCAGGGCTCATCCCTCCGCCCCAATACCTGCAGGGGGCTTGGGAGGTGGCTGGGAAGGGCACCGGGCGCCTCCACCCCTGCTCCTTTCTCCGGTCCTATCCTGTTCTCCGCATTCCTTGGGACAAATGGGTCTTGGCTTTGGGGGTCTTGGCTTTGGGGGTTACAAACAGCCTTGGCTTGGGGGTCTTCCAGCTGCTCCCCAGCACCACGGCCAAGGAGGACTCGGGGTCCGGGAAACACCCCGGGGTTTGGTTATCCTGGTGGCTGCGGCGGCGCCATCTCCGGCCGCTGCTCCCGCAGCCGGTGCTGTCAGATTCTCCTCCTGCACCAGCAAACACCGCAGCCCACCACGATGCCGACCAGGGAGGCCACCGCCAGCATCAGCAGCAGCACCAGGAGCAGGAGGTTGGGTCTGTGATTTGCTGCAGAGTGGGAATGGGTGGTCAGGGGCACGAAGTCCCCACCAGATCCCTGGGACCCCCCAGGACCCCCCCAGGATGCTCAGGACCCCTGGGACATCCTAGGGGTTCTGGGGGTCCCAGGGGTCCTGGGCATCCTGGCAGGTCCTGGGGTCGCCAGTGATCTTAGGGGTCCTGAGGGTCCTGGGGGTTTTGGGGGATCCCAGGGATTCCAGGGGTCCTGGGGGTTTGGGTTTTCTGGGATGCTACAACCATGGTGGAGCAAACGCTGGTAAGATGCCAGTGCCACTTACCATATTCGTCCCGGGGAGAGGTGCTGTCCCTGGGCCGTAGGGTGTCAAGTCAAGCACCGCCTGGCAGCTGATGTTCTGCCCATCGTCCGGGTGTTGTACCGTCAGCTGGTGGGTCACCCGTGCCAACACCGGTCCAACCAGGCTGTACTGCTCAAAGGTTACGGTGTGCAGCTTCTCGCTGCCCCTCCACAGGATCACCGTCAGGTTCTGGATCGGTGCGACGTTCCTCACACGGCACACCAGCTCGTGGGTCTCGCCCACCACCAGCTGCGGCACTGGCTCCAGCTTCACCGGGTTCAGAAAACCTGGGGGAGAGACGGTGTGTGATGGGGGGCGACCCCTGTGTGCCAGGATGGGCAGGGACCCCCTCTCCCCACGGTGCCTTACGGTAGGTGATGAGTTTGGTGGTTACCGTCTTCCTCTCCCCGTTGCAGACGTAGTAGCACTGGATGCTGGTCTTCCACTTGGTGACGTTGAGCAGCTCCATCACCATCTCCCCCATCCTCGCCATCACCAAACGCTTCTGAATCTCCGTCTCCACGTTGCCGTACCCATTGGGATCCTGGCACGTCGTCTTCAACTTCAACTGGATTGATCTGCCATGTTCCACCACCAGCACCGCTGGCTCGACCGACAAATTAAAGGAGGCTCCCACCCAGCCTGCTGGGAGAACCCAGGGGTCTGAGGGGGGGTTCTGCAATCGAGAGGATGCCCGGGCTCATCCACATCCCCGGCATGGTTGGGGGAAGTTCAAGGGGACCCCCGAGCTCTTCCCCATCCCCAGTACGGTTGGGGGAAGGTCAAGGGGACCCCCGAGCTCTTCCCCATCCCCAGTACGGTTGGGGGAAGGTCGAGGGGGCCCCCGGGCTCATCCTGGGCATGGAACGGGGGAAGCTGCAGCAAGCAGGGAGAAGCTGCAGAGGCACCAAACTTCTCCTTTGGCTGTGGGAAGTGGCCAGCTTTGCCAGTGGGCAGGATCCGTCCCCCCCCCCAACCAGCTGGAAGCCTTCATCCAGAAACTCGGTGATGGGGGGCAAAGAGGGGGGACCCCGAGACCCACATCTGGCCTTCGGGGGCAGGAAGAGAACAGAAAAAATAATTCCAGCTGCAATCTTGGAGCTTCGCAAGGATAAACAGGACATGGATGGTGGCACCTCCTGCTCGCTCCCCGCCCACTTCCCAGCTTCTTCCATGGGATACGATGCAGAGGCCATGGCTCCAGGAAGAGGGAGGCTGGCACGGATCCAGGATCCCCATCCCAGCCACTCCACCAACGCTCCCAGTGCCGGAGCCTGATGCCAACACCACCACGGCACTCTTGTTCTCCCATGGTGCATCGATGGGGACACGCTCGTGGGGACAAGGTCACGCTGGCACAAGTGCCCACACCGATGCACTCACACTGCTACCCCCAGGCCGGTGTCCCCCTCGTTGTCCCCTCACCTGCGATGACACCCAGGGCGCACAGGGCCAGCGGCAGCAGCGTGGGGTGCATGGTGCCGTGGGGTGGGCACCGGGACCGGCACCGGCACCGCCTGGGCTCCGTCCTCTGGGAGCACCGGGATGGCTCCGGTCGGGCTCTCTGGGATCAGTTCCCGCTCCCCGGCAGCACCGGGATGGATCCGATCAGGGTCACGGGGACGGGACGGTTCAGGCTCCCCGGGAGCACCGGGAAGGCTCCGGTCGGGCTCTCCGGGATCGGTCGGTTCCGGCTCTCCGGGCTGGATCAGTTCGGGCTCCCCGGCGCACCGGGAGGGTCGGTCAGGCTTTCCAGGAGCACCGGGAAGGCTCCGGTCGGGCTCCGCGGGATCGGTCGGTTCCGGCTTCCCGGCAGCACCGGGACGGGTCCGATCAGGGT
This sequence comes from Gorsachius magnificus, assembly GCA_034008185.1. Taxonomy (NCBI): domain Eukaryota; kingdom Metazoa; phylum Chordata; class Aves; order Pelecaniformes; family Ardeidae; genus Gorsachius; species Gorsachius magnificus. The sequence continues at coordinate 850,556 of CM067106.1, read as the reverse complement.
GTCCGGCAGCACCGGGACGGGTCCGAGCAGAGTCTCCGGGAGCACCGGGAAGGCTCCGGTCGGGCTCTCCGTAATCAGTCGGTTCGGGCTCCCCGGCAGCACCGGGACGGGTCCGCGGTCTCCGGGAGCACCGGGGTCCGGTCGGGCTCTCCGGGCCGGGCCCCGGGTCCGGTGGTCTCCGCAGAAACCGGGGTCCGTCGGTTCAGGCTCCCCTGGAGCCCCGGGGTCCGTCGGTTCAGGCTCTCCGGCAGCACCGGGAGAGGTCACGGTCTCTGGCTCGGGATCTCGGTGTGCACCCACCCTCCGTCCGTCGGTCCGTCCGTCGGTCCCGCCCGGGGCGGTGCTTTACGAGCTCGGCGCCAGCCCAGCCCTTCCTGGCCCCCCGAGGAACTCCGGGGGGGCGGGGGCTTCGGCGGGGGGGGTCCTGTCCCCCTGCCCTCCTGTCCCCCTGTCCAGGACCCTGTCCCCCTGCCTCCCTGTCCCCCTGCCCCATTGCCCCATTGCCCCCCTCTCCTCCTGCCCCCCCGTCCCCTTGTCCAGGTCTCTCCCCCTGCCCCCCTTGCCCCCCCTGCCCCATTGCCCCCTTTCCCTCCCCCCCCCCCCCCCCCCCCTGCCCCTTGCCCCCCTTGCAGTCCTCCTGCCCTCCTGCCCCACTGCTCCCCCCCACCCTATTGCCCCCGACTCCCAGCCCTTTGGCCCCAGGGGCTCGCTCCAGCCGGCCACATCTCAAGGGTCCCCATGGCCAAGCCCCAGTGCCGCACCGGCTGCCGCGGGGTCAGCGCTGGGTGCCACCGGCTGAGAGAGGAGGCGACCAGGGTGGGGTCCCATCCTGCACCCCCAAATTTTCCTCCTAGCAGCTGGCCTAGCGCTGCGGGTTGGGTTTAGGATGAGAATGTTGCTACCACCCTGATGGTCACGTTGGTGCTGAGCTGGGATAGATGGAATTTAGAGCCATTATTGCCATGTCACCATGAACCGGCAGGCTCCGGTGCTGGCCGGGGGGCTTGTGCTGCTCTTCGCACTCCCTTATCATCTTCCTCCACTGTGCCTAGGACCATTTTGATAAGTGCCGTGGCTACGAGCCTGGACTGGAGGGTGGCCAAGGCACCCGGCCAAGGCCATGCCGGAAAGGCTGGAAGTCCGGTATGGCCTCAACTCGAAGGGGCTGCGACCTGGAGGTGAGTCCATGCCAAGAGCAGGACCACCCCGAAGCATCTGTGGCCGTGGATAAGGTGAAGGAGGGGAGGGGTTCTCTCATTGAACCTCATGAGTTTCTGGCAAACCCCAGCTTTAGTGTCATGAGTTGGTCAGTCAGGCACCCCTGAATTGGAGCAGAACCTCCAGGGCTGAGGTGGGGAGCGGCACCACCTGTATCAGAAATTCCCACATGGTTGAGGTGGGGAGCGGCACTGATGCTTCCGCAAAAAAGCGTAAATAAGCGGTGATATAAAAACGCTGTGTTGGCAATTGCCGCTGGCAAACAAGTGACGGAAGATGGCGACGGCCATAGAAGTAGAAGGATTCAGGGCAGTTCCAGCGGCACAGAGGGCGCAAAAGTTACAGCTGTTGGTTCCGATGCTGCGCAGGCTGGTGCCACACAAGGGCTATGCCGGTGGGAATCCCCAAACTGGGACATAAAGAGATTTCCAGTTGGGAGAAGTCAAGATTGATAATTAGTAGTGAATATGGCCAGAAGAACTCCGGGATGGGGAGGGGTCAGCTCCAGGATGGGATGAGTCAGCTCCAAGATGGGGATGGGTCAACTCCACAATGGGGGTTGGTCAACTCCAGGATGGGGAGGGGTCAACTCCAAGAGGGGGGGAACTCCACAATGGGGGTTACTGGGATGGGTCAACTCCAAGATGGGATGGGTCAACTCCAAGATGGGGATGTGTAGAAGCTCATGCCAAAAATAAGCCAGCCCCAAACTGGAGCCAAAAGGCAGCAGAATTGGGAAAATAGAGAGAACTCCTCAAGTTCTGACTGGCACCAGTTGGGGGAGCGGCTACACCAGAAACCAGGACACACAGGCACGGAAGGACGTTATTTTTGCTGTGCAAAGCAAAGGCTTGGCCGCTAGACAGGAAAACTTGGAAAGCTGTTCCCATAGAATGTCCTCGGTGCCAATTAAACCCAGGAGGCAATCACCCTGCGAAAGCACCACCCCTACACAGAATCCCAGAATCCCAACCTGGCCGGGGTTGGAAGGGCCCTCGGAGCTCACCCAGTGCCACCCCCCCACCCAAGCAGGCTCACCCAGAGCAGGGGGCACAGGACAGCGTCCAGGCGGGGGGTGAAGATCTCCAGAGAAGGAGACTCCACAGCCCCCCTGGGCAGCCTGGGCCAGGGCTCGGGCACCCTCCCAGGCAAGAAGTTCTTCCTCCCGTTCAACTGGAACCTCTTCTGCTTCAGGTTGTGCCCAGGCCCCTTGGCCGGCGCTGGGACCCCTGGGAAGAGTCTGGCTGCGTCCCCGTGCCCCCCACCCTGGAGATATTTGTAGGTGGTGATGAGATCCCCTCTCAGCCTGCTCTGCTCCAGGCTGAACAAGCCCAGCTCCCTCAGCCTTTCCTCCTAGGGGAGATGCCCCAGGCCCCCCATCACCTTGGTTGCCCTCCTCTGGGCTCTCCCCAGTAGCTCCTCCTCCTCCTCCTTGAAGTGGGGAGCCCAGAACTGGACACAGAGCTCCGGGTGGGAACAGCTCGGCGGTCCAACCTGGCAGATGGGCACTGTTGGACCACTCAAGCCTTCCGCGGGCTGTCGATACATCCTCATGGGGGCCGAAGTAGCCACCAGTTTGCTTAGGGCAACCAAACACCAAGAAGCCGATCTATCGTCTTGCTTCTCAAGTCTGCCTGCTCCTGACGCCACCCGATGCGGCTTTCTCAAATCCTTAGCCAATGAAATAACCGACAGGGACCTGCTGGAAACCCAGAGGCGAGCGAGCCCTTGCGACCGAGCCTAACGCTCCCTCTGCTGACGGAAGAAAAAGCCCTGGACCGTTCCAACCAGGCCAACGGGTTACGGTTCATTTACGGCAACCTGGAAACGCTGGCCACGACTTTGCATAACCATGGCGGTGGCACACGCGCTCGGGCAGCTCTTGATAACGCTGGTGCAAAACACAGGGTTGCCACCGGGGGGGGTTATCTCGTATTGTAAGAGGGGAAAAGCCTTTGGCCCTCCCCGCCGCCACCTTTTTCTCTTTTTCTTTGAGGAAAGAAGAAAGAATCTCCATTGCCGACAACAGTGTTGGCGCGTTTATAGGCTCAGAGGCAAGAGGCGACCGCTCTGTCCCTCAGTGGGAGAGGTGGATTGGCTTTAGCCACGGGGTGGGTTGTGGTGGTCCGTCCACCCCCCCACCCCCCGACCTACTGCTGCCAACCTCCTCTCTTCGACCTTCAGGAATTCCCACCAAACCGCGGCCTTGGTGGAATGAGTTGGTCAGTCAGGCTCCCCTTAATTGCACCACAAATTCCCACACAGCCGAGGCGGGGAGCGAGAGCAACCAGTACAACCCAGTACAGCCCAGTATAACCCTCTCCCCTCATGCTCGAGGTGCTCATGGATGAGTTGGCCAATCCCACATGGACAACTCAGCCATTAAGAGACCTTCCCCCCCCCATCACCCCTGAGGGGAGCCCGAGGCCAGGGTGATGGGCACAGGGGGGGTGGTCACCATCCCTGGGGCCACCAAGCCCCCCCAGCCGTGGGCACAAGCTGGGACCAACCACTTGCCCCCCACCCCTGCACCACTATCCTTGCGGGCTGGATCCATCCCTCAGCCCCAGGGAGGGGTTCGGCTGCCTGCAGGGGGGATGTGGCTTTTGGGGTGGGCTATGGTGGAGCCCCCAGGTCATGGAGGGGGGCATTCTCCTGCCTTGAGCGCATCGGCTTCATCTCCAGCTGCCTCTGCCGCTGGCGCAGCTGGTACTGCCGGATTTTTGTCTTGCGGTAGTAAATGCTGTAGGTCACTGCGCCGGTAAGGAGGGCGCCCGCTGCCACCAGCCCCACCAGCACCAGGAGCACCACGTCGGGGTCATGGTCTGCCGGAGAGTGGGGATGGGTGGTCAGTGGTACCCAGCCCCCACTGTCCCCCTGGGACCCCCAGACCCCCCAGCACCCCTGAGACCACAAGGATGACAGGACCCCCAGGACCCCCAAAACACCCAGAACACCCAATAGCTCTGAGACCCCTGGGCCGACCTCCAGGACCCCCAGGACCTCCAAAATCCCCACAACCACCAATAGCTCTGAGACCCCCAAAACCCTGGGACCTCCAGGACTCTCAGGATCCCTGAAATCCCCAGAACCCCCAAGACCACCAGGACCCCTGAGACCACTCACAGTGCACCCATACGGTGACATCCTGGACGGCTGTACCCAGCGGGTTGGTGGCCCGGCAGCGGTAGGTGCCGGTGTGGGTGCGGGTGACCGGGTGCGGCACCCCGGCGGGGAAGGGCTCGCCGTCCTTGGTGCACTCCAGGTGGGGTGTGGGGTTGCCCCGTGCCGAGCAGCGCAGGGTCTCATCCTGCCCCTCCGTCCAGTTCTGGCTGGGGGGGCAGCTCCCGTCATCCATCCGGGGCTGGTCTGGAGGTGAAAGCAGAGGAACCTCGTTTCTCCCCGACATGAGCCCTGGCGTCGCTGCCACCCTGGGCCGGGGCCACCAAGATCCCCGCTTGCAGCCCAGGGTCCTGCATCATGAGCCAGGTCCCCGGGTCTTGCACCGTGGCTGAGGGGTTTTGAACCACAGACAAGGGGCATTGCACGAGGGCAGAAGGGTTTTGCGTTGGGTTGAGGGGATTTGCACCAGGGCTGAGGGGTTTTGCACCAGGGCCAGAGGGGTTTTGCATGGGCAGAGGGTTTGCACCAGGGCCAAGGAGTTTTGCACCAGGGCCAAGGGTTTTGCACCAGGGCCAGAGGGGTTTTGCACCGGCGCCCACCAGGGCCAGAGGGGTTTTGCACCAGGGCCGAGGGGTTTTGCACCGGCACGGCGGCAGCACCCACCACCCCACTCACACGCGACACGCAGCGTGGCCGTGGCCGAGCTCTTCCGCAGCGTCAGGTTGCCCAGGCTGAGCTGTGCTTCGCAGGCGAACTCGGCTCCATCATCTTCCTCGCCAGCCATCAGCTCCAGGAGCACAGGACCCTCTGCCCAGGGCTGTGGGGGCCAGCGGCTGCTGCGGAGCTGCAGCTTCAGCCCCGGGGGCCGGCTGGGTGCCGAGGAGCACTCGATGGCCACCGACTGGTTGCAGGAGGCGTTGGGGTTGCTGATGGCCAGTTGAGGCTGGGGGAGGTCTGTGGCGGGGAGGGAGGAGGCACCCAACAGCTCGGGTCACTCCAAAGTGACTGGATCCGGCACCCAGCTCATCCCAAGCTCTCCCACCCAAGCGCTGCCAGATCCAGCACCCGCCTCATCCCAACATCTCTCCCCCAGGACCGGTTGTGGCCCCAGCTCTGCCCCGGTTTGCCCCATCGCACTCCCCCTGAGGGATGGGGGCTCCCCAGATCTGGTGCATCCCTACCCCCTTCCCACATCCCCCATCCCCGTGCCCCATCCACAGGGAAAGCCCCCTGGGAAGGACCCGAGCAGCCTCTTACCGTAAGCCAGGACACTGAAGGTCACCACCTTCCTTGTGCCAAAGCAGGAGAAGTAGCAGATGATGTTGGAGAGGGGCTCGGTGATGTTGTGGAGCCGGACGCTCAGCCAGCCCGGCCCCTGGGCCACCAGCTCCTTGCTGAGGGAGGTCTCCAGCCCCCCGAGTGCCTCGGCATCGGGGCAACTGGTGGAGCAGTTCAGCAGCACCGTCCCACCGTAGCCCACCTGCGAGGTCCCTTCCAGCTTCACCTCGAAGGGGTTGGTGGGTGGCCCTGGAATGGGATGGCCAAGGGTGGGGGGCGTGGGATGAGCTGGGATGCATGGGGTGAGCTGGGGAGGGGGATGGGATGCAGGGAGGATGAGCTGGGACACAGGGGAGGCCCCAATGGGTTAGGATGCAGGTGGGATGAGTTGGGACACAGGGGAGGTCCCCAAATGGATTGGGATGCAGGGGGGACGAGCTGGGACACAGAGGAGGTCCCCAAATGGGTTGGGATGCAGGGGGGACGAGCTGGGACACAGGGGACATCTCAGGGGAGGTGGGTCAGGGTGAAAGGGGGGATGAGCAGGGACACAGAGGAGGTCCCCAAATGGGTTGGGATGCAGGGGGGACGAGCTGGGATGCAGGGGGGACAAGCCGGGACACAGGGGACATCCCAAAATGGGTTGGGGTGAAGGGGGGATGAGCAGGGACGGCACTCACCGCACAGAGCCAGGAGCAGCCCGGCAAGGAGCCAGGCAGGGAGGCCCCGCCGGGGCATGGCTGCACCAGGAAGCGGGGAGGCGCAGGGATGGGAGGGGAAGCCAGAATCCATCACACCGGGGAGGGAGCCTGGCTCAGGGGCACCTTGTCCCCCATCCCTTGCCACGCCGGCCACTCTCCATTCTTCCTCTGCTCCGGCAGCGCCCCAGCTCCCTCCCACCCCCGCCGGCCACGCTACCAGTACCGGGAGCTGGTGGGTAAATGGCGGCCCGAGGAAGGAAGTGAGGTTTGGGGATGGCAGCGCATGCTCGGCGCTCGGTGAGATCTCGGGCTATGGGAAACGCCCCGGCGTTTGATTATCTCTATCCCTAACCAAAACCTCAGAGGGTTGCAGCACTGCTGCCGATAGCTTTTATTGGTGCAAAATGCCGCAAGAGCATCTTCCAGCCGCGCCGGCGGCTGCATCTCCCTCCGCACCGGCTCCTCGCCCTCCCACCAGCATCGATGCCGACAGCGCCCCAGCACCGAAATCCTGGGATTCAGCCCCTGGAGCACCAAGCCAACTGGCGCTGGTGTCACCATGTCCCCATGGTAGGGGGAGGAGGTAGTAGGAGGAGACCGCAGCCACCCCAAAACCGGCTTTGGGTCTCCCGAGGGATAAAGTTTGGAGAGAAAAGGAGCATCTCCATGATGGGGGGGGAAGTCGGTGCCTCGCCGGCCCCCCCAGCATCCCAACCATGTGCTGGCCCCATACGTCCCAGTCCAGAGCTGTCACCTCCTTGTGGCCGCCAGCACTGTCTCACCGTGGCGTCCCCCATAGCACCGCGGCTCCCACCCGGTCCTCAATGTCACTGTCACATCAGTAAGAGGGAGCCAGCGGCTGCGGCGCTCAGCCCTTGCCGGGGCACTTGCCCATGGGCAGGGGGGGGGTGGGACAGGACGGGCGCTGCCAACCCCTCCATGGCCTCTGCCCGCCTACGGCTGAGCCTCCGCCGCCGAACCGTTGAGAGTGGCCACCTCCTCCGACGGTGGCCGCCGCGCCTCCATCTCCCGCTGCCTCTGCCGCTGCTGCAGCCGGTACTGCCGGATTTTCTTCTTGCGGTAGTAAATGCTGTAGCCCACCCCACCGGCGACCAGGGTGGCCACCAGCACCATCGGTAGCAGCACCAGGAGCAGGATGTCAGGATCGTGGTCTGCCGGAGAATGGGGATGGGTGGTCAGTGGCACCAAGTCCCCACCATACCCTTGGGACCCCCAGACCCCCCCAGGATGCCCAGAACCCTCAGGTTCCCCATCCCCACTCACAGTGCACCCACACGGTGACATCCTGGACGGCTGTACCCAGCGGGTTGGTGGCCCGGCAGCGGTAGGTGCCGGTGTGGGTGCGGGTGACCGGGTGCGGCACCCCGGCGGGGAAGGGCTCGCCATCCTTGGTGCACTCCAGGTGGGGTGTGGGGTTGCCCCGTGCCGAGCAGCGCAGGGTCTCATCCTGCCCCTCCGTCCAGTTCTGGCTGGGGGGGCAGCTCCTGTCGTCCATCCGGGGGGCAGCTGCGGGAAGAGTCGGGATAGGGACAACAAATTAATTCCCCATCTGGAAATTTCCCCATCAGCATCCCGGGATGCAGCCCGGCCGCGGTGCTCTCACCCCTGATGTTGAGCCAGATGGGTGGGCTCCTCTTGGGGGCTTTGCCAGTGCCAGGGAGCTTGGCATCACAGCTCAGCACTATCCCATCATCTTCCTCACGCACCACCAGTTTGAAGGGCAACGGGGACAGTCCCCACCCTGCCAGGATATGGCGGCCGGCAGCGATCTGCAGCTGGAGCTCATTGGAGTGGCCGGGTGGCAAAACACACTGCCCTGCCACGACCATGCCGGCTGCCGGGCTGGTAGTGTTGATATTCAGCGTTGGCGCGGGGAAACCTGCGGGCGATGGGGACAACACCGGGGTGGTCCGGTGACACTGCAGCACAAAAACGTTCCCCCCTTCCCAGTGCAGCATGCCAGATCCGTGCCACCGGCAGGTCTTTGCCGGCGCCACCAGCACTGATACTCACGGTAGACGTGGACGGTTGCCTCCCTGTGCCGCTCCTTGGGTCCCACCGTCACGGTGCAAACCAGCCTGAACCTCCCCGGCTGGCTGAGGGACACCTCGGCGGTGGCCCGGTGCCCGTCCTGGCTGATGGCGAGCGGCAGGGTCTGGTTGGCAAGTTCCAGCTTGAACCGCGCCACCGGGAAGACGTGCCTGACGGTGCAGCTGGTGTTCACCCTCTCACCGGTCTCCAGGTAGAGGTCAGGCTCCAGCTCGGGATCTTCTGGGAATTCTGCCACCGGAGAGAAACACCTTGGGATGAGCCAGTTGCCACAACCCCAGTCACCGATCTCCAGTAAGGTGCCAGTGCCGGCTTACCGTAGACGGTCAACACCTGCGGGTCAGAGGTGGTGTTGAACTGTGGACCGTAGGGCGTCAAGTCAAGCACCGCCTGGCACCTGATGTCCTGCCCATCGTCTGGCTGTCGTGCCGTCAGCCGGTGGGTCACCTGCACCGACATTGGTCCCTCCTCAGTGTACTGCTCAAAGGTTTTGGTGTGCAGCTTCTCACTGCCCCTCCACAGGATCACCGTCAGGTTCTGGATCGGTGCGACGTTCCTCACATGGCACACCAGCTCGTGGGTCTTGCCCACCGCCAGCTGTGGCACTGACTCCAGCACCACCGGCTCCAGCGAACCTGGAGGAGAGACAGTGTGTGATGGGGGGGGATGACCCCGGTGTGCCGGGATGGGCAGGGACCCCCTCTCCCCACGGTGCCTTACGGTAGGTGATGAGTTTGGTGGTCACCATCTTCCTCTCCTCGTTGCAGGTGTAGTAGCACTGGATGCTGGAGTTCCACTCGGTGACGTTGAGCAGGTTCACCACCATCTCCTCCAGTCCCGTCTGCACCAACTGCTTCCGAATCGACGTCTCCACACCGCCTTGTCCTTTGGGACCCTGGCACGTCGTCTTCACCTTCACCTGGATTGATCCGCCGTGTTCCACCACCAGCACCGCCGGCTCGACTGACAAATTGAAGGAGGCTCCCGCCTGCCCTGCCGGGAGAACCCAGGGGTTTGAGGGGGGGTTCTGCAATCGAGAGGACCCAGGCTCACCCATCCCCACGGGGGAGTCAGGACCCTGACGCATCTCGCACGGGGGGGGGGGGAAGGTCAAGGGGACTCTGCTCGTCCCATCCTGCAGGGGGAATGTCAAGGGACCCCCAAGCTAGCCATCCTGTACGGTTGAAAGTCAAGGAACCCGTCACCATCCCCATACTGTGGGAAGTCAAGGACCCGAGTCATCTCCATCCTGCAAGGGGGGAATGTCAGGGCCCCAAGTTGTCCATCCGGTACAGTGGAAAGTCAGGGGACCCCTGAGCTCATTCCCATCCCCAATACGGCTGGAGGAGGGTCAAGGGGAACCCCGAGCTCATCCCCATCCCCGGTTCGGGGGGGGAAGGTCAAGGGGAACCCCGAGTTTGTCCCCATCCCCAGCATGGGGGTGGGGGGTGGGGGAAAGCCACGGCAAGCAGGGAGAAGCCGCAGAGGCACCAAACTTCTCCTTTGGCTGTGGGAAGTGGCCAGCTTTGCCGGTGGGCAGGATCCGTCCCCCTCAACCAGCTGGAAGCCTTCAGCCAGAAACCTGGTGACGGGGGGGGACAGGACACTGAGACCCGCATCCGGCCCTCGGGGATGGCAGCAGCTGTCCCCAGCTGGTGCCCAGTGCATCCCCGTGGTCCCCCCCCACCCCATGTGCCGGTGTTTTCCCAGCAAAGTGTCCGTCGCTGAGCCCACCGGGCTGTGGAGGAAACCTCCCTGGATGAGTCAGCGCCAGCACCCTCAGGTGGGGGATTCCCTGGGAGAGGCTGCAAGGTTTCTCTCCCTCCGGCAGGCGGGAAAACTCCTGCCCTTTCCGGGAATAACGGCCGGCAGGAAGAGAACAAAAAATAATTCCAGCTGCAATCCGGGGGTTTCGCAATGATAAACAGGACCCGGGCGGCAGCGCCTCCCACTCGCCCCCCGTTCACTTCCCAGCGTCTCCCATGGGATACGGGGTGGAAGCCATGGTTTCAGAAAAAGGGGGGCTGGCACGGATCTGGGACCCCCATGCCAAGCACCCCAGCAACCCCCCCAGTGCCGGAGCCTGACGCCAACATCGCCACGGCACGCTCGTGCTCCCACGGTGCGTCGATGGGGACAGGCACGCATCCCACCCGCTGTGACACGCTCGTGGGGACACGCTTGTGGTGACACACTCGTGGGGACAAGGTCACGCTGGCACAAGCGCTCACACTGACGCACTCACACCGCCACCGACATGCTCATGGTGACACGCTTGCTTGTGCCGACACGCTCGCGCCAGCCTTGCCTCTCTGTGCCACTGTCCCACCCCTGGTGGGGGGGCCCTGGGGCCCTGACACCCTCGCTTGGTGCCACCCCCCAGGCCGGTGTCCCCCTCGTTGTCCCCTCACCTGCGATGACACCCAGGGCGCACAGGGCCAGCGGCAGCAGCGTGGGGTGCATGGTGCCGTGGGGTGGGCACCGGGACCGGCACCGGCACCGCCTGGGCTCCGTCCTCTGGGAGCACCGGGATGGCTCCGGTCGGGCTCTCTGGGATCAGTTCCCGCTCCCCGGCAGCACCGGGATGGATCCGATCAGGGTCACGGGGACGGGACGGTTCAGGCTCCCCGGGAGCACCGGGAAGGGTCGGTTCAGGCTTTCCAGGAGCACCGGGAAGGCTCCGGTCGGGCTCCGCGGGATCGGTCGGTTCCGGCTCTCCGGCAGCACCGGGAGAGGTCACGGTCTCTGGCTCGGGATCTCGGTGTGCACCCACCCTCCGTCCGTCGGTCCGTCCGTCGGTCCCGCCCGGGGCGGCGCTTTATGAGCTCGGCGCCAGCCCAGCCCTTCCTGGCCCCCGGGGAATTCCAGTGCAGAGGGGACTTCGGCGGGGGGGGGGGTTCCCCCGGGGACCAGCGGGACCCCGGGGGCTGGGGGGGGCTGCAGCGGGCTGCCCGGGGAAGGGGGGGGTGTCCTGCCCCAACCGCCCCCCTGCCCCGGGATGGGGCAATCCTTCTTCCCCCCTGCCCCCCCGCCCCCCCGCCCTTCCGCCCCCCTGCCCCATTGCCCCCCTGCCCTCCTGCCCCACTGCCCCCCACCCCATTGCCCCTCTGTCCCCGACTCCGCAGCCACTTTGGCCCCACGGGGTTCGCTCCAGCCGGCCGCACCGCAAGGGTCCCCACGGCCGAGCCCCAGTGCCGCACCAGCTGCCATGGGGTCAGCGCTGGGTGCCACCAGCTGAGAGAGGAGGCGACTGGCAGGGGGGTCCCATCCTGCACCCCCAAATCCCGGATGGGGCTCAGCATTAGGCACAAGACCATGATTTCCCACCACCGCAGCACATGATCCAGCTGTCGCCGGGCCGTGGGTGGGTTAAGACATTGTTGGGTGCTGCGGCATCAGCCACCGGGTGACCTCATCCGAACACACGCGACGGGCAAGCTGAGCGCATCGAAACACCCGGCTTCCTCTTTTTCTATTCAGGTTTTTTTTTTTTTTGACACAAGGGAATTTTTTTGGCTGATGGGAACCAAGGGGTTGCGGGGATGGGCAGCGAACGCACCCCGGGGGTGTCAGCGCGGCCCCTCGGTCTCTGCCAACCAGCAGGCAGAGCCGAGGTGCCAACGGTTTGGCTTGGCAACCCTCCACCCCAACCCTTTGGCACAGCGTGGGCTGCTGACTTCCCAGTGTTTTCTTTCCCAGCGCAACTGGACAAGGGGTCAGGAGCATATGAGTGGCTCTGGCTGCAACACCGAGCCCCAGCGCTGTCCCTCCCGCCCCCGGCATGCTGCCGCCACCTCGGCTCCAGCCCTGCTGGGGGAGGAAAGTCCGACGCAGCTTCTCATGGCCGTGGGGTTTCACTTCTGTACCCGGCAGCGAACCCACGCGCCTCGATGGGAACCGTGCCAGAGCAGCGAGGTTCCTCCCCAAAAGCTGACGCCAAAGCACCGTGACCCAGCGTCTGCATCCCCACTGTGACCAGTGAGGGCTCCGTGACGTCCCCCAGCCTTGTCCCCAATCCCGATGGCCGTGCCGCCACCACTGCCAGCTGGTTTGTCCCCATCCCTGGGCTGGTTTAGGAGCCATCGTGCCGGCAGCGCCAGGAACACAGGGCAGCTCCCGTCGCTCTTTGGCCTTGGTTCAGCTCCCAGCAGGAATCCCTTATCTCGCTGGCAACCTTCCCCAGCTCCGGCACTCGCCAAGGTTTGGAGGCTGCGGCGCTCACCGGTGTGGGCAAAGGGCGTTCCTGCCCTCCATGCTGACTCAGCAGTGGGGGGACATGGGGGAACGGGGGGGGGACAGGGAGGGGGGATGGGGGGGGTGGATTGGCAGGGAAAGGGGACAGAGGGGTTGGCAAGGATGTGGGGGACAGGGACACAGGGGTGGATTGACAGGGATAGGGGGACAGAGGTGGATTGGCAGGGACATGGGGGACAGGGACATGGGAGGGAGGTGAGGGACAGAGGGATGGATTGGCTGGGACATGGGGGACAGGAGGTGGATGGAGAGGGCAGGGGGGTGGATTGGCTGGGACATGGGGGACAGGAGGTGGATGGAGAGGGACATGGGAGACAGGGGACCTGGGGGATGGGGACACAGGCGGATGCGCAGGGACATGGGGGACAGGAGGTGGATGGGGAGGGAGGTGACGGACAGGGACACAGGGATGGATGGGGAGGGAGGTGATGGACAGGGACACGGTGACAGATTGGCAGGGACAAGGTGGGGGGGGGGGGGCATGGGGACAACAGGGCCGCGGTGCTGATGCCACCAGCAGTGGGTGCAGCATGGCCACCGTCCTGCCTCGGCCACCAGCGGGACACAGCCCCTGGAGCAGGATCCGGCCCTTTGCAGGCTGTAACACACACACACACACACACACACCCCCCGTTGGGGACACGGCCTCGGTGCAGAACGTGGTCCCCCATGCACAGGATATGGGCCATGTACAGGATGTGACCCCTCACAGTACATGGCTGTGTGCCGAGCATGCTCCCCCCCTGTGCTGGACCAGCCCCCCCCGGTGCAGGACTGGCCCCCTCCGGTGCAGGATGGTGCAGGACACGGCCCCCCCGTGCAGGATATGGGCCCCCCAGTGCTGGACACAGCCCCGCACCAGCATCCCTGCTCACCACCGCGGCAGCTTCCGAAGGGAACCAGGCACTTGAGCCTTTGCTCCCAGCCCGGGCCTGCCCGGGTCCCCCCCCCCCCCCAAGCCCCGGCCTTCCCCCCCCCGCCAGGGGTCAAATCCTGCCGGGGCCCAGGCACGCTCACTGCGGGCTCCGAGCCCCATTGCACGCTCGCTGTGGGGTGTGACCCCCTTTGCACGCTCGCTGTGGGTCTGAGCCCCCCGTTGCACCTCCTGGGGCTCTCCCCGCACGCTCGCTGTGGGGTCTGACCCCCTTGCACACTCACTGTGAGCTCTGATCCCCCTTGCGCACTCACTGTGGGCTCTGAGCCCCCTTGCACACTTGCTGCAAGCTCTGAGCCCCCTTGCACACTGCTGGGGCCCTGAGCCCCCTTGCACACTGTGACTCTGAGCCCCCTTGCACGCTCGCTGTGGGCTCTGAGCCCCCTTGCACAATCACTGTGGGCTCTGAGCCCCCATTGCACACTTGCTGCAAGCTCTGAGCCCCCTTGCACGCTCACTGTGGGCTCCAAGTCCCCGGGTGCTGGCGCGAAGGCAGGGACTGGCAGGATCCCAGCGGCACCCCCAGCATGGCCTCACCCCCGACCACGTGTCCCTCTGCCCTGCCGCTAACGAAGGCGGCTCATTAACGCTCAACAGCGTGAGTGCCAGGAAACAGCCCCGCTCCCGCCATGCCCAGACCTGCCCCAGGATTTCCCCGCTCCAGAACCAAGGCGGCGGTGCCAGGGGCTGGGATCAACACCTGGAGCCGGTGCGGCCCTTCCATGCACCACCCTCGTGCCGGAGCCGCCTGTATTGGGTGTGCGTGGCAAGGTCTTGGTAGTGGGGGGCTACGGGGGTGGCTTCTGGGAGAAGCTGCCCGAAGTTTTCCCCGTGCCCGCCGTTGGCCAAGGCCAAGCCCATCGGTGCCAGCGGAAGCGCCTCTGGGATAACGTATTTAAGGAGGGACAAAACCGGCTGCGGCTCGGTAGCCGGAGAGAGAAGAGAAGGGAGAGGATGGGAGAGGAGCAGCCCTGCAGGCACCAAGGGCAGGGGGAAGAGGAACCGGCCCCTGCAGCCCGTGATGAAGACCACGGTGGGGCAGGCTGTGCCCCTGCGCCCATGGGGGGCCCACGGGGGCCCCGCACCCATGGGGGGCCCCCCCCCCGGGGGGGGCCCACGGGGGAGCAGATCCCCCCCTGCAACCCATGGGGGGGCCCACGGGGGAGCAGATCCCCCCCTGCAGCCCAGCGAAAACCCTACGGGGGAAGCAGATCCCCCCCTGCAGCCCAGGGGCACCCACGGGGGAGCAGATCCCCCCCTGCAGCCCACAGGGGAGCAGATCCCCCCCTGCAGCCCATGGGCACCCACGGGGGAGCAGATCCCCCCCCTGAAACCCATGGGGGCCCACGGGGGAGCAGATCCCCCCCTGCAGCCCAGCAAAAACCCTACGGGGGAAGCAGATCCTCCACTGCAGCCCAGGGAGGACCCCACGCCAGAGCAGGGGGTGCCCAAAGGAAGGAGGCTGTGACCCTGGGGGAAGCCCGCGCCAGATCAGGGTCCTGGCAAGATGTTGGGGACCTGTGGGGGGGAGGAGCCCACACCAAAGCAGGTTTGCCAGCAGAACTTGTGACCCCACAGGGGACCCAACGCTGGAGCAGTCTGCTCCTGAGGGACTGCACCCCGTGGAAATTCTGGACCCACGCTGGAGCAGTTCGTGAAGAACTGTAGCCCGTGGGAAGGACTCACGTTGGAGGGTCCTTATCTCAAGCCCTTTGATTTACTTTTCTCTCCTCTGTCCGGTTAGAGGGGAGCGATAGAGCGGCTTTGGGGGGCCCCTGGTGTCCAGCCAGGGTCAAACCACCACACCAGCAAAGCAGGAAAAATAACACGGAGACACGGAGGAAAAGTGCATTTTGCTCCCACATACAGGCAGGATTAGCCCGACGAGGATCCATCCGGCATCAGCTTCCAGCCTCGGGCGCGATAAAACCACCAGGAGACGGCCAGAGCGACCAGTACGGTGACCACGGCCAAGGTCACCGCCACGGGGATCATGGGGCTGCGGGGGGATCCTGCAGGGAAGAGGACAGGGATTGAGCCGGGGGTGGCAGGATGGGCGTCACCGAGTGATGCCGGCTCCATCCCTTTCCCTGTCGGCTCGGCGCCAACCCCTTTGCCGCGGGACACGGTGCCACCGGGCACCCCCTCACCTTGGAAGAGGATGTCGACACTGGCAGCGCCGGTGCCGTAACGGTTCTCGGCCAAGCAGCGGTAGGTGCCACCGTGCACCCCTTGGGCAGCCGGGATGGTGACAGTGGCACCACCGTCCCGCAGCTCCCAGCTGGCGTTGGTTGGCAGCTCCCAGCGGAACTGCGGCGGGGGGTTCCCCTTCGCCCGGCACGTCACCGTCAGGTTGTCACCGGCGGTGAACACGGTGCGCGGTGCCCAGACCTGGACGTCGTAGGGGGCAGCTGGAGAAGGGGGGAGAGGCGGGGAAGTGGCACCCAGCACCCGGTTGGGTGCTCCCTCTCCTCCCCACCCCAACCGCGGGGCCTCCCGGGCTCGCGCCGTGCCGCCGGCGTTTCCAAACCCGCGTCGTCCCCGTCCCCAAACTCACCCCAGACCCACAGCGTGGTGGCGGCGCTGGCGTTGACTGTACGGCGCCCGAGGCGTAACACGGCCTCGCACGTCACCTCCTGGCCGTGCTGCTCCGGCTTCGCTGTGAACCCCAAGGTGGCGGAAGGACCCCGGTGGGTGCTGGGGGGGAGCCCCCCGCCCCGTAGCGTCAGGTTGAGATTTGGGGGGTCGGGGCGGGGGGAGACTTGGGCGGAGGCGTTGCAGGTGACGCGTGTCTCCCTGCCCGCCACCGTGTCACCCTCCAGGGAAAAATTTGGGGGGGCGAGAAGCCTGCAGGGAAGGACAAGGTGAGGGTGGAGGTGACGGGGAGGGTGCCGGGACCCCCCCCATGCCGCAGTCCTTACGGTAAGCATGGAGGAGGGTGGTGGCGATATCCCGCTGGGTCCCGAAAACACCGAAGCACTGGATTTCCAAGCTCCAGTCGGTGACGTTGGGGATGCTGAGGGACAGCCAGCCGGGTCCCCGCGCCTCCATTTTGGTGACGGACACCTCCCAGCTCAGCCGGCTGTAGTTACGGCAAGAGCTGGTGCAGTTGAGGAGAAGGGAGGTGCCCAACTCCACCGTCGGTTCCTCGGGGGAGATGGACACCCGGCAGGGAACGGGGTGCCCTGGGAGAGAGCACCCAGTTACACCCAGGGTCCCGGCGCTGGGTGTGACCCCCCCCCCCCCTCCCAAAAAAGCAGTGCAGGGAGATCTGGTGCCCATGAGGCAGCTCCTGCCCGAGACGTGGCTAAAAAAACGCTGCTTCCGCACCAGCACCACACCGGTTGTACCCCCAAACTGGCACCGTGGTGGGGTGGGGCAGCACCGGGACACACACCCCCCACCCCCCCCCACCTCGGGATTCCCTAAACCACCCTCATCCCCTTCCACCACCTCGCTGGCAGGGAGCCCCCCCCCCCACCGCAATCTAACCGCAACGCCAGCGGGGTCCCGACTGAGCCTGGGAAGGAAGGGGGGGGGGGGGGGGGGGGAACGCCCCCGCACCCCCCCATTTTTGCCACCCTGACTCACCCCCCGGCAGGAGGAGGCAGAGCAAGGCCACGGCCCCCCACTCCAGCAGGGATCCTGATCCAGCGCTGGCACACCCGGCGCTGCCGGGAGGCAGCAAAGGAAGAGTCAGCTCTTACCACATTTCCTCCCCTTCCCCGCCCCCCCCCGCCCTGCCGGAACCCCAGATCCCAGGGGCGGCGGGGAGGGGGGGGCACCCAGCAGCCAGGCCCACCCTTCCTCACCGGTGACACCCAAAAACCCCGATCACCGGCAAGAAAAGCTCCCACCGAAACGCTCGCCGGCTCCAGCAAGGGCAGCTGGGGGGCAGGGGGGATGGGGGGGGGGGGCAGCTCTGTCCCTTGCAGGAGGGGGGGTGGCTGGGCTTGCTGCCAGGGGGGATGGGGCATGAAACCCTCTGCCATGGTGGCCCCAAAAATCCTGGCCACCCAGAGACACCGAACCCACAGGGCACCCCACGGTCCTGCAAATATGGGGCGGGGGAGGCACAAAGGAGGTGCAGATATGGGGTGCGGGGGCTGCAAAGAGACCGCAAATGTGGGGGGCTGGAAATATGAGGGGGCACAAAGGGGCTGCAAATATGGGGGGGGACTGCAAATACAGGGGGCTAGCAAATATGGGGGGGCTGCAATATGGGCAAATATGGGGGGGCTGCAAGTATCAAGGGGACTGCAAATATGGGGAGGCACAAAGGGGCTGCAAATATGGGGGGCTGCAAGTATCAGGGGGACTGCAAATATGGGGGGCACAAAGGGACTGCAAATATCGGGGGGCTGCAAATATCGTGGACAAAGGGACTGCAAATGTGGGGGGGCTGCAAATATCGGGGGGCACAAAGGGGCTGCAAATATCGGGGGGCTGCAAAGGGACTTCAAATAGGGGGGCTACAGATATCGTGAGGGCACAAAGGGACTGCAAATACAGGGGGCTGAAAATACAGGGGGGCCCCCAAATATGGGGGGGCCACAAAGGGAGGTGGGAGCAAACCCCTCCCCCCAAGCACAAAGAAAAGCATCAGCTGGGAGAAACCTCGCTTTAATGGCCAAGGCAGCGCACAGCACCCCTCAAAAAACCCCGGCCGAAGGGATGGGGGCCAGATCCTTGCCTGGGGGGGCCAGATTCTGCCCAGGGGGGCTCACCCTGCCCGCGTGGGGGGGCTAGGGGAAGTCACTGTAGGGCATGGAGAAGGGATAGAGCGCCGAATATCGGGTGTCGTGCCAGAGCAGCTTCTTCTCCAGGAAGGTGACGGTGTCCAGGGTGAGCACCAGCGTCTCATGCTTCAGCATGCTGTGCACGTTGAGACCTGCGGAGGCACGAGGCGGGGGCTTGGGGGGATCCTTGAGAGGTTTGGGGGGGGGGCCCCTGCTACATTTGGGGGGAGTCTCTGGGGACAGCAGCCACAGTCACCACGGAGCTCTCACCTAACGCGGGGATCAGGTTGATGGTTTTCAGGCCGGCTGCCGCGGTTCCGATGTTCTCTGGCATTTCGTTGCTGGAGAGAAATGGGTAAAATTGGGGGGGGGGGTGTGGGTGTGCACCCCCAGAGCCCCCTGGGGGTCCCCGCATGGCCCCTCCTGCCCACACTCACACGTCAACAATGAGGACGGAGCGGCCCCAGCGCCGGTACCGTGCCAGGTCCAGCAGATACTGGGGGTCGGCGGTGGGAATCTCCAGGCTGTCAACGATGTGAAGGTCATCCTGCGAGGAGGGGGGATGTTGCCAGTGAAAGGGGGGGGTCACCGCGTCCCCAGCCCCCCCAGGAGCCCCGCCACCACAACGCCGATGACCTCATACCTGCATCAGCTTCACCGTCAGCGCCACCTTCAGCCCCAGCACCCGCACCTTCATGGGCAGCATGTAGTAGTAGCTGGTGGGACCCCGTGGCCCATGGGCGATGCCCCCTGCGAGGGGTCCCAGCTCAGTGACCCCCCCAAAGTGGCTACAACACCCCCCCCCCCATCTGGGGGTCCGCCACGACCCGCAGCCACTCACCCCCGCGCCACAGGGGCGAGCGGATGCTGCCGTGCCGGGCCCGGCCCGACCCTTTCGCCGCCAGGCTTCCTGCCGCCCCCCCGCACCTCCGCACGCGTCTTCACCTTGGCGTAGCTCTGCAGGGGACACACACACACACACGCACATGACATGGGGACAGTTGGGGAGAGGCCCCTCCTGGCCCCCACCCCACGCAGGGAGGGGACTCAGGAGTTCTGGTCCCAGCCACCTCTCCTCCAGCAAAGCGACAGGCTGCTGCCCTGTCACACCCCCCCGCCTCCCTCTGCCCCCTCCCCAATCCTCCTCTGCCCCCCCAGACTCCCCTCTCCTCCTCCCTGGACCCCCTCACCCCTCCCCAGACCCCTCTCTGCCCCCCAAGGCCCTCCTCAACCTCCTCTTTTCTTCTCAGACCCCCCCTCTGCCCCACCAGACCCCCCCTTTCTCCTCCCCAGACCACCTTCTCCTCCCCAAAACCTCCTTCTCCATCTCCAGACCCCCCTCTGGACCTCCCCAAGCCCCCTCTCCTCCTCCCCGACCTCATTCTGCCCCCCTCAAAACCCCCTCTGCCCCCAAAACACACCCAAAGCCCCCTTTCCCTCCCCCCCCCCTCCCCAAAACCTCCCCCCTCACTCACGATCCTCTTGAAATTCTTCTGCCACATTGCCACCGTGTGCAGAATGTCCAGCCTGCGGGAGACGGGGAGCACTCAGAGAGGGGACCCCCACCCAGGGACACCCCCCCAGGATGTCCCCAAGGGCTCCCCCCACTCCCTGGCAGCCCCCCCCTCCGGCCTTACCTGGGGCTGACGGCGAAGACGTCGGGGTGGAGGTCGGTCAGGCCCCGGTGCTCGTCATCATGGTGCCCCAGCGATTCCACCCAGGCCTGCACGGGGGAGCGGTGCGGGGGGACGGGGACACTGCAGGCCCGCAGGATGGGGGACCGCGGCAGCGGTGACAGCAGCAGCTTCTCTACAGGGGGGGGACACACAAGAGCAGCGGGGATCGCGGCAGCTCCACTAAGCCATGGGGAATCCCTTTGGGGGGGAGGGGGGGGGGCCCGGAGCCCCCAAACCCAGGGACATTTGTCCCCAGGTTGTCCCCGCAGCCCAGGGTGGCCCTTGACCCCATGGCCACCCGGTCCCTGAGGTCCCCAGGATGGTCCCAGCCCTGTGGTCACCCACCCCCGATGTCCCCCCAGGTCTGACCTTGCAGAAATCTCCCCCCTTGCTCATCTCCACCCCCGCTGACCCCAGCCCCCACGGACACCCTCCCCCCCCGGGGTCCCCAGGGTGTCCCCGACACCCCCCACACCCTGTCCGTGATAACCCCAGGACTCCCCCGCCCTGCCCCTTGTCATCCCTGTCTCTGGTGTCCCCAGGATGTCCCCCGCCCCACAGACCCCCCCCAGCCCCGTGGCCCCGGCCCCACAGACCCCCCCCAGCCCCGGTGGCCCCGGCCCCACAGACCCCCCCAGCCCCGGTGGCCCCGGCCCAAGACCCCGCCCCACAGACCCCCCCCAGCCCTAGTGTCCCCGGCCCAGCCCCCCCCACCCCGGTGTCCCCGGACCCCAGACACCCCATCTCCCCACGGACTCACCCCTGCGGGGCTCGGGGGCCGCGGGGGGCCCGGCGGGGGCGGACGAGACCTGCGGGAGGGTGACCGTGAGCGGGGGGCGCCTCGGCCCGCCCGCCCCCGCGCCCACCCCCGCGGCCCCGGCCCGGCCCCGGCCCAGGCCCGACCGCGGGCGCCCCCCCCGGATCATGGCGGGAGCGCGCAGCCGCCCGGCGCGCCGCGATGATGTCAACTAGGAGCGCGGCGCAACTTCCGGCGGAAGCGGAAGCGAGCAGGAAGAGGAGGCGGAGGAGGAGGAGGAGAAAGGGAAGGGGAGGAGGAAAAGGCGAGCGGGCCGGGGAGTGGAAGGATGGGGAGGAGAGGGAGCGGGGCCTGGCCTCTCCCCGCGCCTCCCACTCCGTTACCGCCACCCGGTACAGCCCACCCAGTCCCCCCATCACCCCCCCCACCCAGTGCCCCCCTCACCCCCCCACCCAGTGCCCCTGGTCACCCCCCCACCCAAGTGCCCCCCCCAGCCCCCCCACCCAGTCCCCCCATCAACCCCCCGTCACCACCCACCCCAGTGCCCCCCATCTCCCGGTGTTGGGGTGTCCGGGGCCCCCCCTCGCCCCCAACCACCCCCCCACCCCAGTGCCCCCCGCCTACCATGGTGGGGGTGTCCGGCCTGGCAGAGACCCTGTGGGGTGCTCAGCTGCTGCTGAGCTGGTGTTGGGGTGTCAGGGCCCCCCCAGCTGGGGCTGGTGTCGGCCTCCAGCCCTGAACCAGAGAGTGGCTGTGAGTGCCGGCACTGGTGCCACTTCCCAGTGCTGATTCCCAGTGCCATTGCCCCTTCCCAGTGCTGCTTCCTGCTGCCCCTTCCTGACACTGGTGCCCATTCTCCTTGCCATTTCCCAGTGCTGCTTCCCAGTGGCATTGCCCCTTCCCAGTGCTGCTTCCCAGTGCCCCTTCCCAGCACCACTGCCCCTTCCCAGTGCCCTTTCCTGGCACCACTGCCCCTTTCCAGTGCCCTTTCCCGGCACCAGTGCCCCTTCCCAGTGCCCCTTCCCAGCACACACCGGCTGTACCTCGCCACTCCCTCGGGCCACGTGGCACCGGGGTGGCACAGGGGCCACCGGGCGGGATGGCCACCTCGACGCCCATCAGGGTGGCTTGGCCCAGGGTGTGGAGCCAAGATGGGGAAGAGGGGGGCGGCCAGGATGGGGAAGGGCCCCCTGTCGTGTCCCCCCCCCCATCTGGGAACGCTTCTCCTCCCATCCCCTTTTGGCGAGCCAGGATCCGGCCCCAGCCTGGAGGCGGGTGGGCTCCGTCGGCCAAGTCACGGGGGCTGAGCCGTGCGCAGCCCGTCCCGGGGGTCCGGGGGCGGGAGGGGGGGGGGGGGGGGGGGGGGTTGCCCGCCCTCCCCCCCTTCCCTGCTCCCGCCGCCTGTTTCTAATTAAATCCCTTTCCCGGCCCCTTGCCCGCGGCCTCTCCGTGCCGGAGGGGCCGGGGGGGCCCCCACCCTTTTTCCCCACACCAAGGGGCACGAGTTGCTAAAAATTTGGGGGGATTGCTGGAGTAGGGGGGGGTGTCTCCCCTTCCCACCCCCCCCACTCCCCTGGTTTTTGCCAGATCCTTCTGTCCCCGGTTCCTCGCTGGCCCCCGGCCGAGCTGTGGAAAGTCCTGGAAGCGTTTCCAGGCGTAAAAAATCCCTTTTGCTGAAACATTGGGAAAGGGGAGTGGGGGGGACAGGGATATGGCCCCCCCGCCCCCAAACCCTTCCCAAAAATGGGGCGAGAGACTCGGCACCGTGCTCCAGTTGGAATTTGGGGCCCAATCCTTCACCCCAATCCCTGGCGTTTTGGCTTTTGAGGGCAGGAAACCACTGACACCAGTGGGAACCCCCTGGTTCTGGCACTTATCCTGGGTGGGTCTCCCCCCCCCCCCCTTTTTTTTTTTAAGGGGTGTGTGTAGGTGGGGATCCCCGCCCCCCCCTTCCCCATAGCATTGACGTCTTCCTTCCCGTCACTGATGCCACACGAAAAGCCACCCACTTTCCCGTGGCATCCCCCCGATAACGGGGTACGGGGTGGGTGGGGGGAGCAGGAACCCACCCCACCGGGGGCGGGAGTGGGCAGGAACCCCCCGTGCCCCCCAGGGGCTCCTGCCCCCCCCCCCGCCCCATTTTTGGGGTGACCATCCCCCCTTTAAGACACGGAGGACCTCGGCATCTCCCCCACCCCCCCACCCCGAGGGACCCAGGGGTTGTGAAGGGGGAACGGGATGGGACACGCGTGGCCTCGCCCCTCCACGGGGGCGGGGGAACGGCCTGGACCCGCCCCCCCCCCCTCCCGCTTTTGCTCCCCCCGCACATGGTGCAACCGGTCGGCGGGCAGGAACCGGCAGCGACACCGGGACCGGGACCGGGAAAACAACCGGTAAGAAACTGATCCCCCCCCTCCTCTCCGTCCCCGCCCCCCCCAAGCACCGTGGCTTCCCCCTCCACGCGTGTCCCCCTCCCACCGTCCCCTCCCCATTCCCCCACGCCCATTCCAGCCCCAACCCCCCCCACCTCGGGGGGGGAGGGCACCCACAGGGGGACCCCACTCGGGGCGGTGGGTGGGCGGGTGGGACCCCCGGTGTGGCCCCAAGGGTGGCCGTGCGCGCACCCTCGTCCGCCCCACGGTGACGAGCGGGGCTGCCCCACGGGGAAAAAGTGCGGTGTCCCACGGGTGACACCCTGGGGGGGGCTGAGGGGGCCAGAGCCACCACGGCTGGGGGGCTTGGGTGACGGCCCTGCCACGGTGATGGTGACAGTGACGGTCCCCCCTCGGCCGCGGCCATTGTCCCGCTCGCCGGCGGCCAGGCCACCCCGCTGTGCCGGGGCGGGAAGCGGGTGCAAGGATCCGGCCCAGCTGTTTTTGGCTTTGCCAACATCTGGCCCGCAGCTGGCGGGGGCCCCGGGGGAGCTGCTCCCTTGGCACCCCCTGGCTCCCCTTAACCAAGGTGGGTGGCATCGCTGGCACTGCCCTGGGGAACGTCCCTGGGTGCTGCAGGGCGATGGTGAGCCTCTGCCCTCAGGTGTCCCTGTGCACTCGCTGGCACCCAGATGGGTGTGCAACGGGGTGCTGGCATCCATGTGCCCTCGCTGGCACCCAGACGGGTGGGCAACGGGGTGCTGAGTCTGGCATGCCCTCGGGGTGCCGCACCGTGTGCCCTCGCTGGCACCCAGATGGGTGTGCAACGGGGCGCCAGCACCCGTGTGCCCTCCTGGCCCGGGGTGCAACGGGCCGGCCCCCCCCCCTCTGGCACCCACCCGGGTGTCCCGGCCCCCCCCTCATCCCTGCGGTGCCTCCTCGGTGTTTGGGTGCTGCCGGCTGCGCCCCGGCTCCTGCCACACCTCCTGCCCCCCACCCTGAGCTGGGACCCCCACAGCTAGGAATTTGGAGCATTTGGTGCTGCCAGGGCTCCGACAACCGGCCACGGCTCGGTAAACACTCCATGCCCGCCCCGGCGCCAAGTGCCCGCCTCGGCTGGGATAGGGCTGGCACTGCGCGGCTCAGGGGGGTCCCCGAAGTCTCAGGGGTCCCTGTACCGGGGCGGTTTGGCAGCGGTGACCGGTCACGCCGTGCCATACCATGCCGTACCACGCCGTGCCGTGCCACGCCACGCCACACAACTCCCCTGTGCCTGAGCACCCACCCGCGGGTGCGTGTCCCCATGGGCGCGTGCCGGAGCGGGGGGCATGGCGGGTCCCCCACCCCGCGGGGCCAGATCCTGTCCGGCACCATCTGGCTGCCGCCTCCGCTGTTATTTAAACCCGGCGCTAAGCCCAGCCGGGCACCGGCTGCCCAGGCCTGATCCAATTTGCTCCGCAGTGGCCGAGCGGCCCCAGGGCTGGAGCAGGGGATATTTCAGGAACAAGGGGCTCTGTGTGCGCCCCCGCCACCCCTCCCCCTGCGCCTGTGGCCGGGGGGCTCCCAGCCCCCACCCTCCCCGAGCCCACCCTTGGCCCAGCCCCGTGGGGGTGCTCACTCTGGCCTGGTGGGTGAGGGGACGGGTTTGGCCTCATCCTGCCTGGGATCCCCCCCCGGGTATCCTGGGGTCCCAGGAGGGGGGTCCCTGGGGTGGATCCCAGCATAGGGGCTGGGTGGGGGGGCCCTGGGGGGGTCCCGGGGCAGGGTCTCAGTGCAGGATCGTTCTGGGGGGGTCCCAGGGGGGGTCCCACAAGGGTCCTGGGGCAGCATCCCAGGGCAGGATCCCAGGGTAGGATCCCAGTGTGGGTCCCAGTGCGGTTCCTGTGGCAGGATCCCAGTGTGGGTCCTGGTGAGGGGTGCCAGGACAGGATCCCAGGGCAAGATTCCAGTGCAGGATCCCAGTGTAGGTCCTGGTGTGGGATCCCAGTGCATGCTTCCAGTGCAAGATCCCAGGGGAGGAACCCAGTGTGGGATGCCAGGGGAGGCTCCTGGGCCTGGCTCCCGGTGCCCCCGGTGCAGGATCCCGGTGCGGATCCCGGGCGGATCCCGCGGGGTGCCTCCCGGGGACCCTGGTGCAACCCCGGTGCAGATCCCGGTGCGGATCCCGGGGGTCCCCTCTCGCCCCCCTTCCCCGTCCCTGCCCCCCGGTCCCTGGCTCCGCCCGGCGGCCGCAGCAGCGGGGGCCGGTGGCGGCCGGTGGCGGGGCGGGCGCGGGGAAAGGGAAGGGGAAGCGGCGGCCGTTCCGCCGACCCCGGCGGGGACCGGGAGGGTCCCGGGGCGGCGGGAGCGAGGGGCGGGGCACCGGCACCGGGCGCGGCTGCGCAAGAACCCGGGCGGTGGCGGGAGGCGGCGGGAGGCAACGCTCGGCGGGGGCGGCACCGGGACGGCACCGGGACGGCTGGAGGTGCGGCGGGCGCGGGGCTCCCTCTCTCCTTCCTTCCCCCCCCTCCCACCCCCCCACCGGACCTCGGTCCCGCCCCGGACCCACCCGCTCCCCCGGGGGCGGGGCGGGGGGGGGGGGGGGGGAGCCCGGGGGGGGGGGGGGCGCCCCCAACCGGGACCCCGTCCCAACTTTGGGGGGATGCACGAGGTGCTGGGGCCCCGTCCCTAACTGTGGGGGGGGTGTTGATGGTACCGGCTGCCCCATCCTAGCGGGGCAGATGGAGGGACCCCCCCCCCCCTAATTGAAGGGGGGACAGTACCGGGTCGCCCCCCCCCAAACCAGGGGAAGGGGGGCGTTACCGTGTGTCCCTGTCCCTAATTTTGGGGAGCACAATGTGTGTCCCCCCTAACTGCAGGGGGTGGCAGTACCAGTCCCACCCCCAGACCCCCAAGTGTGGGGGGGTCAGTACCGGGTCCCCAGCCCTCACTGGGGCACGTGTGGGGGTGTCCTGTCCATCCTGGCTGTGGCTCTTCCACACCCCCCCCACCCTGGGGAAGACACCTGGGGCTTCACCCCACAGCAACCACCCATCCCCAGGGAGGGTCCCCCCCCGATCCCGCCCCCCACCCCCCCATCATCCACGTGTCCCCCCCCAGCTGCTTTGTATCGTGGTTGTGCTCACCCCAGGGTGTCCCCTCTGGCTACCCCCATGTCCCCATGGTGGCGGCGACAGGATGGTCCCCCCGGCCGCGGTCTGCACCCGGGGTGGCTGGAAGGTTCATCTCTTATCGGCTGCCATCAGGATTTCCTTTTTAAGACTTTTCTGCCGTGCCGGTGCGGATGCTGCGGGGCAGAATCTTGCACGTCTGTCTTCGCTGAACCAGATGTGCTCCCAGGTGTGCACCCCCCCCTGGCTCGCAGCGGTCGAGGGACCCCGACACCCGTTCCCACCCCCTATCTTCTGTCCCACAGGTCTCCGTAGCCCGGGATCACCAGCACCATGTCCTGGCAGTGCTGAGGTCGGCAGGACGGGCGGCGAGCGGCGCCGCGGCCGGCGAGGAACCATGGGGAGCATCTACAAGGAATACTTCAACACGGAGAAGATCCGGGAGCACTACAACTACACCAAGGAGGGCTCGGAAAGCTCCCCCACCACCTCCCGTTGGGTGGTCTCCATCCTCATCGTCGTGTTGTGCTGCTTCATTGTGCTGGAGAACCTGCTGGTCCTCATCTCCGTTTACCGCAACAAGAAGTTTCACTCGGCCATGTACATCTTCATCGGGAACTTGGCTTTCTCCGATCTCTTGGCCGGGTTGGCCTTCATGGCCAACATCTTGCTCTCCGGAGCCACCACCTTCAACCTGACGCCGGTACAGTGGTTCGTACGGGAAGGCACGGCCTTCGCCACCTTGGCCGCCTCCGTCTTCAGCTTGTTGGCCATCGCCATCGAGCGCCACGTGGCCATCACCAAGGTCAAGGTCTACAGCAGCGACAAGAACTGTCGGATGGTGCTGCTCATCGGGGCTTGTTGGGTGATCGCTGCCGCCATCGGCAGCCTCCCCATCATGGGTTGGAACTGCATGAGCGACCTGCGGGATTGCTCCACCGTCCTCCCCCTCTACTCCAAACGTTACATCCTCTTCGTCATCACCATCTTCACCATCATCCTCCTCGCCATCGTGGGGCTCTACAGCCGCATCTACTGCATCGTGCGCTCCAGCCACGCCGAGATCGCCACTGCCCAGACCCTGGCCTTGCTCAAGACGGTCACCATCGTCCTGGGAGCCTTCATCGTCTGCTGGCTGCCAGCCTTCATCATCCTCCTCATGGACGCCTCCTGCCCTGTCCGGGCGTGCTGGATCCTCTATGAGGCGAACTATTTTTTTGCCTTCGCCACGCTCAACTCGGCCGCCAACCCCATCATCTACACGCTGCGGAGCAAGGACATGCGCCGGGAATTCCTGAGGGTGCTGTGCTGCTGCGGGGCCAGGCGCCGGGACCAGCCCCCCGGCCGCTGCGGGTTCCTGCTCCGCACCTCCAGCTCGCTGGACCGCTGTACCCCGAAATACGAGTTACCCACCTCGCCTATCACCCGCGAGTGTACCACCTCCGTCTAGGGGGTCCTGGCCGCCCCACGGCCGCCCCACAGCTTCCCCACGGCTGCCCCACGGCTGCCCCACACCTGGGGCAGTGGTACGAAGGGAGCGGAGTCGGGGTGGACATTTTTCCAGGTACGGAAGGACGACTGCTCCTTCACCCCGGGCATCCCCCCCCGGGCATCCCACTGGGCATCCATCCCCCGCCTCTGCCCGCCCTGGGCATCCCTCCCGGCATCCTGACGGCGATGCCGATGCTCCGGCCGGGATTGCCGTAGCCGGTGAGCGCGGCACGCCAGCGTGTGCGTGTGCACGGGCACGGGCACGCGTGTTGCTCTTCCCACGCCCTGCCCGAGCCCCGGGGCTCCTGCCGGGACCTGTCAGACGGGTCCTGGGGCCCCTCCCCGCACCCGGCTCCCCGCGGCACCCCTGGCGCCAGTGGCAAATCCTCTGCCCCCGGCTGCTCCCGGGCACCGTGGGTGGCTCCGACCGCTGCTCCGGACCGGGGGGGGGGGGGGGGCCGGCCGGGGCGCCGCGGGCGGTGGGGGGGCGATGACGCGGCCCCCCCCCCCCTGCTCCATGGTCCTGCTGCGTGCTGGCGCGCCAAGGAGGGGGGGCCCCGTCGCGGCCGGCTCCGCTGGGGCCTCCCCCCCATCCCAGTGACCCCCCAGGAGCCCCATTCATCCCCAGTGACCCCCTCCCAGGGGCGACGGTTGTATTAAAACGGCGCTTCTCCATCTGCTTCCACCTCCTTCCTGGCCTGGGATGGGGACCACCGAGCCCCCCGCCCCGCTCCCTGGTGCGCCTTCGGGGAGGGACGGGGCTGGGGGGGGGGGGGAACCCCAAAGTTGGCAGGATGGGGACGTTCAACACATGGTGGCTTTTACCACCGGGAATGTTGTCGAGCCTGGCTGAGCATCCCTGCCTCAGGGATGGGGTCGGGACACTGGGGGGGTGTTGGGGGCTGCGGATCTTCACCCCCACCCCGGCTTTTGCCGCCTCCCCGCATGCTGGCAGGCAATGTCACGGCATTGGGCCAGGCAAGCACTTCCTTGCTTCGGTCTCGCACGGCTCCAGCCTCAACTGCAGCTACTTCCTCGCGTGCATTTCGGGGAACCCCTGGGCCACGCTGGGGGGGAGTGAGGGGACACGTGTGTGTGTGTGTCCCCCAGCCCTGCAGACCCTCTCCCTGCTCTTGCAGCCACCTTGATCCGGTGCTTTGTGCTCCCAGCTGCCGGCTCGTGCTCGGCACGCCGGCACCGGCGCCAAAACTTTTGATGCCCCAATTTGGCCCCGTTTCCTCCTTTGGAGGGCGCAGAGGAAATGAAGGGGGGGTTTCGTTTCCCTTCCCCTGCCGCCACCGTCGGGACGACTCCCCGTTTTGGCACCCCGTGGGCGCCCCGGCAGTGACCTGGGGCGTTTCAGCCACCCCCACAGCGCTGGGGCCCCATGCTGGTTCCCGACCGCCTTCGTGGGTGATGGGGAGGGCAGCTTCTGGCGGGGCTGGTGATGGATGGGGGAATCCCGCGGGAACGGGAAGGGCCATGGCTGCCGTGATTCATTACAACCAGGCGGGAGCCAGCGGCTGTTCTGGGGCCAGGGAAAGGGGGGGTCGAGCTCCCTGGCGAGGTGCTGATCCGGCCCGGTGGTCTCTGCGCCGCCTCGCCGAGACGTGAGGGGATGTGGGGGCCCGGCACGGGGTTGTGCCGGGGGTGTGCACCGCGTCGCGGGCGTGTGCGAGGGCTGGCGGGTGCGGGGGGTCCTGTATGGCCCCCGCGGGGCTCTGCTGCCCCATGGCTGGGTCCCACCCTGGCGGGGGGGGGGACACTGGGTGCTGCTGGGTGGCGTGGAGCAGCCCTGGGACTGCGCCTGGCTGGGCAACCCCGGCCTGGCACCCCCCCATCCCTGCCATGGTGCAGCTTGTTGGCCCCCCCCATCTCCACCGTGCTATGGCGTGGCCCACCCCCCCATCCCCACAGTGGCACAGCCCATTCCCCCCCATCCCCACAGTGGTACAGCCCATTCCCCCCATCCCCACAGTGGTACAGCCTGTTTGCCCCCATCCCCACAGTAGTACAGCCCATTCCCCCCATCCCCCCAGTGGTACAGCCCATTCCCCCCATCCCCACAGTGGTACAGCCCGTCGACCCCCCCCCCCCTCCCCGCCCCGGCCCCCCGCTCCGGCCTCCCCGATGCCGGCCCGGGCCGCCCCGCACCCCCGGCCCCGCGCCCGCCGAGCTGCGCCGACGGTGAGTCCTCGGCCCCGGGCCCGGCCCCGGCCCCCGAGCCGCGCTCGATCCCCCCCCGGCACCGCGCCGGCTCCCCCCGGCGTTGCGGTGCCCTGCCCTGCCCTGCCAGCCCCCGGGGCTGCCCTGACCCCCCGCCCCCCAGCATTGCACTGCATTGCCCTGGAGCCCCCCCCCCCCCAGCACTGCCTGCACTGACCCCCCCCGGGCATTGCCCTGACCCCCCCCCAGCATTGCACTGCATTGCCCTGGAGCCCCCCCCCCCCCCAGCACTGCCTGCACTGACCCCCCCCGGGGAATTGCCCTGATCCCCCCCCCCAGCATTGCACTGCATTGCCCTGACACCCCCACAACTTCCCTGACACACCCCCCCCCCCCCGCCCCCCGGGCATTGCCCTGACAGCCCCCCCCAGCATTGCACCACACTGCCCTGGAGCCCCCCCAGCACTGCCCTGCACTGACCCCCCCCGGGCATTGCCCTGACCCCCCCCCAGCATTGCACTGCATTGCCCTGGAGCCCCCCCCCCCCCCAGCACTGCCTGCACTGACCCCCCCCTGGGGAATTGCCCTGATCCCCACCCCCCCAGCATTGCACTGCATTGCCCTGACACCCCCAGAACTTCCCTGACACCCCCCCCCCCGCACACACACATTGCGCATGCCCTGACCCCCCCCCCGCACTGCCCCCCCCGGGCATTGCCCTGGGCCCCCCCCCCAGCATTGCACCGCACTGCCCTGACCCCCCCCCCCAACATGGTACTGCATTGCCCTGGGGCCCCCCCAGCACTGCACTGCCCTGACACCCCCCCCCCCCCGCATCGATGCCCCTGGGCACCCCTCGTGTCCCCCCCCGTGCAGTGCACTGAGCCCCCCAGCCCCGTGCCTTGCACTGACGCCCCAACACTGCGTTGAACCCCCCCGTGCAGCACCCTGGTCCTCCATCCACACGGAGCCCCCCCCCCCCCCGACACCGCCCTGACCCCCCCAGCACCGCCCTGATGCCCCCCCCATGCTCACACAGCCCCCCAGCACCCCGCCGAGCCCCACCACGGCACCCACACCGGGGGTCCCCCCAGCCCCACGGGGCTGCCCTGACCCTGGCTGGGGGGGGGGGGGGGGGGGCCTCTTTGGGGGGGGGGGGGGGTGCATCAGGGTGCTCCTGCCCCGACGCCGAGCCCCACGTGGCGATGGGAACACCCGGCCTTGCCCCCGCGCGGCTTTGTCCCCGTGCTGCCGCTCGGGGCAGGGAGCGAAGGTGCGCCCGGACGGAGTCGGGGGGACACTGGGTGGCCCCCCCCCCCCCCCCCCCCGCTTTCTCCAGGGTGGGGGGCACGGAAATCCTTTCCAGGGCTGGGGGGGTGTGTGTGTGTGTGTGCAGAAGCAGGGTGCAGCGGTGGCCGTTTCCTCCCCGGGGGGGGGGGGGTTTTTTTTTGAGCCATTCCCCTCCCGCTCCGGAGGGATCCGGCACCGTCCCCGCGTCCCCCCGTCCCCGTCCCCCCCCCCCCCCCGCCCGCCCCCCGGCAGCGGGGAGGGCCAGGAGGGGTTGGCGTTTCCTGCGCCGATTCCCCGCCGGCTATTGTCCCTTCCGCTCGCCTCCCGGCATCCCCTAGCCGGCGGGAAGGGGGGGGCCCGCGCTCGCCGGCCGCTGCCGAGCCGTTCTCCGGTTCGGCTACCCCTCTTCCGGTGCGGCGGCCGCGCAGCGCAGCCTTGGCGCGCCCCGACCTTTCCCGGCCGCCGTTGGTCTCCAGCGGAGCTCCGGCTGGATGGCTGTCCTCAAACCCAGGTGCTGATGACGGGATGGGATTTATCGCCCTCCTGGTTTTTTTTGGGTTGTTTATTTTTTTTTTTTTTTTTTTTTTTTGGGGTGGTGGGGGTGGCTGTGGGGACCCCTCTTCCCTCCCCGCTGGCCCTGGCTCGAAGGAAGTGGCGGTGGCATGGGGGCAGGAAGCCGAAAACGCGGGCGGCCGGAGGTGAGATGGGAGCGAACGGAGCCAGAGCCGGCCATGCCGGTGGCACCGGAGAGGTCCTGTTCCGTGTCCCGGCAGACGGAAGTGTTCCCAGGGGGTGGCCGCATGGCCCCGGTCCGGCGGACGGGCTCCCCGTTTTGGCGGGAGAGCCACAGTGAACCGGGGGGGGCAGCGCCGGGGTCGTGCCAAGCCCCCGGCGGCGGCGGGGTTTCCTCCTCGCCGCGGGGCTGGGGGGCTGTCCCCGCCACGCCGGGGCAGCACCGGTCACGTCCCCCCACCCTCCGTTGCCGCTTTGTGCTGCCAGCGCGGTGGGGAGACAACACGTGGCTTCTTGCCCATGGGGGTTTTTTTGGTTTTTTTTTTTTGCCAGCTCCATGCCAGGGCGAGGCATGGGTGGGCAGCGAGCCCCTGCCGCTCCCTGGGGGGGTCCCTTGGGTGCTGGTATCCCATTACTGCCCCCCCTTATTCCCCGCCCGGGAGCCGAGCATCCCTCTGGCTCCGAGGGAGGTTGGCCCCTCTTTGCGGTCGCAGCCCGCCCTGCTCCATCGCCGGGCACTGCTTTTGGAGCCGTTGAGGTGATTTTGGGGTCTGTCCTGGTTGCCCCTGCCCTGTCGGCATCGTTATCCCCGCCCCCCCCCCCCCCCCCGTAACCTCATTGCCCGTCGGCGGGGCGCGGTTTGACCCCCAACGCTCTCTTCTCTTGCAGGCTGCAGGACTTGGAGAGGGTTGAAGATAGCCTGAGCGAGAAGGTGAGTTGTCCCGGGATCGCCAGGAGCCGCGTTTCCACCCGCCCTTGGCTCCCCTTTGGGCGCTGCTGTCCCATGCCGTCACCGCCGGTCCCAGGTCAGGGGCTGCCATCGGGCTCGGGATGCTTTGGCTCGCAGCGGTGGGATTCGGCGGGGCTCCGGAGCCAGCTCCTGAACGCTTGGTGCCAACGTGGCTCTGGTACCGAGCAGGGGACTACGATTCATCCGTGCTCCCGAGCCTCTTGTTCCCGTGCCGCCGTGGCGTTGCGAGGATGAGGGGGTGCAGAGACCCCCGGTATGGGGTGGGGAGGGGACGGGGACGGTGCGGCGGGCTGGCCGAGTGAGACCCCCCCCAGCGTCTCCCTTGCTGGTCTGGCTCCCTGGATCCGGTGAGGTCGTAGTCCTGGTGTCGGTGCTGTTCGTTGTCATACGGAAACCGTCGGCGCCTCCTATCAGGAGGGTCCCCCATGAGCTGGGTGAGCGGCGCCCAGATTTGGAGCTCAGCCCTGTGGGGAGCGCCGCCGTCCACCCCACGCCGTCCCCTTCCGTCCCCGCAGGAGTGCGTCAAGGAAAAGCTGAGCCTCATCCATGGCTTCCTCCAAGCCGACGTCCAGAATCAGCTGAGCGAGCTGGAAGCCAAACTCCACTGCGAGGAGCTGTCGGAGGTGAGAGCCTTGGGTTGGGTTGGGTTGGGTTGGGCCGGCTCCTCGGCACCGGAGCCGGGCGGTTTCACCGATGCTCTTCCCTCCTAGGAGAGGTACCTGGCCAAGGTGAAAGCCCTGCTCCACCAAGAACTCTCGGTGGAGAATGGGGACGCGGCGGCGCCGCTGCTGCAGGCTTCCAACGGGTGCTCCAAAAACGGTGCCTACGGGAGCGACGAGGACTCGGAGCGAGCAGGACCTGATGGGGAAGAAGACAGCACCATGGAAATGGAGGAAGCAGCCGCCTCTTCGTCCTCCTCTTCATCGGTCCCCATGCCGCGGGCGCGCAAGGCCAGGAGGAGCCGATCCAACGGGGAAAGCAAAAGTAATGGCAACACTGGGAGCAACTGTCGCGCTTAAATTAATTTATCGGCGTTAAATACCAAGCGGGAGTGTGGAGACTCCCAGAGGGATCCCTCCACCCTGGGAAGGGTTTTGGGGTCTCCTCGCCTTCCTCTGGGATGATGGGGTGCGGGGAGGGAGGGTGCTGCTGCCCGCGGTGGTCCCAGCTCCGTGGGGTGTTGTGGGAAGAGGGCAGCGGGTCCCCGCTGTTAACGCGATCCCACGTCCTCTTCCCAACAGAGTCTCCCGCCAGTTCCAGGGTCACTCGGAGCTCCGGCCGGCAGCCGACCATCCTGAGCCTGTTCTCCAAAGGGTCAGTACGGTGGCAGGGCTGGGAACTGCACCTCCTTTATCACATCCCCTGGGAGCCTTCACCCTCATCTTCCTCTCTCCGCCCTCCGGGGCTTGATGGGTTGGATCCCAAAACTTGTGGTTCCCAACAGGAGTGGCCTTGGGGACCTGCTGGGTGCTTCCCCGGGGAGCCCCGCTCCTGCCAGCGCCGGGAGAGCCCCTTCGTGTCCTGTTTCCCCCCCCCAACCCTCGTGACGTTGGACGCTGGGATTGATCCGTTGTGTTTAAAAACCGGCAGGTCCAACAAACGGAAATCGGAAGAGGTGAACGGCGAAGTGAAGCAGGAGGCGATGAGCGTGGAGAAGGAGGAAGAGGAGCTGGAGGAGAAGGTGCGTGCCGGCGCCGTTGGCGGCCGAGGGCTTGGCCGGCTGCTTTGCCACGGCGCTGGGTTTCAGTGCCTTGGTTCGGGTGAGCGCCGTGCTCTCTCTTACCCTTTTCTTCCTCTCTCAAGGAACAAGATGAGAAAAGGATTAAAATCGAAACCAAAGAAGGGTAAGGAGGAAGGAGAGCGCTCCCTGCTTTGGGTCGGTGTCCGTCCGTCCGTCTGTCCCCCGTTGCCCTCCGCCGCGGCCTCCTCGGCACGGGGACGCCGCCGCTGCTCTGCGTCTTCATTCCCTTTGTGTTTCCTTACGCCCAGGTCGGAGATAAAAGATGAAATCACTCAGGTTAAAACCACAACACCTGCTAAAGTGAGTTCCTTTTCCTCCATCTCGGCATTTTTGGGGGCTTTTTGAATGCTTTTGACTCTTCCAAATTGGGGCTGGGCTTCCCCAAAGGGAAGGAAAAGCCATTTCCAGCCCACGCAGCTTCCAAAAATCCCCCCCCGCCCCCGAGGAAGGTGGGGAGCAGCACAGCCTGAACCTGGGCTGCTTTTGAAGCGAGGGCCGCTGGTTTGCTGCCGGGACGCTTTTAAAAAGCGAGGGTTGCGCTAACGAACGGGCTCGTTTGGGGCAGGAGCTTTGAGCCTGATCGTGGGCTCAACGGGGGGGGCAGGGAAAAGCCGACGCCGCCTCCCCTGTCTTGCAGACCACCCCTCCCAAGTGCGTCGACTGCAGGCAGTACCTCGACGATCCCGACCTCAAATTCTTCCAAGGGGATCCTGACGATGCCGTAAGGGATTTAATTCTCCTCCTCCGGGCCCAGGGAGAGCTGTTGGGGAAATGCTCGTTAAACGGCTGCCTCTCTCCCTCGTCCAGCTGGAGGAGCCAGAAATGCTGACAGATGAGCGCTTGTCCCTCTTTGACGCTAACGAAGACGGCTTTGAGAGCTACGAGGACCTGCCGCAGCACAAAGTCACCTCTTTTAGGTGAGACGCGGGGAAATCGGGGTACCCAAACCTGAATTTGCAACCCCCCTGCCGTGGGATGACGCTTCAAACTCCACCCTCTGTCCCTTGCCAGCGTCTACGACAAGCGAGGTCACTTGTGTCCCTTTGACACCGGCCTGATCGAGAGGAACATCGAGCTGTATTTCAGCGGTGCCGTCAAGCCCATCTACGATGACAACCCTTGTCTGGATGGTGAGTCCGAGGCGGAGGAGCCTCCAGGGCTGCGGGGGACGGCCGGTTTGTCCCTTTACGTGGCCGCTCGATGCCACGTGCAAAATGGAGTTGGATCCGGGTGGCGCTTTGGTCACCCGCTTGGGGTTTTCGGGAGGGCGCTGAGGACTGAGATCGGTGTTTTCTCGCTGGCAGGTGGGGTGAGAGCCAAGAAGCTGGGACCCATAAATGCCTGGTGGATCACGGGGTTTGACGGAGGGGAGAAGGCTTTGATCGGCTTCACCACAGGTGGGTGAGCGAGGATGAGGAGGATGTTGGGCTCGGGGAGCACGCTTGTGCGGGATTTAAGTCTTTGCCCCGCACCCGGTTGGTGGAGGAGCTTTTTTTTTTTTTTTTTGGGTGTTTGTGTTCTGCTGGTGCTGGGAACTTGCACCGTCAAGCGCGTGGCGAGGCGGAGGCCAGTGCCGAAGCTCAGCTCTGGGTTTCTTTAGCTCAGTGGCACCCAGCCTTGTGTTAAATGCCTATAAAACCTCCTGCTGAGCAGTGCCCTGCGTGGAGCTGGAGGAAGCACAGTGGCTGGAGGCCGGCGTCTCCCTGCCAGCCCTTCCCAGGCAGGATCCGTCCTCCGGTCCCTCCTCCGCGGGGAAGCTGCCAGGCGCAGCGCGGGGCCAGGTCAGGGTTGCTCTCAGAGGGAGTTTTCTCTTTGCTCTTGACCTCTTGGCCCCCGTTGCAGGGGCTCTATTGCTTTCTTGCTCTATTCCCCGGGGTTTTGGGGCAGGTTGGTGTTGAGAAAGGTCTTGGAGGAACGCCCAGTCCCGGCCAGCTCTTGGCTCCGTGTCCCAGCTGGCTTTTTCACTCTCTAACCCAACTGGGGGAGATGAAGGTGATGTTTTGGGGGGTTTAAAAGCTTTTTTCCCTTCACCGTTTCTGCAAGGAACCCTTAGCGTAACCCGGTGATGTCAGAGGAGGACTCAACGCTCCTGTGCATCAGCAAATGGAATTTGTAGTGACAGGCAAAAAAAAAAAAAACAAAAAACAAACCAAAACCCAAACCCTGGATTCTCTTTGCTTTCTAATTAGGTAACGGCAAAAATAAAAGGCTGGAAAAAGTGTGCCCCACCTCACGTTCCCACTCCCCACCTCGCTTTGCTGGTGATAGGAGTATCTGGACTTCTGCAAAGCCTTTGACGTGGTCTCCCCCAACATCCTTCTCTCTACATTGGAGAGCTGTGGATTGGATGGGTGGACTGTTGGGTGGATAAGGGATTGGCTGGATGGTCGCATCCAGAGGGCAGTGGTCAACAGCTCGAGTCCGGATGGAGACCGGTGATGAGTGGTGTCCCTCAGGGGTCCCTACTGGGACCGGTGCTTTTAATGTCATCATCAATGACATAGACAGCGAGGTCGAGCGCACCCTCAGCAAGGCTGCAGGTGACCCCAAGCTGGGGGGTGCGGTTGATACGCCAGAAGGACGGGATGGCATCCAGAGGGACCTGGCCAGGCTGGAGAGGGGGGGTGATGGGAACCTCATGAGGGTCAACAAGGCCAAGGGCAAGGTCCTGTCCCTGGGTCGGGGCAGCCCCCGGGATCCGTATGGGCTGGGGGGTGAGGGGGTGGAGAGCAGCCCTGCCCAGAGGGACCTGGGGGTGCTGGGGGACAAAAAGCTGCCCATGAGCCGGCCATGGGTGCTGGCAGCCCCCAAGGCCCAACCCTCTCCTGGGCTGCATCCCCAGCAGCGTGGCCAGCGGCCAGGGAGGGGATTGTGCCCCTCTGCTCCGCTCCGGTGAGCCCCCCCTGGAGCCCCGCGTCCAGCTGGGGAGCCCTGGGCACAAGGAGGAGGTGGAAGGGTTGGAGCGGGGCCAGAGGAGGGCGACCAAAATGCTGCGAGGGCTGGAGCCCCTCTGCTGCGGGGCCGGGCTGGGAGAGTTGGGGGGGTTCAGCCTGGAGCAGAGGGGGCTGCGGGGGGACCGATTGCGGCCGCTCAGGGCTTCAAGGGGGCCCCCAGGGAAGACGGGGACAATCTTTTGAGCAGGGCCGGCTGGGACAGGACACGGGGGGATGGTATCAAAGCAAACCAGGGCGGGTTTCGACTGGATCTAAGGCAGAAATTCTTGGCCTGAGGGTGGGAAAGAGCGGGAGGGGTTGCCCAGGGCAGTGGTGGAGGCCCCATCCCTGGGAACATCCAAGGCCAGGTTGGCCGGGGCTGTGGGCAACCTGCTCTGGTTCAAGGTGTCCCTGCTCCTGCAGGGGGGTGGGGCTGGGTGACCTCTCGGCGTCCCTTCCACCCCAAACCATTCTATGATTCTATGATAGCTGAGTGACCGTGGGTCCTGGCTTGTGGTAGAGTTTCCCCACACGCTTAGGTCCTGGTGCCACAGCGGCGTGGACGGGCTGGTCTTCCCCCCTCCCCAGGACCCACTGGCCGCAGCCCTAGCGCATCCTTAAATCCTGGCAAATTCCCCAGTATTTAACCACCTGCCACGATCTCTCCGCTGCAGCCTTTGCGGATTACATCCTGATGGAGCCCAGCGAGGAGTACGCTCCCATCTTCGCCCTCATGCAAGAGAAGATCTACATGAGCAAGATCGTTGTCGAGTTCCTGCAGAACAACCGCGACGTCAGCTACGAGGATCTGCTCAACAAAATCGAGGTGCAAACCCAACGGCGGCGGGATCCGGGGGCCGGGTGTTGCTCTGCTACCCTTTCCCTAACCACCAACCCCCACCTCCTCGCAGACCACCGTACCTCCCGCGGGGCTGAACTTCAACCGCTTCACAGAGGACTCGCTTCTGCGGCATGCCCAGTTCGTGGTGGAGCAGGTGGAAAGCTACGACGAAGCTGGGGACAGCGATGAACCCCCCGTCCTCATCACGCCCTGCATGAGGGACTTGATCAAGCTGGCTGGAGTCACCCTGGGGAAGAGGTGAGCCCCGTGTCCCTGCCGTAGGTGCCCTCTTTGGGGGGGCACTCGGCTTTGCAGCATCCCCAGGAGGAGCCCAGAGCGTTGGTTCCCCATCGGCTTCACGCAGGGGGTCCTTCCGGGAAAACCCCTTCTGCATGTTCTCAGCTGGGATGACCCTGAGGATTTGGGTTCAGTGGCATGAGCAGCACTGGGAAATGGGAGTAGAAATCCTCCCAAAACTGGGAAACCCCTCTAGTGCTGCCCCTAAGGGAGAAAAGGCACTGGGTTGGGTCCTCGGAGCCTGGCTTTGCTCTTTTTGTCCCTTTGGGACCCTGTGACAGCCATGGGACGTGGGTGCTTGTTGGGGTATCCTGCCGTGGTCCTCGGCTGTTGGGTGCCCCAGAGGGTTGGTTCCCCATCGGCTTCACGCAGGGGGTCCTTCTGGGAAAACCCCTTCTGCATGTTCTCAGCTGGGATGACCCTGAGGATTTGGGTTCAGTGGCATGAGCAGCACTGGGAAATGGGAGTAGAAATCCTCCCAAAACTGGGAAACCCCTCTAGTGCTGCCCCTAAGGGAGAAAAGGCACTGGGTTGGGTCCTCGGAGCCTGGCTTTGCTCTTTTTGTCCCTTTGGGACCCTGTGACAGCCATGGGACGGGGGTGCTTGTTGGGGTATCCTGCGTGGTCCTCGGCTGTTGGGTGCCCCAGAGGGTTGGTTCCCCATCGGCTTCACGCAGGGGGTCCTTCTGGGAAAACCCCTTCTGCATGTTCTCAGCTGGGATGACCCTGAGGATTTGGGTTCAGTGGCATGAGCAGCACTGGGAAATGGGAGTAGAAATCCTCCCAAAACTGGGAAACCCCTCTAGTGCTGCCCCTAAGGGAGAAAAGGCACTGGGTTGGGTCCTCGGAGCCTGGCTTTGCTCTTTTTGTCCCTTTGGGACCCTGTGACAGCCATGGGACGTGGGTGCTTGTTGGGGTATCCTGCCGTGGTCCTCGGCTGTTGGGTGCCCCAGAGGGTTGGTTCCCCATCGGCTTCACGCAGGGGGTCCTTCTGGGAAAACCCCTTCTGCATGTTCTCAGCTGGGATGACCCTGAGGATTTGGGCTCAGTGGCACAAGCAGCACTGGGAAATGGGAGCAGAAATCCTCCCAAAACTGGGAAACCCCTCTAGTGCTGCCTCCAAGGGAGAAAAGGCACTGGGTTGGGTCCTCGGAGCCTGGCTTTGCTCTTTTTGTCCCTTTGGGACCCCGTGACAGCCACGGGACGTGGGTGCCTGTTGGGGTATCCTGCTGTGGTCCTTGGCTGTTGGGTGCCCTGGGGAGAGCTCTGTTCCCTGGGGATCTTCCTTGGGTGCCGGGCTGTTGGTTGTGCCCATAGCTGTCAGCGATACGAGGCGCCGGTGTCCCTTCTCACCGCTCTCACCTTGGTCGCAGGCGAGCTGTCAGGCGGCAGGCCATCCGGCACCCCACCAAAATAGACAAGGACAAGGGTCCCACCAAAGCCACCACCACCAAGCTGGTGTACCTCATCTTCGACACCTTCTTCTCGGAGCAGATCGAGAAGGACGAGAAAGAAGATGACAAGGAGAATGCCATGAAGCGCCGACGCTGCGGCGTTTGCGAGGTAACAGGGGGCTGGCGTGGAGCCGAAGAGACCCGATCCCCCCCACTCTGTCCCCTCCATCCTACCTGAACGACCCTTTCTTGCCCCAAGGGAGCGATTTCCCAGGGCCACTGAGCTCCCCCGTGATCCCGGGGGTGTCTCCGCTGCCGTGCTCAGCCTGTCCCCTCTCCCTGCTCCAGGTCTGCCAGCAGCCCGAGTGCGGGAAGTGCAAGGCTTGCCAGAACATGGTGAAGTTTGGGGGCAGCGGCCGGAGTAAGCAGGCTTGTTTGCAGAGGAGGTGCGTCCCTTCCCCGGCAGTGATGTCTCCTTCCAAAGTCCTCTCCACCTCTGGAGCGAGGGGATGTGGTCCCCGCAGCGTACCCTGCTGCAGTGATGCTCCCTGTGTCCCCAGGTGTCCCAACCTGGCCGTTCGGGAAGCTGATGAGGATGAGGAGGTAGATGACAACATCCCCGAGATGCCTTCGCCCAAGAAGATGCTGCAGGGCAGGAAGAAGAAGCAGAACAAGAGCCGAATCTCCTGGGTGGGCGAACCCATCAAGGTGAGGCTGGGCGGGACCCTGCTCCCCTCCCGCTGCCGGGGCTGGGGTTGGGCGCTCGGGCTGCGTCGCTCGCCAGTGTGGGGATTTAAATGGTGCTCAACGCTGTCCCCCCGCTTCTGCAGAGCGATGGCAAGAAGGATTACTACCAGAGGGTCTGCATTGACTCGGAGACCCTGGAGGTGGGAGATTGCGTCTCTGTCAGCCCCGACGATCCCACCAAGCCCCTCTACCTCGCCAGGTGGGTGCCGTGGTGCTGAAGGGGATGAGTCTTTGCTTCTGCTGGGGTGGATGGTGGGGGGGGGGAACCCCAATTGCTCTCCCTGCTCGGCTGTGCTGCTCTCTGGGGAGCGTTGGGCTCTGTCAAGGCTCAGCCCTTTCCTGGTGCCCCATAACCCTGGCTCCTTCCCCCCCAGGGTGACAGCCATGTGGGAGGACAGCAGTGGCCAGATGTTCCATGCGCATTGGTTCTGTCCCGGCTCCGACACCGTCCTGGGGGCCACCTCTGACCCCCTGGAGCTCTTTTTGGTGGATGAGTGCGAGGACATGCAGCTCTCCTACATCCACGGCAAAGTCAAAGTCATCTACAAGGCGCCCTCGGAGAACTGGTCCATGGAGGTGGGTGACAGCCCTGCAAATCCCAGCTGGCCCGGGCCAGGCCCGGCGCAGGCAGCGGCACCGATCCCTGGGAACACCTCTCTCCTAGCAGGGCGGGCTGGACATGGAGATCAAGATGGTGGAAGACGATGGGAGGACGTACTTTTATCAAATGTGGTACGACCAGGAGTACGCTCGATTCGAGTCCCCGCCAAAAACTCAGCCCACGGAAGACAACAAATACAAGTGAGCGTGCGCAGGGCAGGGGCTCTTGGGATCCACCCTGCCCAAAAGGAGCAGCCGGCGCCTCTCGGCTCCTGGCAGCACTGCAGCTGGCCTTGGTGGGGTCCCCGTCACCGTGCTTTGCTGTCCCCCTTTCCCGCAGGTTCTGCATGAGCTGCACGCGCCTGGACGAGGTAAGGCACAAGGAGATACCCAAAGTGGCTGAGCCCCTGGAGGAAGGGGATGGGAAGATGTTCTACGCCATGGCCACCAAGAATGGAGTGCAGTACAGGGTGGGAGATGGCGTCTACCTCCTGCCAGAAGCCTTTTCCTTCAGGTTGGTGCTTGCCAGGGGGCTGTAAGTTCTTCTCGGGATGCTCTTTGGTCAAGCTTTTGGTGGCAGAGGACGCAATCTCTGGGTCATGAATCCCACCTGTAAACGAAGCACCTATCACACCCTCATTCCCAAAAGCTGAGCTTGGAAACAAAGGTGCCTCTAACCTAAATTTCACCTCCCGTCATTAAACGGAGCGACTTCTCTCTGGTCAGGCCATCCCGACTGCTGAGCTGCTGCCTTTTGGCAGATGAATCGGAATGCTTTTGCGCGTCGCTTTTTCTTCGGAAGGGAGAGCCTGGGTAGATGAGAAGTGAAACAAGACCCTGCCCCGCCACCTGTAATTATGGGAGGAGAAATGGCAAAGTCTTTTTGGGAACGGGGCTGGGGCAGCAACACGTAGGCACCTTGGTTTGCGGCCGTGCACGGTTCTGTGGTGGTTTGGCTGTAAAATGCCTGTGCTGTAGGAGCCGTGGTGCCCACCCTGCGCCAAGGCGAGCGGAAGAGGAGGAAGGATGGGGGGAGGATGCTCTGTGCTGCTGGGGTTTGGTTTTTTTGAGGGGAAAGGGATACCTCAACATCCTTCCCTCCCCTTCTCCCCAGCATGAAACCCGCCAGCCCAGCCAAGCGCCCCAAAAAGGAGGCGGTGGATGAGGAGCTGCACCCGGAGCACTACCGCAAGTACTCGGAGTACATCAAGGGCAGCAACCTGGATGCCCCCGACCCTTACCGCGTGGGCCGCATCAAAGAGATCTTCTGCAACATCCGCAGCAACGGCAAACCCAACGAGGCCGACATCAAGCTGCGCATCTGCAAGTTTTACAGGTGAGCGGCGCTGCTGGGGTTGGCGTTACAGGGGTGCAGAGCCTGCCCTGAGATCTGGGGTGCTGTGGGGGAAAAGCTCGGTACCGTCGGCTCGAGGTGGCTCCGGAGCCAGGTGCCTCGAGCACCACGGTGCGGTCGGTGGGCACCACTCAAAGGGGCTTACGGCCGCGGGGGTCTGGGCTCGGAGCCGGTGCCGAGCTGCGCTGTCCTAGGGCGCAGGTTTTTACCCAAACGTTTGCAGGCTCTCGGTCATCTCCCTCGCATCATGTGTGCCAAGAGCCTTGGTGGTGGGAGAGGAACGTGCCAATGCTCAGGCTCTGTGCGTTTCGAGCCACCCGGCTCGCCTGGCTTCAGATCTCTTTGCCTTTAAATTCATTTACCAGCTCCAGTGCCAATTCTGCCTCCCTCCTCTTAAGAGAACCCCCCCCAAAAAACCCTCCCTTTGGTATGAAACATCCCTCTGGTGCTGTGCCCAGGCCATGCCAGCAAGCACACGCAGCCGGAGGAAACAAATCCTCCTCTGGGGAGATGGAGCAGTGCGAGCTCCGGGGGTGGGACTGGGGATGAGGACGTTGCCAAAAACATTTCCCCGATCCAGGTGTTTTGTTTTGTTTTTTTTTCCTGCAGACCTGAGAACACGCACAAGTCCATGAAAGCCAGCTACCACGCAGACATCAACCTTCTGTACTGGAGCGACGAGGAGGCGACAGTTGATTTCCGTGCTGTGCAGGGCCGGTGCACGGTGGTGTACGGGGAGGATCTGACGGAGAGCATCCAGGACTACTCTG
The DNA here is from genome assembly GCA_034008185.1 of Gorsachius magnificus. Taxonomy (NCBI): domain Eukaryota; kingdom Metazoa; phylum Chordata; class Aves; order Pelecaniformes; family Ardeidae; genus Gorsachius; species Gorsachius magnificus. Next base: position 807,218 of record CM067106.1, on the reverse strand, counting down.
CTGGGGGGCTCGACCGCTTCTACTTCTTGGAGGTGAGGGAGCCGGGGTTCCAGGGGTCTGGCTGTGTCCCCGGGTGTGCTGAGCCCTTGGGGACCGAGCAGAACAAGAGTATCAACCTCTGCCTGCCGGCGCAGGCTCTCCTACCTCTCCGGGTGTGTTTTGCATAGAGGAGCTGTCGTGCAGAGCGAGGGTTTGTAGCTCATTGCAACCTCCAGGGGACTGAGTCTCAGAGGCAAAGGAAGCTTTAATCTGAGTGTCACCTGGAGCAGTTGCTCCCTATGGAGCCGAGGGGACAGATTCGGACCCTTGGGCTGCCACCCCAGCTCCCTGATGCGAATGCAGAGGGAGGTGATGGATCTTCTGCGGTGCTGTGCCTGCATCCTTTGGTTTTGCAGCTCGCTTGGCAACGCCTGGGCCATTCCTGAGCTAGAGAAGCTCTTTTGTGCTCAAGTGTCCCCAATCCTTTCTCTCCCCCAGGCTTACAACGCAAAAACCAAGAGCTTTGAGGATCCTCCCAACCACGCTCGGAGCTCTGGCAACAAAGGGAAGGGGAAGGGGAAAGGGAAAGGTACGTCTGCTTGAGGGGGGAGAGGTCTTGGGTGGGTGAGTCGGTTCGCATCTGCCGTTACATGCTGCCGAGCAGAGATAAAATGTGCCGCCGGCCAGATGTTTCTGCGCTCTCTTCCTTGCTCCGATGCTCTGGCAGGATGCAGCGGTGTGGTCTGCAGTTCTTTTTATTTTTTTTTTTTTTTTTTTTTTTTTTTTTTCTTAAGGCACCTAATCTTTTCAAAAATAAACCTTGCAGCGAGAGCACCTGGTCCCCGAGGGAGATCTCAAAGCCTTTCAGTTGCCAACCCTCTGCCTGGGGGCTGGCTGCTCCGTAGCGTAGGGCTTCGAACCATGCTCCCAACATGGGGAGCTGCCCTGTGAGTTATCGCTGCACCCGTCTGACCCCCAAAAAGTCTCCGCCCCGTGCCCACGGGCTGTTGGATGGAAAGGGATGGCCCGGGGCGGGAAAGACAAGCCGGCTTCCCTTCCAAATGCAAGGGCGTATTCTGGCAGCGGCAGGGGCCGAAAGGTGCTTGAAGCTGATGTTTTAATGGCTGCTGTGGAGGAGGAGGAGGGGGGAGAAGAATTTGCCTTGTAAGCACTAAGAGGAGGAAATGACTTTGCCTTTTGATGTGAGCGGGGGCTCTCTTCGCAGGCAAGGGCAAAGGGAAGTCATCGGTGAGCTGCGAGCAGAGCGAGCAGGAGCCGCCGAGCTGAAGCTCCCCAAGCTGCGGACCTTGGATGTCTTCTCTGGCTGCGGAGGGCTGTCCGAGGGCTTCCACCAGGCAGGTGAGCGGCAGAGCGGGAAAAGCAGAGGGGTGATGACGGGCATCAGTGCTGGCCGCTCAGTTCCGCCGAGCTGGCGGTTGCGTTCGGCACATGCCGGATGAGGGAGTACGAGCCGGCGCTCCGCTCCTCCGCACAGGCTCCAGACCCTCCACTTTGTCTCCCCAGGCGTGTCGGAGACGCTCTGGGCCATCGAGATGTGGGAACCGGCTGCCCAGGCTTTCCGATTGAACAATCCCGGCACGACTGTCTTCACGGAGGATTGCAACGTCTTGCTGAAGCTGGTCATGTCTGGCGAGAAAACCAACTCACTGGGGCAGAAGCTGCCGCAGAAGGGGGACGTGGAGATGCTGTGCGGTGGTCCCCCATGCCAGGGCTTCAGCGGCATGAACCGTTTCAACTCCCGCACCTACTCCAAGTTCAAGAACTCCCTGGTGGTCTCCTTCCTCAGGTGAGCAGGGGAGGTGGTGAGGAGCTGTGTCAGGGTTGCGGGCACAGCCCCCCCACCTCAAATGTTGTTCTGTCCTTGCTCGTGTGTCCCTCTCCCTCCTCGCAGCTACTGCGACTACTACAGACCGCGGTTTTTCCTTCTGGAGAATGTCAGGAACTTCGTGTCCTTCAAGCGTTCCATGGTGCTGAAGCTCACCCTGCGCTGCCTTGTCCGCATGGGTTACCAGTGCACCTTCGGGGTCCTACAGGTAGGGTGTTGGGTGACCCCAAGACAGTTAACCAGGGTGAAAACCCTTCTCCTCTCACCCGGCTCTGCTATGTGCCATTCCCTCCGAAGGAGCAGTTGGCTATGTTGCTCCTTGGCTTCTCTCAGCAATTTGGGGGACGTTCCCTAGCTCCTGGAGGGCACAGACTGGATGGGGAAGCTCCAGCGCCTTCAGGAGTTGTCCCTTCCTTCCCAGGCTGGCCAGTACGGCGTGGCCCAGACGCGGCGGAGAGCCATCGTCCTCGCTGCGGCTCCCGGCGAGAAGCTGCCCATGTTCCCCGAGCCTTTGCACGTATTCGCGCCCCGTGCCTGTCAGCTGAGCGTCGTGGTGGACGACAAGAAGTTTGTTAGCAATATCACCCGGTGAGCCTTTGGAGCCACGCCGCGGCTGACGAGGGCAAGGTTTCGGCCACTCATGGCTCTCTCCTTCCTCCCAGGACGTATTCTGGCCCCTTTCGCACTATCACCGTGCGGGATACCATGTCCGACCTGCCAGAGATCAGGAACGGTGCCTCCGCCTTGGAGATCTCCTACAATGGGGAGCCCCAGTCCTGGTTCCAGCGGCAGATCCGGGGCTCCCAGTATCAGCCCATCCTCAGGGACCATATCTGCAAGGTGCGGATGGCGGGGTCTCAACGGGGGGGCCGGGCTGCACTTGGACCCCCCAGCCCCAAACCAAGATGGGGGTCAAGGGCAGGTTGGATGCGAGGTAGAGTGGGAGGGACTGTCCCCAAGTCCTCTCCTGGTTAACTTTCCCAAAAATGAGGCTGGCGGAGCTCCTGGGGCTTATCCCTCTCCCCCAGCCTTCCCTGGAGAGAGAAGGGGTGGCCGGTGTCCCTCTGCAACCCCTGTGGTGACAGTGGGCTTGTCGTTGGCAGGACATGAGCGCCCTGGTCGCAGCCCGGATGAGACACATCCCCTTGGCCCCCGGTTCCGATTGGCGCGACCTGCCGAACATCGAGGTGCGGCTGTCGGACGGCACGACCACGCGCAAGCTGCGGTACACACACCACGAGAAGAAGAACGGTCGCAGCAGTTCCGGGGCGCTGCGGGGGGTCTGCTCCTGTGCCGAAGGTAGGTGTTGGCTCCCCAAAAAACAGCCGTGGCCACCTCTCCACCCTCCCCTTACCCTCTTTGTCTCCCCAGGCAAGCCCTGTGACCCCGCCGACCGGCAATTCAACACCCTCATCCCCTGGTGCCTGCCCCATACTGGCAACCGGCACAACCACTGGGCCGGGCTTTATGGGCGCCTGGAGTGGGACGGCTTCTTCAGCACCACCGTCACCAACCCTGAGCCCATGGGCAAGCAGGTGGGTGCCACCGGATCCATCCCCTTTGCCAAGGAAGAGCAGGCGTTGCCCATGGCCATGCCCAATGGCCGCCGCTGTCCCAACCCGTTGGCTTTATTTGCTGCCGTAGGGTCGGGTCCTGCACCCGGAGCAGCACCGGGTGGTGAGCGTGAGGGAATGCGCCCGCTCCCAGGGCTTCCCTGATACCTATCGCCTCTTTGGGAACATCCTCGACAAGCACAGACAAGTATGCAGTGACCCCTTGCCGGCGGCAAACCCCTTCATTGGCGCCATCCCCTTGCCGGCGGTGTGGTGGAGCCGGTGCCCAGCGTAACCCCTCCCTCTGTCGCAGGTCGGTAACGCAGTGCCTCCTCCTCTAGCCAAAGCCATCGGGCTGGAGATCAAGTCGTGTGTGTTGGCGAAGCTGAGAGAAGACACGGCGGGTAGGTGCCGTGCTGGGAGTCACCGACACCATCGTCCCTGTGTGGGGACCGTCCCCAACCTCAGCCCTCCCTCAGGGGGCGGATCCTGGTTTATGGCTGGGGGCTGCGGGGTCCATCCTGCCCCCATCCCCGGGGTTTGGGGATGGCGGTGTCACCCTCTCCTCTCTCCCCAGAGACCAGCGCCCCGGAGAAGATGGAGAACATGGAAACCGCCGACTGACGCGCGGCCTCTCCTCTGGCACCTGGACTCCCAAACATGCACTGATTTATTTTAACACCCTTTTTTTTTTTTTTGTTTGTTTGTTGTTCATTGGGGTTTTTTTGTTTTTTGGTTGGTGTTTTTTTTTTGGCTTTTGTTTTTTTGGTTTTTTTTTTTTTTGGTTTTTTTTTTTGTTTTTGTTTTTAGTCTTGTTTTTAAATTCATGGCCCACGGGGGACCTGCGGTGGCCAGTGTCCCCCCCCCTGCCCCTTCCCTGGCCCTGCTCGTGTCTGTCTCCCAGCTGCCCTCCGCCGCTGTGATGGTCGAACTCCACTACCGCCCCGGCAGCCCTGGGGCCCCCGCTCCCTGTTTTTACGCCGCATTGTATTGAAAATAATCGGCCGCTTTGTACAAGTGGGAATTGATACTTTATGTAGTTTTTATATGTTGTAATATTTCTTCAAATAAATCTCTCCTATAAATTATAAACCCCCCCTTCGCCCCGCCCCGCTTCCTTTCTCCGGGCCTGGTGTAGGCCTCGGCCCCACCACAGAGGCGTTGCTTAGCAACCGCCTCCCGGCGTGCAGCGCGGCCCGACTTGCCCCGCCCCTTCCGCCGGAAGTGGCGCGGCGGCGCCGGAAGTGTGGCGCCTCCTTCCGGTCGCTGTGCGTGAGGGCCGTGGGAGCGCGATGCCGACGGGCGACTACGAGTGAGGGGGGACGGGGTCCGGGGAACCGAGCGCCGGGCCTGGGCTTGGCCTCAGGGAACGGGGCCCCAAGGGAGGAGGGTGTCGGGGGGAGCGGGGCTGCGGGCCGGCGGGACGCGGGTGTGGGGCCTGGCGGAGCCTGGGGGGCCTTCGGGCGGGGCGGGTGGGAGGGGGGGGGCGGTGCTGGGGCCCGAGCGCGGCGGAGCGGCGGGGCCGGGTGGGGGGGCGGGGCCCGGAGCGGAGGGGACAGCGGCCTGGCCGGGGGCTGGGGTGAAGGGGACAGCGGCCCGGCCGGGGCCCGGAGCGGAGGGGACAGCAGGGCCCCAAGGGGGGGGCCTGGAGGGGGACAGCGGCTCTAAGGCCTGCTCTCTCCACAGCTCAAAGCCCAGCTGGGCCGACCAGGTGGAAGAGGAGGGTGGAGAGGACGGTGAGTGAGCTCGGCCTTACCTGCCGCAGGCTGGTTCCCTCCCCCTTTTTGTCTCCCATTGCTCCTCCTGCTGGTAACCGGAGAATTTTTCTGGACAAAAAGAGCAGCTGCC